>NW_011627736.1:355389-377511 GCF_000204515.1 Acromyrmex echinatior | reverse complement strand
CTTGTCTTGAAAAATCGAGGATTCGAGACGATAGCAAACCACGAAGAATAATACAGGCGTGCTGCCGTTCGATATCGAATATATGGGAAATAAGCCCGAAACGAGAAGGAGGAGGGGGAGGCATCGATACAGTCAGGCGATGAAACCCCGGGTCGGTGGTTTACCCGAGGCCCCACGGATTCGCGAGCGTATCCATCACGGTGGCTAGCTAAGGCGTCGCGCAAACACACGGGTCTAACGGCGGACGCGCGAATCAACGCGCAGATTATATGCAGAGGCTACGCGCCGCCGCCTGTTGTGATTGATATTTGGTTAAGCGGCACAGCGATCCATCAAGTCCGCAAAAGCGCTCTTTATCCTTGGCTCGCCAGAAGCTACACGTCTCACCCGATTCCGGTGAAATCCGGATACACGGCCGCTCTCCTCCCCCTTTCCCAGTCAGTCTTTGGTTCTCTCTCATCTCATGAGCCTTCCTCCCGGCCATTGCCGTAGCCATGAAAGGCGGAGGATGATCGATAATTGAATTTACGCAGTTTCTTCGCAGAGAGATAGAAGGGAGATTATAATACGTTGCGTATGTTGTTTAAATCATACGATATATAACGTAATCTTAAATGCACGTATATTCTGCTTGCAGACGTACCAAGGATGGAAAAGTCACCGCTTCTGGCGAATGGATACAATCACCCACCCACGCACCTGAGCCACATGCAGTTCATGCAGCTCGGCGGGCATCCAGGTGCTGGACATACCGCTATCCTGTCACCGGCCAGTCTACCGCATCACCTGCAAGCGCAAGCACAGGCTCGAGCCGAGCAGGGTCTCAAGGTCAACCCGAATATGACCAACATGGAAGCCCTCGCGAGGTGAGCCTTCCCTCCTTCCTTTCTCGGTTTATCTCGGCGTGTCAGGAGCGTCGAGAAACCGCAAACTGTCGTTTCTCTTGCGATGTTCCGGAAGCTGCGCTTCCCCGCGCAGCGGGAAACATTTTCATTAACTTCCTCCCCAAGGAAGTTTACGAGCCAGGGACCACAAGTCGTATCGGACGAGATGGTAATAAGCGATGCACGAGGAGAGGCACAATAAAATTGACAGAGAGTGAAATGGAAACTCTCTCATTCGGTGCTTCTCTCAGAAAAATTAAAACTTCGAGTTCCGTTCTTCTATAGTAGTGCACCTATAGTTTTGCATCTGCTTTCGCGCTAATCGACAGTTCATTTGGAAATTGGATTTATCCGTTCTAAGTACCTCACGGCGATTGCTTTGGCCGGCGAGGCCAAAAGAATACGACTTTAAGAGGATTGGAAGAGACAGCGAAGCCGTGGAAATTCGAGGAGTCTTGACACCGCTTGATCTCTTTCTCCTTCTTGCACTTCTCCTCGTTACCCTCGACTTCTCTTTTTTTTTGCCTTCGCGTCTTCCTTCGATTTCACTTTCTCAGACGCTCGTCGTTTACTCGGTTTGGATTACGTTACACCGCGACGCACTAACGCGTCGATAATTAATCTTGTTTCTTGGATGTATATTCACGATCAAGCAAGTTTTGTAAATTTATTGAATTTTAATTTCCGACCGAGTAAAGCAGCTTGATTGTGTATAATAAGTATAATAAGATTGTGTATAATTTTATAAAAAATAATTAAGAGAAATAATTGAATCTTGCATACTGCACGAAGACGTGGCAAATCTCTCGCGTTGTCTCAAGACGTGTTATTATTCATGACTCGGATCGACCTTGAAATTCTACTAGCATTTAAACCCCTCTTGTGGTGTTAGGCCATCTTTGAAGACATGAAGGCCTTCTTGAGACGGCAAATCCTTGCCGCGTTACGCGCGGTCCCAAGACGAATATCGGGGCTTATTCGGCTTCGTGAAGTGTGTGGAGAGCCGCGAAGACTCGAGAGAAAGAGAAAGAGAGACAGAGAGAGAAAGGAGCACCAAAGGAGCAACATCCTCGTCCTTACTCGAGGGGATAGACACGAGGCTAATCCCGGCATTTGTTAACGCGTTTCTAATAGATGTTCTCGGTACGTTCCTGCTTGCTGCGCCGTTCCCGCGATACACTCCCATAGCCGGCCGAAGCTTTCGAGGATTCGGAGATTCGCCTTAATTTTCGATTACATCCGCCCCGTGTAATTAGCCTCATCTTCCTAACTGTTACCCCCTTTGCTCGAGTGTTCGCTTTAGGCGGCGCGCGCCCAGAAAATCGGGACTTAACGACAGACGCAGGGATTTGATAATTTCTTCCTTTTGCTCGGTTCTGCGTTTCGGAGAATGATTTTTGGTAATCCCGTCGAATAACAAACAATAAATAATGACTGAAGACAAAAAAAAAACATATTAAAGAGATATTTTTTTCTCTCACTGAACAGTCTGATTTACGCACTTCGTATATAAACTATTCTCGATGCAAAGCCGACGCTCCGGATTTTTAACGCGTCTCAATCTTTCTTAACAACATGATGTGCGTTCGTGAGTGAATGTAGCAACGTGCGAGACAACGTGTGCGTGTGTGCTAGCAACGCGCGTACACGCATACGCGCGGGCGTGTATAATGACACGGTGAAGGCGGCGCCGCACGTTTCGCATTATGATTTCAGCGCTTTGCTTTTAATTAAAATGCAAATCTATCGCGACGGAGGAGCGAGCGAGCGAGAGAGATCGGGAGGTAAGACGGATTACGTCTGGGGGCGCCACGACAAACACCGGAATATGATTAATTCAACGCAACCCCATCCTGGGACACCGACGCCACCACCGTCACCGCGTCCACCCGCTTTCCCACCCTGTCCCCGTCCTGCCTTGTCCTGCCACCCCTTAACTCGCCGCCGTATCTCCTTCTTCCCTCTGTCCAACTTCCCCGCGCCAACCTTTCGTCACCCTGCGTGACCTCTTCGACCAGTTTCCACGGATGACACGTACGGCTTTCCTCTCCGTTTACTCCTCGCTTTTCCTTCTCGCTTTTCTCCATTGACATTGAGATCCGTTTCCTGCCGTGCAAACACAACGAATCGTCAACGCAAGTCCGTGGAAACCGTGTCAGGCGTATTGACATTGGGTCCCGGAACTTCTCTTCAGGATAATGTACTTGGGCATTTTCAAAGCGCCGTTGATGCCTGATTTCCGTTTCATTTTTATATATTACGCAAACGAAGATCCGGTCCCCCCTGATTAACTTATCCATTTCTTTCCCCTATCTTTTTTTGCCCCCTCCCCCGCGACTGGTGCGATCCTAGGTCGCAAATTAACTCCGCTCCTACCGCGCTGACATCTCTTTTTTTTAATCAACGACATCAAAGGCTCTTCATTCTCGGTGCGTTCGGCAATGGTCGGAATCGTGTCGTAGCCGAGATGAGACGGAACGAGGACTCTTAATCAGTCGTGTCCTCTCACAGGAGGACGCCCCTCGCGATTATGCGACTAGTATTACGATCGCGAAACAACGCGTTTCTCCTTCCGTTTCCCTTTTGATTTTAGTCGCCATTTTATCCGACGCTTAGGCTTTCTTTTCCATTTTGTTCGTGTCGTAACCGCCTTTTGTTTTGTGCTCCACAGGTCCGGGACGGTTTGGGAAAACTGCCGAGCTGCCTACGAAGATATTGTCAAACATCTCGAAAGGTAGGACATCAAAATCGTACTAAAAAGAAAAGACAAAGGATGTGGAAAGAGGGGAAAAATCGTACCGGACCGTGGCTTGCGGTCATCGCAAGTTTTCACGCAAAAATTTTAAATGCGTTTCGAGCGCACGAGTGATAGCGCCCGTGCGAGGGGGAAGTTCCTGCAACGCCGTTCACCCGTGAACCCGTAATTCTCGATTAGCCGGAAAAATCGCGCTACATCACGGACGGCAGCAAAAATACAGAACGCAACGCGTATATCGAGCTCGATGACGCGGCCTAGGCCGCTGCTGCACTTCCGATAAATCAGTATTACCGGGGAAGCGGTATCGAGTTTCCGGTTGCGCGACAAGTTGAGTCCAGGCCTGACGTAGTAATGCCAACATGATTTGTATGGTGCGAGAGCCCTTCTCTCCTACCGCGCCGTGCACCCTATCCCTCTCCTATACGCCGCAAAATCCATCCAACCGACCGACGGCCTCCGTTTTCATCCGACACCAACACAGCCGCCGCTGCCGCCGCCGTCGCGGCCGGAGAGCGAGCCACCGAGGTTTCCGCGTGATCCTAACCACTTGTCACTTCACGGCACGCAGATCATCGTCGCGACGTGCCCGTCCATCATTCAGGGATTAAATCATTCGAGCGCCTGCGAAATACTCGCGCCTACCAACGAGCCAACGCTACTTCGAAAGGGTTGATTTCGGAAAGGGGCTTTGCACCCACACCCCCTCGTCGATCTCAGCGGAGAGGGTGCGAAGCAGCAGGCTCTACTTCATTATGACTCTTTTTCTCTCTCTCTCCCTCCTCCTCCTCCTCCTCCTCCTCCTTCTTCTTTGGTCTTGTAATTCCGCAAAAACAAAAGGTTGCGAGGCACAAAGAAGACGAGGGAAGAGGCGCTACGTGCGGCATTCCGAAAATCTTGAATTTCACCCTCGCCGAGGAGGTGGTAGGTGCGAGAGGATGAAACGAAGCCTCGCGCCTCCACGGCGTCTGGCGGAGAGCCGTTAATACGGGGGGTGAAAATCGACACTTGGCCGTCCGAAACGTAATTTCCAATTCAAAGGCAATGACCACTGGTCGAGCCCCCGCCCCCGCCGCCGACCACTCACTCGGCCCCCGCACGCGCTTACCCACTCGCCTGTGCGCCGCCCTTTCTCTTTCTCTCTCTCGTTCTATTTGCTTTACCGTCGACCCCACCGTCGACTTCGTCAACCGGACAAACGCGTATTGTGATTTCAGCCTTTGACTGGTGGCCGTTCGATGGATATCGCAGGGGGTGGTAAATGGGCACGAGGCCACGGGGAGCGGATGTGGATGCGGGGAGCGGGCTGGGAGGGAAGAGGGAGGGGGGGACACGAGGGGCCGGGAAACGGACCGGAGTAGCGAGAGCGACGGGGATGGTTTGCTGTGGAAGGGCGGCGGACCGGCGAGCGCACCGTGAATATTCATGGCGAGAACCCTAGACGAATTCGGACTTGTTGCGACTGACACTGATGTAAACCTTTGTTTATCCTGCGTGGCCCGCGCGTTCGTTCATTCCCTCGAGATACGCGCCAGCAGCCGCGCAACCGAGGGCGATCCTCGAGTATTTAACTGCGAGTTAAATTCTGATTAATCGACGGCGCCGACTTTATTAATTGTTTGTCCTTTTGATTTTACAACGTTCAAGCCTGCGACCGAAGACTGCGTTGCTCCTTCTGCCGTTTGTTTCGCCCTCTCTCACCCCCTTCGCTGCCGCGTTTTAATCCCGATGATTTGTTCTCGCTAATCCATTTGATCTACTCGCTTGGAGGAAAACTCTCTCATTTCCCCTCAAGTCTATCCGCCAGGACGGTCAATTAAATCTTGTATCAACCTGGTATCACGGTACTGCTTAAGTTTTTTCTCTGTGCCACAGCCGCAAATTTTATCGACATCATTATAATTGCATCTATCGATTATTTCCCTTTTTATCATGAATAATATTTATAAAATCAAATTTTGGAAATGTATGACTGGCGGATAAGCAGTTGTTACAAGCGGATGAAGGCGGAGTTGCGAGAGACACGCGGCTTCCATCGCGCTCCCGTCGACCCTCGGCACGTTGCGGCAGCGGCTCGCGCGTTATGAAGTAAGTAATATTAATGGTTCCCCGCAGTCAGAATGTTCGGTATCAATGCGCTAATGTCGGCTTCCTGGCTTTAAAACTACCCAGTCATTCCGGCATAATTCAGGCGCATTGTCTGTCGTCGTCCAACTACCATCCGCCATCAGTTTCTCGCTGCCTTGCTACGGGTTCCTTATCGTCAGGCATCCCCTTACGCGTTGCCTGCCTCCGCGTCTCCGTACTCGTTCCCTCTCCCGTCACTCCCGATCCGTACCTTGTCCTCTGTCTCTTTTCAACCTATTCCGAACTTGGAGCTACCCTCCCCGTCGCACCCACGACGTCATTAATTACGACGACGACGGCGACGACGTCCTATCGTCCAGGACATCTGCTGGAAAATAATATTCATAAAGTTGAGCCTCGTCGTTACGATCGACTCTTTCTCTGCTTCCTTTCTCACTCCCTCTCTTTTCATCATGCTTGGGGTTCGCTTCTTGCTTCCTCTCCTTCTTTCGTCTTATCCCTCCTGCGTCGTACCGAGCGAGATGACGTCGCCCATTTACATTTACGGTCATGGTTTCGTAGCTGCCGTGTCCACAAAGAAGTATATAAGTAGATGGTTGCAAAACGACGGACACGTCGAAATGCGTCGTAAGATATTTTACTTCTTGCCGCTTTGATAACCACGCGCGATTACCGCCGACGTTGACCGTCGAGTCGTATCTCGAGAATGACATGATCGAGATTATCCTATTCATTTAATAACACTTAGCTTAATATAAACGATTCGTTTCAATTCGATGAGCACATTAACGTTTTATCCGATTAATGAAAAGACTAAGGATAAAATGCTTTAATTTTCATAGAATATAATTTGATATTAACAAGCATTTCTTACGAACGTCTAAATAATTTAGAATTTTATTGTTTTTTTTTTTTTTAAATTAAACTAAATGTTCGCGATGCAGATTCATGCATCATCATGCGTTAATATATTACATTTTATAATAACATTTTGATTTATCACGTTCGACTAACCATTATATATTATAAGACAGCAAACTAACTTTTAAATACAAGAAACTCGATAATAAAATGTACGCCATTTCGTGGAAATTACGTGGGAATAGGCGCTTATCACGTAACCGCGGATAAACGTAGATCGAAAAAATAGTATCTCAATGCAAGATCGGTCTCGGCTGTCAAACGATTGGCTTCTCTCGTCTATTGCAGCGCTACGAGCGCGGCAAAATGGTTAATTCGACTCGGCGATCACGCGGACGATAGCCGAGAGCCGTTCTCGTTCTCTTATCCATCGCGAGCGGCACGCTAATTGCGTTCAAACGAACTGTCAGCGCGCGGACAGGCACACGGCTCAAACACCTACAGAGGTACCTATAGTTACATGAACGGCACACGTACGGCAGCAATGCGACGTGCGCGCAAATACGCGTATTGTGATTAATACCGTTTACACGGCAACCGGTCCGGGCTTCGAGCTGTCAGCATACCGTCACGAGAATCCCCATAATTACGTGATATGCCGCGACGCGACGATTTCCGCCTTGTCCGCTTAATCACGCGTATATCGACATGAATTTGAACTATCAAAGGTCATGTCCGATTGTTCTCCTCCGCCCGTCAATTATACAAGGAGTAAAATAAAGGAATTTGGAGACCGAGCTCTCCATATCGAAAAAAAAAGTTGATACGTATATTAACTCCGCAAACTCGATACAATGTACGTATATTAACTCGGATTTATAAAGTTGGCATGATATTTTAGTAATGTAAAAAAAAAATAATGACAGTTTTAGTAGCATTTTTTATTGTTCTATAGTTCTTTATAAAAATACAAAAAAAGTTCCGCAATTGGTATATCAATAAATCAAAATTAAACATATGACATGCTAATTTTGGTATGAAAAGTGTGGAACTTTTTTTTATTGTTATAAGAAACTATAGAACTATATAAAGAGAGAGGGAGTGCTACTGGAACTGTCATTTTTTTTTATATTAGATACTAGAATGTCATGCTACTTTATAGATTCGGGTTAATATGCGTACATTTTACATCTACATAGTTTTCAAAGAATAATCGTGGAATTTTGACAATCTTGTAAATGTTTATATGAACTTTCTTTCATGTATGGATAATTCGCCCTAAAAATTTCTCTTCTTATTTTAATTACAACCTATATATATTTTAATTTATTCTCTTATTGCCGCGACTAATTTTCGCGATTAATTACGACGTATTATTACGTTGGATGATTGCTTCGCCAGTTATTTCCCTTTTAAAATAATCCTCAAGCGCGTGCGCCACGCCGTCAGAATGCCGTTCGTCGACGGTGGTGGCCGTTCTCGCGTCTCAATACGCATAGATGGAGGGCTTTATCCGGGCATGATCGCAAGATGGCAAATTGCGTCAAAGTAAAGTGAATTATGCGCGAGAATCGCTATGCGATTATCCCGGCGCTGACAAAGCGCGCGTTTAGTCACTCTATCACTCTCGTTCTTCCATCTTTCTCTCCGTCGGCGCGTTGTTCCGTTGTATCGTTCTTCGATTCTCCCATTTGCCCACCCAGTAATTTTCCAACATAATTTTCGTATGTAATTGCCGGTGTGCGGGCGCGATTGACTGGGCAATTACTCAGATATTTAAAGAAATGCGATCTGCATTCGAAAGAAAGAGAGAGATAGAGATGGAAAAGGGGAGAGCGGATGCTCGCGATTGGGCTTTAGGGTTGCCTTAATTTTACGAGAGCGGACCTTGCTTGCGAAGCAGGTATAAAATTCATCGCCGGTCGCTTATATATATATATATATTCTTCGCCTGATCACCTTCGATCGTTCTCCGTCGATCGATTATCGCCTGACAGTCCCGTGATCTAATCCCAACAACAGACGACAATTAGCCCGACGATTTTTTGCGCGACGCGTCTTCTCTTCCCTCGGCGTAGCGTCGTCGTTTGCTTGCGTGATTCGAAGGAAGATCCTGTATGGAAATCGATAGACGGTGCGGATGGTTTCAGTCGAAAAACAATAGATTCGCGACAGCAGCCTAGTTAGTTTGCGTTCGGCTTTAGGTATAACTTGATCGATCGGAGGGTCCTTCTCCGAAACCGATTATCGGCCGCTTATCGATGACGGGATGTTCTAAGGACGACACAGGGGCGATCAGGTTACGTCACGATCTTGTCGTGACCGGACGGTCGTGAGGTAGGTCCTTCACGTCCTCCGAACGATGATAATAGATCCGTCATTCTTCCACGATGCTGCGTGCACGTCTGGATTGATCGCGACGCGGCACGAAAGGAATCGTAAAAATCACGCGTCAACATCAATCGAGAGCGCTGGGCGAGAGCAGGATAAATAAAGCAGGACAGATTAATGAATACGCGAGGAATGAAAAGTGATATAAAAGCGAGTTTCGCGGTAGCTCCTCCGCGGAAGCACGACAAAGGAGGGAAGTAAGACAACGAGAGTCGGAAAGAAGAGGTACATACACTGGCTACATCACGCGCTTGTTACGTCAACGGTAAATCTTCCGACTCGTAAATTTCTCGGCCGAGCGAGTAGAAGAGGTCGTCGCGCCTTCTGAAAAGACGACAGGCTGCTCCCGAGAGAGGTGAGCGCGGAAAGGAAGTGTCTAGGAGAGACTGAGCGACATTTATTTTATTAACTCGACTAAATTATTTATCGACCGGACGTTGCAGAAAGTGCCGTGACATCGTTTGTCCGAAATGATAATTAATCCCTCAACGCTCGGGGAACGCCGACGACAACGAGTCACTTTTGTATGCAAATACTTTGCTAATATTATGCGGCATTTTGCTAGGAAGTAAAGGAATTTTGATGGATGCAATAAATAATAGAGGCAGATTATTTTTCGCGGAATAATATTACGATACAATCTTTCTTGGAAAGCGATCGTTTTTTGGGGTCATTTACGTTGAAGATACAAGCGACGAGAATACCTACTCGCGGCTTTGGTGCAAGCATAACAGTGCGTTGCACAAGGGATGGAGGAACTGACACGACGGGTATTACGGGGTCGAAGGGAATCATCCGGTAGAGAGAAAGAGAAGGAGAGATGTGTCATGTTGTGCCAACGTGCATTATTAGAACGTACGTCATCGGCCGGTAACGAGCCAAACCGAGCAAACTTTGGGATGCGAGCGACGTTGGCGACTTTAACGCGTCCACGTCGTCGTTGTCGGCCTCGTCGGGACACCGACAAAATGATGATTAATTAAAAACATAATTATAGTCACGCCGTCCGCAAACATGTCCGCCGGATACTCCTACCGGACACTAATGTACCGTGAAATTGTCATCCTCTTTAGTTCTCCTCAGTATTTTTTCCCACTCCTCGTTTCTTGTCTCGTTAAGCCGCCGTTTTTCGTCGGATATTTTCTCAACAAGATGTGGGCTATTCGTGTCGCGGCATCAGTAACGTTGACTAACGAGCTTGCGATCGGTGTGACACCGGTTTTTTTTATTATATTTGCCATTGGATGCGCCGCCTAGATGGGACCACCGGCGATGATCGCGATTTAGCCTGTTATCGCGAAAAAATTAGAGAACACGTTAGGAAACTTATTTCTTATTTTTTTATTTGTTTCATCACGCGTCTATTTTAGTAACCTTTTCCTTGAATACATTATTAAATTTATAATATCAAATTATGTCCGCACAATTTGAGTTTTTTAAATTATTTCTATAAATCGTAACTCAATATATCGTCTGTTTAATTAGAGAATTAATTTAATTCAAGAAAATATATCAAATTTAAGATTAATATTAAATTTAATCCAATTGTTATTTACCAATTGCATTGTTAATATGGACATTGCTTATTTCGAAACTAATCACATAAATGGATTGATTTATATTTTGAGACGCATGAGGTGGAAGTTAAAAATAAAATATTTTTAATTTAAAAGATTGGATTACCATTGCTCTATCTAATAAATGTAAGATTTGTTATAATTTATTTTTTTTTGTAATACTTAATTACTTCAAAATATAATACTATTTTCAGCGTCATTGTAGTGACTTTCCTGTAAAGGTTAAGCCATTCATCTATAGTTGTCCGTAACTATTATGTATCTTAATTAGAAACTAAACGATTAGTTTAGACCGTTTAGTAACGATTTGACGTTGAAATATCCGTCTTTTCACCACTTTCCGCTACTTCATCAGACGCGTATTTTTCACGCAGTATCGCGCGGTCGGCCAAGATATATTGTTATTAAATGGTTCCCCTTCGGCGCCGCACATGTCAGTATATTACGTAGTGCGGACCTCTGAACACGGCCGAGTGAGGGGTTACACGCTCGCTGATGTACTCTTATTTATACTCCCGCGACATGCGATTCCTCGCTGCACTTCCGGCGAACGCGTATACCTTTACACTCTCATCTCACCGTTATTCAGCCCTCGTGTATTCTACTAGTTTTACGTAGACTTCCGTGTATAATGGGGGCAAGAGTCGATATACTTGGAACAAATCTCGTCGAAGCCGGGCACCGTCCCGGTGCGTAACACAGATAAGAAATTAAGGAAACCTCCATTGAAGCGTGGAGGTGGCGATCCTCAACGGAGGAGCGGTCAACGAGGTCGACGGGGGCGAGCGGGAGCGGCAGGCGGTTAATTGAAAAGCGGCCGGAAGGGCGTCGTTAAATAAACCGCGGACGAACGTTCCTGTGGTTCCGCGGTGCTACCCATTCGCAGCCTCGGTTTCACTGGCACTTTTGGTAATGAACTAATATTTGCAGTGTCCGTCCCGCGTGGCCGCGCGTGTGCGCGTCCCTTACGTGCGTACACGCGTGTGTATGTGTGTGCCTTCATACCGGGCATTGGACACGGAGGTGGAGGTGTGTGGACACAATCGTCGGCGTGTTATCAGCGACCCTTCCGTAAATACGCGCTTGGCCCCGCGAGGTCGGACCCACACCACTCTCCTCTCGCTCTCCCATATCTCCTTCTCCCTCCCCCCCCTCTCCCCCTCATCTCTCTCTCTCTCTCTCTCTCGCAAACGGCGGTGCACATGCATGTACGTCGTCGCCGATGCATGCGCTTCGGCACGAGAGCGCGAGAGCGAGAACTGTTACGATATGCATACAGATCAAATAGCTCTGTGTGTGCTTTGCATTCCCGACGATTGCGCCCTCGAAATCAGATTCTTCTGCCTTCGTCGTCCACATTCTCCCTTCCTTCGGGGCGACCCCGCGTGCTTTGATCACATGCGACGTTTTGCATGGGCGAAATGCGCGATGCGTCGCGTTCTTTTGATATTTTCAGGCTTGCGTCTAATAATTCCTAGGGATCCTTGTGTATAACTTCTATTATATGAAAGGATTTATGAAATTTAAGTGCGGTTAATATTCGAACAAGTTTTTATTGACAAATTTTAACCTTCTGCCGACAATTGGAATCTTTAAGGGCACCATTGATATTTTAATTATGAATTTTGATAGATAAATTTATATTTTTTATAGATACATTTATTTGTAAAAAAAATAAGTAAAAAGTATTATGTAATCCGATTTCTATGGTGATGAAAATTCTTTGTTCAGTTCAGAATAATAAAAGATAAGTATATGGCAAATTTTAGTTTGCAAAAAGGTCTTATGCCTAAATTCTAAGCAGAATCATAAAACTCGTAACACGTTCCTGTAACATTTGTAAGAATTTTTAATTATACCTTTTAAATTTTTGTTTATACCTTTATACAAAATTGTTACAGATAGTTTCGTACTAGTCATAAAATTTAGAGAAATTTCAAGAAATCGTAGATATTTACGAATAATCGTACGTCTTGCGATACATACGCATAAAATCAGAATATTAGTCATAAATTCTTATAAATTTCACGAGCTTACGATTCTGCATATAATTGACCCATTAGTCATCTCAAGTAGATATAGCTACGAAAATTACATCTAAGTTTGAAAGTATCTTATTTCAAATACAGAATGTAAACTTCACGGTGATTGATAGAGGAAGATGCAAAGTTTTTTTAAGATAATTTAAGACTTCATAGTGATCGTACAGATTATACAGATAATATTGTATAGATCGTCAATCGTCTAAAATTTTCGCTGCGGGTTTACATGATCCATTGCTGTAATCGAAAGTTAAAATCAAGAAGATGGAAAAGAAGAGGAGGAGGAGGAGGAGGAGGAGAACGAAAAGTGTAAATCTCCCTCTCGCGCGACGATATTTCCTGCGCGTGACAGCGCGAGGAAAAGAGAAACGAAGTTCTCCATCTCGGTGACAAACGAGCCGAAGTGGCAGCCACGGTCACTTGACAAGAATAATCGTTTTCCAATTGAAATCCAATAGCAACTTGGCGTGTGACTGCTGCGGCGTTGCTGCCCCTCTCTTATGTCCTCGCGTCCCACATTGATCAACGCTTCTAAAATGTTTTTGACATCGATTATGCGGAAGAGTACCGGCACGGGAATACTTTCACCGCCGTCTTGCCTTCGCCACGATGGAGATTCGAGACGATGGAGAATCGCGAGCGACCACTCTCGGGGAGAAGCCACTCGGGCTACCGAAGAGAAGCCTCGTCGGCGCAAAAAGCGGACTTTTCGAGAATTTAAATAATATCCTTTTATATTTTCTGTCGCGCGCGAGCTGCACAAGTAGCGAGGATATCGCGCTCGTACGTTTGCGCGTACGTCGGCCGTCATAAATCCAGTCGGGCGCTATGGGAGAGAGAAAATCTACAATTCTAAAGCTTTCCATAAAACACTCGACAAAACGCTTCGCCCGCACTTTTCGAGTGGCCACCGAGCCCTCCATCGCCACCTCTCTTCCTCTCGCCGTTCTCCTTGTCCTCCTCCTCTTCCTGCTTCTCCTCTTTCTCCCTTCCCTTCTCGTTCTCTTCCGCGCCTCTCCTCCCGCACACCACGAATCTGTTGAAATATGTAAAACCGTGTAACCTCTTCAATTTACATAGCTGCGCTCCGCGCGTCACCGTCTGCTGATTCCAGACCTGCGCGCCGCGTACTCAGAGTGCCTGCCTCTCGTCGCGCTAATTGATAATTCCACGCACTGTACTCTCTCTCTCTCTCTCTCTCTCTCTCTCTCTCTCTCTCTCTCTCACGAGATACCTCCCCCGGGCTAGAAAATTGCGCGAGCACTCATCGACTAAAGCAAACAGTGTCGAATCGTGGCTACTGAGAATCGTTGAGCGTTACTATTCGCGCACGCGGTCGAAAAGATCGACTTTCTCTCGTATTTCTTGAGGCTCCCTATTACATAGAATCCGAACGCGGATCAAACGATTTCCGATGATAACTTTCGTGTACGTGTCGATTATATTGCATCAAAGAAAACTACTTGATCGTTCGGAACTCTGCATCGATATGCATCTACTTTCTTTCGAGATTCAGGCGATCTTTTTATCGGAAACTCGGGTCTGCCGAGAAAGGAAAAGTTCTCTCTGAAAAAATTATTTTCGACTAGCAGACGGAGCCTCGACAACGAGAAAGAGAAAAAGAGAATGGGAGGGCAGAAAAAGAAAAAGGAGATATAGAGAGGAGATGATGATGATGAAGCAAATGCCTCGGACGTTGTCTCACGTGATAGACGTCCATCATCGAGTACGACGAAAGCTCAACATCGCGAGGCGACACATAAATGTATATATATACGCCTCTGAGCACGTTGTGTTGATGCAACTATCATTTTTTCTCCTCTCGTCGCCAGTAATCGCGGTCGGTCGCTTCGTTTTCGCTTCCCTCTTCCACCGTTATCTCCTCCTCTTCCTCTTCATCCTCTTCTTCTTCCTCTTCGTTCTTTTTTTTTTTCACGCGGCGCACAACACCACGCGTGATCCACTGCGACGGCACGCCGTTGCCACTGGTATTTCGGAGCTCGCTGAACAAACAAGCGCCGATAAAAGTACCGGGGGTATACAGTACATCTGGAAGTAGGGATCATCAGTCACGACGCATCTGCGAAGCACTCTAGTTCTCTCTTCTGCCCTCTGCCTCTCTCTCTCTCTCTCTCTCTCTCTCTCTCTCTCTCTCTCTCTCTCTCGCGGGGCCGTCGCTGTCTCGGAGCGTTCACTCGTACCCACCCATTGCGAGCGCTAAAAACCATTTGTCATCGCCAGCGTAAATATGCTCTCGAGCGAAACGTGCATTCGACTTGCCTTCTCTCGCGAGAAATCGAAGAATTATTCTGATGGTTTGACGGCGGCGGCGAAATGTGATTTTACAAGGTCTTAAAGTTAAAAAAAAAAAAAAAGAAGGGTAATACCGTTTTATGAAATCTTTCAGGGTAAACGAATAAAAATTTTTTATTATACGTTAAAACTATTGATTATAACGATAGAACACGAGGACGAATCGATCCGCGTTTAGCTGCTTAAAAAATACACCCCGGTTTCAGTAACAATGAGAAGACAAAATGAAATCGCGGAAAATATGAAGGAGGAAAGCGAAGAAAAACGCGTTCGGCGCGGGGGCGCGGGGCTTATCTTTATTTAGTATAACCACACGTCCGCGCTCGGGGGAGTACCTTAAAAAGTTCGTCTAATAAAACCCCACAGCCATTTGTCAACGGGGGTGCGTAGCGCCCCGGGGGCCGCTCTGCTACAAAATGTATGTAAAACACATCCAGTCGACGTCGCGGCTCGTGAGGCCGTAACCGCCTACGTCTGATGGGCCGACATCTAAAATAATAAAAGTTGTCTCCGTCATTTGTCAACGCTTCCTCTAAGGAGCGACACGGCGAGTCCCACCTCGTAATTTCGCGATGTCGCAGCTGCGGACGCGTTTGCCGTCTCTCTCTTTCTCTCTCCGTTATTTCTTCACCCCTTGCGGAAGACACTGTGCTACAACGATTTCGTGTGTTACGAACTCCCTTAATTTTATGAAGACTCGTCCTCCCCGCATCCCTCGCGAAGGGAGCGCGCGATTCTCGTTACCCTTCACGGAATAAGAATTTGAATGAAGCTCGCGCGAGTCGACTTAATGCGATAAAACGCGCGCGACATGACGACGTGAGCGTCGTAAAAAGCACAAGCGAGGAATCCTGTGAAAGTCGAGCACTCATCTCCGTTCGGTCGCTTGACGATGCTTTTCAATTGCTTAACACAAATGTAAGTACACGGGAACGCACGAAGTGTAACGTTAAGTGTAACGTACACGACTCAATTGTAACAAGTACGTACTAATGTGTACGTTGCACAATTTTGGATAGAGTTAGGTGTATTTTTTAATACCATTTCTATGTCTTACAATTAGTATTTTTTAATTTGTGATGTGATGTAGTGGAACTTTCCACGTTTTTTTTTTTATTTATAGATGATTAATAATTGAGAAATGATTAATAATTATTTAATTGTCATTAAAAAATACAAGGTTACACAACCGACTAGTGTGAATACTTTCCATTTAGTGACACAAGTCGACACAGACATCATTCAGCCTTGATATTTAGAGAGTCAAGAAATAAAGGTAGAACAACTCTTGTGGTTGACTTGTGACGACATCAAATGGAAGACACTATATAGTTCTCGAATCGAGTACATGTCATTAGTGTTGTATCGATTACAACAATTAGAACGTTTGAGTGCAGGAAATTGTCTAGGAATATTGTAATTGAAAAGCATCCTGAGATGTTTGTTTGTGAAAATTGCAGCGATAAGCGAAATATTTTTTAAAAATATGCACATACGTATCTATGCATATAATACATGTATATTGTGTGTGCCAGCTTGTATGTGCCGTCTCTTGACGTTTTTCTCGCTACTATAATTATCTGCCTCTTTGAATTATATCGGACAATCGCGTGCGCTCGCGTTAAAGATTATTTACGGTCGAACGCGCTTGCATACATACGCATCGACGGTGTGCACAGACGACGATCGAAACTTTGTATACCGCGTTTTACGATACGTAGACGGTTGGCTTAATTAAACCACGCACATGAACGGTTCCCGAGGAGGCCAGAGCGATTCTGTAAGCAGCGTTTCTCTCGGCGCTTCGGGTATCCGCGGGGATCCAAAGGTGACGCAAAACGAGGCGTTTCCGTACTTTATGCCCGTCCGCCTTAATCCCTCGGCAATGCGGTGGCGGTGCGAGAGAAGAGAGGCGCGACGCGGCCTTAAAGTGAAATAATAAATAAAATAATATATCCCGCGTCCCAGTGCCGACTCGCGGACGGGGCAATAATCTAGGAGAACGAATGTGCCAGACGACTTTTATGAAACGATCCGAAAAGGCCCTCCTTCGCCGCAGCCCTTTTACGCGCGTGTGTAGCTGAAAAATAAAATTCTAACCCTTTCTCCTTCTCGAGAATCGGGAGGGAGAGATGTGCGGGAAAGGTGATGGAGAGGGATGGAAGCGACAGGATAAAACATTAAATACGGCTGCTGAACACCAGGGGCCGACAATAAAATTGTCGTAATTCCATTCGCTCGAATAATACACTTGCATAGATAGACTGTTGTGTTGTATCACTGTCTCGTCTAATGTCGATTGCAATTCGTCGACGTATAGATATGATATACGAGTATATTGCGATTATTGTAAGAGATATCGATCGTAATGCGTAAGCATACGCGTATCAATTTATTCAATGTGTCATGTCGAGTTTCGAGTCATATATTTCGAATAATAGTACACATACTATATACACTATATACACTGAAAAAAGATTTACTAAAGCTTAATACCTTAATACTTAATTCCTTTGAATAGTACTAAATTGTAAGTAAGTATTTCCTTAAAAGTAAATAAATATTTACTCATTGAAAAAAATTTAATTAATGATTATCGTATGAAATAAATATGTTTACATTTAATAAATATTTACTTAAAACTATTTAAATAAATATTCATTAAAATTTAATCATTTTTTTTCAATGTATGATTTCAATTTATTTGTACGTAATACGTAATTATAAATATTACAATTTATAAAATAATATGTCATCTCCTGTTACAGTTACTGTTACAATTTCCATGAAAATAACTTATACATATTGTTCGATAAATTTATACGTATACATTTTCCCTTTTCCACGGAAAAGAAAAAAAGGGCGCATTAGTTCTGGAATGGAGATCTCGTTCCCGTTCTCTATCGCGGATAAAACGCGGCCGAGCCTCGTGGAAAATCTCGGGCTGTCCATAAAGTCGACCTCACCCTCAATGGCGTGTCGTTTCTGCATTGAAAGAATGATCGAGTGCCGAAAGGGCGAACGCGAGCGAATGCGCCCGGCCGACCATCATCAACCGGTGGTGGTGGCGTTTGAGTGTAACCGCGCGCAGCACTCGCTTATTCCAGTTTATTTTCAAGTAACCCTTCACATTGCGCTAATGTATTTCTTTTAAGCCGCCATTCACGCCGCCCGACATTTCAATCCGGTCCATTCAGCGTCCGCATCCGCCCGCCCGCCTTTCCGTGAAACACACGGCCGATCGATCTAACCAACACCGCGCGTCAATATTCACACGACTTAATCCATTCCGGCGAGTGACTCGTCATCTTTTTTTTTTCCTTCCACCACTCCTCTCGCTGCCTTTCCCTCGCTCTCTTTTACATATTTCCCATGCGTAGTCATTTTGCGATACAGTCGCCGCTTTCTTCGTTGATTAACCGTTGATAACGTGGATTAATAGACAAAGTAGCCCCAGTTACGCGTTTTATAAAGTAGTAATTATTAAATAATTAAAATAATATGATAATAGTCGATAAAGATAAGGTAATTAAAAGTAGATAATTAAAATAATAGCTAAAAAACTTTATTGATTAAAGATTTTATTTATATGATTATTCGAGGCAAGTAGAAATTTTACGGCTGTGCCATTGCGAAATATTTGAAATATAGAAAGAGTGGACGAGAGAGAGAATCGAGGGAAGAAGAGAGAAAGATCTACGTGGTACTCCCTACTTACGTAGGGAGAGAGGGTTTGATCGGAAGCTAAAAGTCCATTGCTGCGTTCGACGTTATAATAATTCAAACGTGTACGACACGCGGTGAAAAGGGGTTACACTGCATTCCTGTTCGTTTCGATGTCTATAACGGGCCGACAAAGGGGTTCGCCGATCGCGCGTGGGTTCGTTTCGACCCTATGGATCGCTAAATATTTCATTTCGCATCCCTCGAAACGTTTAATCTCGATTCAGGTATCGCGCGTATGTAGTTTTGCGCAATTCGTGCAGGTGACTACATAGATGGGTCTCGATTTGCTTTCGGTTCACATTACATCGAGAGCACATCGAGCTTATGTTGTGTTCAAGGTACCTTTACTGCAGAAAAAACAATATAGCAGGTTATATATTGATTTCAGTATTTACATTTATTTTACTGGCAATTCAAATTAATTAAAATTTTTCTTCGTGCGAGAAAAAGAATATGTTCTTTTTTTTATATCGTAAAAAAAAAAAATAACTTTTATCGCGACGAATAGATGACGAAAGCGTAGATATAGAAACGTTGTATTTCCTGACTCTGATCGGACATCGAGGAGTTTCATTATTCGGGGTTGCGGTAGCTCCATCTTTCTCATCCCACCGCCCCATCTTCGTTTACATTTATGATTTAATATGATCGTCCATTGTTACGTCCCCTCCGGCTATACCGTCTCCCTTTCTTCCCGTACAAATATCTCGCTTTCTATCCTCGTTACCTATGTAATTTGGACAGGCTTTATTGTTGCTTCTTGCCAGAAGAATGTCTGCTGTTTCCCCCTTTTCGGTTTTCATCTTTTGCATTTTGTCTTCTTAACCCGTTATTTATCGCACATTATTCTCTTCTGCGTTTCTTATCAATCGCGTGATGAGTTAAGTTTATCATATAATCGAAGATGCTTTCATGCATACGTTATTCTTATATAAAAGAAAAAAAAAAAGATTTTCTGTAATAGTTTTAGAGTGCAAACTGAGTAACCTGTGTTAACCACAGTTAAAAGAACGTAAATTCCAGTTAAATCGGCGGCACGCGGCGGAATGACAGTGGCGTAACAAAGGCGGTACAAAGGGACGGTCGTGCGCGGCATATTAAATTCGCACAGAATTCGACGAACTTTTCACCGGAGCATTATGGGTCGGCTATCTGGATGATGTAGCACCGAAGTTGGGAAGACTTTTCCGAGCCAAGCTCCTGCCTCCCTTTCTCTTACTCTTTCTCTTCTACTGGTCATATCTTTCCTCTTATCTCTCTCTCTCTCTCTCTCTCTCATGCACACGCTTTTCCTTGCTCCCCCTCTCTTTGGCATAGCTTCCAGGGTAGCAATCTTTTATTATTAGCGCAGGCTTTACCAGACAATGAAACGAAAGGAACGGAATATGATATTGTAGTACAGAGGCCCGTCGGAAAGGGAAGCTATTGTCGGTCTCTTTGAATTTTAAAGTCAACGATCGATACGGCTCGGGGGATGCGCCTTTAGCCATGTAGCCATATAAACCGCTTCAGTCCGCCTCCTATCTCACCCTCCCGTTCCACCCACCCATCGTGTGCTCGTCCTTCGAGGTCCCTTCACTGCCACCGGCTTAGTCCTGCTTCTGTTTATTCGGGATCACCCGGTACGCGATGATTCCAAGCGAGAAACCATCTTCCGATTTGCTGTATTTTTCGCCTCGACGATACGAAGGAAGTGTGCCACTCTCTCGTGTGCACGTTGCTCGTTTCTTTTTCAATCGCGAATCCGAAGGATAATGATAGTTTTCCTGCCACTTACGATAATCTGAGCGGAAGAAGTTTGCGCAACAAGTCGATGGAAATTGATGCAAATTAATAGTGAGATATCGATATCCTGATTAATGTAGAAAGTAAATCTATGCTTGAGAAAGGAACTCGAATGCGCCGAAGTGTCGATACTTGAACGGCACGGTAAAATGTATGTATCTATTTGTGCGCGAGCGAAATACCCTTTCCTCTCTGCGAGAGAACGGAGGTCGCAAGGCCGTCACCAAATTGTCGGCGGACTAATGATAAATTGCGCCCTCGGCCCTCTACGGAAACACCCCACCCGTACGAGTACGGCGCACGGGGAATCAAATTGCAATTTGTTATTTGTAATTCCGAGTGTCGCTTAATATACTCTCGGCGCTCCCACCTTCCCTTCGCTCGCTCGAATGGCACGGAAGGGTTAGAAATTAAGCGTAGGTTGATGAGAAAGCGCGAAGGTGCGAGACGAAAGGGTGCGAATGTCATCTTGTTTCGTGCTAATAAACAGTGATTAAGCGCACGTTTCCGTTATTTTTATCGTACTACGTCTACTACGAGAGCTAAATATCGAGCCTGAAACTGTAAGTAGCACGATGCGTCGGAGCAAGGTCGTTACCTTCCAATTGTTCTTACGACGATTTCAATCTTTCTGCCGTTATCTTTTCGCTTTCTCTATCTCTCGAAGCGATTTCCAGCGAAGAATTGACATAGGGAGAGAATCGTCGGTTGAGTAGGCAAATATTCGATTTTGTCTATTCAATTTTCCAGAAAAATGACGCGGCTGCCATCTCGGGACCCCCTCCGCCTTTTCAACCAAATATTATCGCTGGAACTCGAATACGCGACGAGAGCGGGGGTTACGAAGGAAAAGAATAAGTTCGATCAGTCGGAGGGTGGCGGTTACCGTTTCGGTTATGGCTTTCGGAAGCGTCGTCGAATCCTATTCTTGCGCAAACCCGATAAGGGCTCTTTTACGCGTATATTTTCGCACACGCGTCGTCTGCATCTACGTACGTCGTACGCATCCAGAGAGTAAAATAGAAATATCACGAACGGTTTACCGTGCACTGAAAAAAAAATTTACTAAATCTTAATATATATTTCTTTGAAACATTTTAGTAAACATTTACTAACAAAAAATAAATAAATTATATAGCATAGAAAAAAATAAATATTTACTCAAAACAGTGACAGTGAAATCAAATTAACGGTTTTCGTATCAAATAAATATATGTTTATATTTAGTAAATATTCACCTAGAACTATTGAAACAAATATTTAGTAAAATTTAGTATTTTTTCAGTGTATCATCTGTATATCAATCACTTTCACATCAGAACATTTTTTTTTTGTTAAATTAAAAGTA
Organism: Acromyrmex echinatior; assembly: GCF_000204515.1. The sequence goes on along the minus strand of NW_011627736.1, from coordinate 355,741 downwards.
TTCAAAACAAAATTAATTCCTTAAAAAAAAGACATATATCAAGTACAAAAAAATCTTACTTATATAAAATTAAAAATCCTCAAGACAAAATTAATATTGAATCAGGAGCGAAAAGTGGAATTGGTAATAATTTCGATGAGTGTGGGTTATAAAAAAAACTTGTCACGTGGCTACGCGCCGCTGAAAACTGATCTTAGAAAAAGATATCGGATATCAATATTCGAAAAAGGGCTCTCGATATATCAGTAAGAGCACTTTTTCGTTCCACATGCCCGTTTCGCGAGAACAAAAAGGCCGTCTCGCGTCGCGCGTGCGATCATCCCTCGCGTCATGACTTTCGATTTTTTTCTCA
>NW_011627736.1:335713-347773 GCF_000204515.1 Acromyrmex echinatior | reverse complement strand
GAGCGGAAAAGTGTGCCAAGGGGGAGGGATCGCAGGGGGTGGAGGAGAGGAAATGATAAGGGGGGGGGGAGGGGAAGGGGATGATCCATTATTGGATATAACACGTTCCACGTGCTAGATACGCGAAGAAGCGAGTAATTTCTGCTATAAGGATCCGCGAGGGCGATCCGATTTCGCAAAATGATCTACAAAATCCTTCAGTGGTCCTGCTCTCTCAGCCTTCGAAAACCTCGCCGCCTCTTAATGAACTCCCGCTGTTCGCGGCGGCCGTTTCTGAACGTCGGTCGGATAGGGAATCCCCGCGGAGTCCATCATTACCGACTCAAAATTAAAGCTAAAGATACAGAAGGGCGCGCGCTTTCATTTTCGGCATAGCTTATTAGTTTCGCGGCGCGCAAAACGTTTGGCGAAGTCCGCGGGGTACGATTCGCAGTAGTCTGGCGATTATTTATCAACGAATTAATAATTGCGACGAAGCACAACCGAATTTAATATAAACGTTCAGCTTACACCCCCCTCTCTAGCTAACGAGGCTGTAATTTCGACCGGTGGATGCGGCGCCTCGTTATTCCTCGTCGAGAAAACGGTTCTTTCCCCGCGTACGAGGCAACCCGCGCTCGGCTGAGGTAGGGCCACGATCACTAATTATTCCCGTATCGTCGAGATCCGTAGCGTCGTGAGCGTAGGAGCCGTATTACGCGCGCATAATGAAACCCGTATTAACGTATTCGCGCACGCGAATACGCGAGCGCGTACCTACATACGTATGGCGCGGACGGCGCGGCGCCCGCGTCGTAATTGTAGCCGTGTAGACACGGAGAGAGCACCGCGACGTCGAACGTAATATTCGACTAATTACAAATTTAATAACCTCGGTTCGTTGCCGGTTATTGCGAGGCCGCGACGTCTAAATGAATCGACTCTACGCTCTCGCACGTTCCGTCCTCCTTTCCATTCGCCTCCTTTGCCTTTTTCCTGACGTTTCCCTCATTTGCCATTTTGCTCCCGCAGATTATCGACGAGTTCGTCGTGGAAAGAGAGTTGGATACGAAACCGCGCGAAAAGTACAGAACTAAGTCGGTTGCCTCTGCGTCTTAATGGACTCGTATTACCAATTAAAATTTAACCATCGTGGAAATTAATTCATTACGCCATTCGAACATTTAATGGCGATATTTTGTCGAGCTGTTATTATGCTCGATGGAACTCTCTATCCTTTTCTCCCTTTTCTGTCACTTTTATATTACAGTTAGATTTTCGTAATATCCATGCTGGCCATTTCGATCACAAGGGTGAAACACTCTTTTTCTCGACTCTTCCTAGTTGGGGAATCTTTACATTTTGCGGCCTGCGAGGTGCGCATATAAAGGCTCTCTCCGTTTCTCTTAACACTGCCGTAACTTATCGCTCGTAGACACAGTATTTCTCTCCGGCTCTTTGAAAGCATTTTCTCATTAAAAAATTAAGGGTAGGGAGGGGGCCGGAGGCAAGCGGAGGGGAGGAGGGCGAAAAGGAGCGAAGCGGTTGCAGAGGGACGAGCGGGAGTGATGGAGAGTGAGGGGGACCGAGTTCGCGGTGCAGAAACGAAGTGTGGGTCTGAGACAGGAGGGTTTTGTGGCGGCAAGCAGGGAAACCGGGGGTAGACGGAGGGGTTGGTAAGTGCTCTGCGGCTCCCAGATGCGCCCAATATTATGTTTAATGATATTAACTTCTTACTTAATGGTCCGCGGTTCGATTCGAGGTGCGAAAGAGTCGCCGGCTCCCCCTCTTCCGAACCGCAGCTCCGAACCGAAGCCGGAAAAAGTATACCTCAGGGAATAATTTGGCGAGTCGAGTACGAAAAGAGTGAAAAAAATGAAAGGGCAAGAGGTACGTGAGAAAGAAAAAGAGAGAAAAGGGAAGGAGACTGAAAAGAAAATGAGAGAAGAGAAATGGATACAACGGTGAAAGAGCCTAATCACTTGGAGAACACGTCCATTTGCCTCTCTCCCTTTTTCCTCTCTCTCTCCTCTCTCTTTCTCTATACTTCTTGTAAAATAAATCCGCGACTACGTGGATGACCTCCGCCATAAACTTCGCAATAAAAGCCACGGCATCGGCGGGCACGTTCCCCTTTTTCTGCAGCACTGCTGCCGAGGGTCGTTCTTGCCCTTAACTCTTTACGCGCGATTAAAGAATCTGTCCCTTGGCCAAAGTGCTTGTACTACGAAACTTTTGTCACTCGAAAATTATTTTCTCTTTGCTGCGAGATAATATTATTTCAAAGAAGCAACCTCATTAATTAGATTGCTTCTTCGCGACAGTGTTAATTATTTTTAATTGTTCTATTAACCGCGATCTGTGAGGAATCGGCCAACAAGAATCAATTATGCTTAGTTGAAGGAACAACGTTAAAGTAATTTTGTTCGAAGCTTTTATCTTACTTGTTTTCGTGGTTTTATAATAAGAATACTGTCCGCGATTTTGCAATCTTCGCTCGTTTCTTATAATGCAAAACCGGAACATCGAGACAGAAATCTTAATGATTCTGAATAAGCCAAGATGGAATCCAGAGGCACGAGTGTCAAACAATATAAAGCTAAGATTAAAAGTTTCTTGTAGCTCGGGAGCGAAAAACCGCGGCGCCGCATTAACGACCTCGTAAACTGGGATGCCCGAGGAAATCGAAACAAAATATGAGTATAAAAGAGGAGCACTTATCGCCTTCGGAAATTCATTTTTCATTCGTCGTGGATATTCTGCTCTTAGAATATTTTTCAATGAATTTGATTAATTTATCATTTGGCGATATAAGCTGTGATTCTTTTATACGTGACGTCATCACGTGATAGGTTAAATAAATGCGAGATGTGTGTCGCGGCGGACAAGGCGATTAAGAACGATAATACGCGGTGTACAGTGATACGACGAGGACCGTCACGATGTGAGACCGGTACTTATCTTCCTACGCGGATCCCTTGCCCAGCGACTAGAATAATTATTTAATTAATACCCTACGTAGTGGCGGAGTCCACCTCCGCGCTCGGTCGATTTAAATCCCTCAGATTAATACGAAACCTTTCTTTTCTCTCTCCTTCTTTGTTGCAGGCTCCGTGAGGAGAGGGGCGACGCCGAGAGAGCGCTGGCTTTGGACCATAAACCCAGGGACCTCAGCTCGCACAATGGTAAGATCACACAAGTAAATCAATGCATGTATGTTCGTATATTTTAAATTTAATCATACGTATTAATTTAAAAAAAAAACGAATTCAAAGATTACATAAAAAATTGGTAAAGACTCTGATATTAGTCATCATTTACTGTAATTAATTTAACTTAATCAATTAGTTTAACTAATAACTCGCAACTAACATATGATATTTCTCATTAATATACAAATATCAACTTATAATTAATCGTATCGATAAATTGATTTTTTTTTTAATTTGATATATAATATCTAGAAAGTTTCTAAAAGGATGCTGTGAGTTATGTCGCATTACAGTTTCTAACGCTATTTCTCGTATTCCTATCTGCCTGTTGTAGTGCCTGTCATGGATTAAGTATGTAACGCGAGATTCTTAATCGTCAGAGTTCCTCCATGGAACATGGTCGATCGATGCGGACTCGAAGTCAAGTGACGCAGAAAGATTTTTGACCGCGACACGGCGCGCTCGAGAAAGCGTATTTGTTGTTTTCTATATTTCTACCTTTTCGTTCGTCCCTTCTGACCCGCGTGTGTGTCCACAAAGCAATCGAACGACGGGCATTTTCAGGATCTCGGAGATTAAATCCGATATCGGGTTACGGCTTGGTCGCGGAGCCCTACATCTCCTTCTGATTCTCTATAATATTATAATCCGTCTGATGGAACTCTTTACGCGACGGGCCCACCTTCGTCCCGGAACACATTTCGATTTCTATCTACGTTTCGCATTTTTCGACCTGTCAAATAATGTAAACGCAAAAATTAATCGCATCTGCACATACCGGTGCAATTAGATTTATGAGATCAAAGATCAAAGTCACATTTCACGCAAGAGAGACTCTCGATCGCCATGGATTTCGACTGAGACTCGCAGCCTTCAACGGCGGCCGACGTATAGAAGTCAATTTAAAAACGTAAAAGATGTACGATTCATTAGATCGCGTCGGGGAAGACCCGAGAAAACCGCGACCCTTCTCTTTCAGTGGCCAACGAGGTACATGGTGCTCTGAACGCGTACGTGTGTGAACGACCGAGACGCGCTGGTCTCACTATACATACGAGTATCCGTTCCGAGTACTCGTGAGATCACGAGTGGCCCGAAGCAATGCGTCAGCGCCGACGACCGTTGCCCAAACAGTATCTATCTATGTCAGGATTAAAATACTAGGATATCAAATACGCGCGCGAGCGCGCTTAGACGGCCGAAGCAAGGAAAAAGGGATGCGGAAAGAGAGAAAGAGGTGGTCGCATTGGGGGTAGGTGGACGATCGGGGGAGATTCGGGGAGTGGATAGTCCGCTTGTTCTCGTCTAAACGGGGGGATGCGCGGCGGTAAATAAAATCCATCAACTTGTCAGTTTGGTCGATGGACGCGCTTCTCGTTCTTCTCGTAACCGAACGTTCTCTGGGAAAGATTGACGCCGCTTTCCAGCGTTATCGTACCGAGTGGATACATTGTGATGTCAATTCGATTCTGATATACACCATGCACATATTGGATATATATATATATTTTACATACTTGATAGGTATACGAATTGTATCTTTAATTGATTTTGTCGCAATGTCTGTGTGTTTTCCAGGCTCCTCCAACGGTCACAGCCCGGTTCTAAATCTTTCAAAAACGGCGGGAAGTGGAAGCGTGGGCGAACAGTCCGGAAGTGAGGCAGGTGCGTCGCACCGTTCTCAAGATGACGAGGAAGAGGACGATAATCTGTCGGAGGACCTCGAGGATGACAATGAAAAGGATGAAGGTATGTTTTTCAGATGTGCGAGGCAATTGAACCGCAAGCGACAGGATCTGTGTTGTCTGCCATTCATAACTCTGATAAAGCGATCGGCTTGAAAGAGATCGTTCCACTGGCAATCAATTAAAACCGAGCGATAAAATGCGTTTCTTTCGCTTTTGACGAATGTCAAAAGGACGATTTCGATTTGAAGGCGCGAAAGAGAGAAAAAGAGAGGGGGGAGAGAGAGAGAGAAAGAGAGAGAGAGAGAGATGAAGAGAAAGGATTCGTGCTCGTGAAATAATTATATCGATTTTGCCGGACACGCCGCGTTTAAAGACGAGTTCTTCTAGACGACTGGCGGGTCAGGGCCTCTCATCCATCATCTCTACCGAGAGAGCGCGAGGGACGCTTCGGGATTCATCTTCCATCGCGCTCTGAGAAACGCACCGCAGCGGTTGCCAAGTCGCATGTAGAATCCAAACGTTTTTAATTGCTTCGAGTTTAGCGAAAAAAGAATTTTAATCATAAAAATATTAATTATTGCTTTTTTCAATTGATTTTTTGAGCACTCATTGAGCTTTGTGACACCCGTGTGCTTTGTGACATTGGATAGTCTTATTCTCTTATTGACTAATATCTCCAAAACGCGTGGCATCTACGTGAGAAGCGTCACTGTCGGGACAAAGCGATCATTAGACTTGTATCTTCAGTATTTAGTTTCATTTTTCTAATGAAAGATGGATCGAGAGATCGAATCTTCGTCTGAGCTTTACACCGCTATCCTTCCTTGCCTTGTTCCGGCGCTCCAAATTCACCGAAGCGTCATAATCATTTTGATTTCTAATCTACTCGACCATTGTCACGCCGGCATGTTAATTGGCCAGCCCAATTAATGGCTCGAGGTTCGCTCATAAAGTCGCGTAACTACGAGGGATCGATTCCGCATCACGAATGCGTTTCCAACGAAAAAAAAAAAAAAGATAAGATTTGATCATCTCGCGTTGTCTCAATTAATTTCGTTTCTTTCGGATCGCAATTTAATGCGAGGTCGAGTCGTTAGAAGAAAGCGTGCCTTGCGCGGTCACGAGTGATTTACGGACGAATCGATACATTTTGTAGTCTCGATGGGGGCGACGATACTGGTAAGAATTCATGGAAATCGTAAGATTATTCGTCATTCGTCCTTCGCGCTGCCAGAGGCTGGCTGGAAAATGTTGAGGACTGCCGCGTGCTCGCAAAATTAGGGGATCCCGCGTGTACTCCCGAATTAGTGGGCCTGTAAATTCCACGAAATACGCGAGTTAGACGTATAAATTCCGGGCGCGGGCCGTGTACGATGAGAAGAGGGAAGGGAATCAAATCCGTGTCTCGCAGCGTGTCGTACGCAATACATGGGTACATTTCTACCTACGATGCTCGCGGGTGATCGAAGTAGAACCACGTCGAACGCCCGTGGGAGTGTACACGCTTGTGGAATGCAGTTCTGATTTAATGAGACGTGCCACTATCTCTCGCTCTTGTTCTTGGAATCGGATTCACCGCGGATTCGTCGTCAATTTTGTATCTGACAATTCTCACTGAATTTTTCTCAGTCATTTTCTATTCGATTATCATATTTATTTGCAGTCCGATCGCAACTTTTGCCGAAACTGAACCGAAACACTCAGTTACATATCAATTTCAACCGAAACCAAAATTAAAAAATAGGAATTCTATAAAAGCCATATGTATAAACATGACTATATACTTGTATTATATACTTTTCCTTTATAAATATCATAATTTTTTGAAACAATAATTAAATTTCGGCCGAAATCGAAAACCGAAATTTCGGTTGTGTAATTTTGACTGAAAAATACACCGAGACAATTTTGTTTTAAAGTTAATACTTAAAAAAAAATAAACCCCGAAAATATGGTAGTTGTGGTACAATACAGTATTTTAAAGATTTTTACTATGCACTTCGGTAAAATTAATCAAATTTATTTTATACTTTATTGTAATTTTATTAATGAATAAGAGAGATTTACATTAAAATTTTTGGAAATACAATGTTGTCTCATGACTATCATATTTTCAGGGTAAACTGTAAGAAAAAATTCTCTCTCCTTGTACAAGTACTTCTTCTTCATAAACATCATAATTTAATTATATAAATAATAATTATACATATTAAAATTAATATTTATGAAGAAAAGCTATATGGTTTCAATCGATACTGACATGTAGTGAGTGTTTGTTTTCAGTTTCGGCAAAAATTTCGGTCTACTTATTTGCTTTATTGGAAGATAATGTTTCTTTTTTAAAGTCTCAAACAAGCTATATTGATGCAATAATATATGTTTTTTGTATGTTTAATTGAACATGCGACCTCAATCTTTTATTCAATTTGAAAATTTATTTATTTATGTTAACCTATCCAAATTACTCCGCTTTACTCTACATTGGCTTTAAGTGCATTGTATTGCATAATTTTCTTACCGTCTTTCTGATTGTGAACATTCTTCTCATGTTCTTGTCAAGAGATTCTAAAGGCAAAGGTCGAACTCATGCGCTTTCGCGGTGAAAAGATTCCGAGAGGATGGCGACTCTTGTCCTGATAATTGTAATGGGTAGGAAGATATAGTCGCACGGAATAATGCTGAAAAGAAAAAAGAGAAAGGATCGTGTGCGATTTTAGGAGAACGAGAGATCGAAAGGAAAGGAGAGGCGACGCGTTTTCCTATCAAAAGATGCCGGCACCAAAGGTACGCTGAGCGTTAAATCGGCCAATGGCAATAAGTAACCGATTGCCGAGTGGCGTTGTAGGTGCGCGCAGATAATTAAAAGACGATACAATAAACTACATATCGTTGGCCGTAAAGCAGCCGGGCTGCTAAAACCCACGGTGTGGGCCGGTACCACGAGCGATCACTTAAGCCTGGAACCCACGCAGACATCTTGTCTCACCGCCACTCTTCGGGACCCTGCGGCAATAACCATAAGGCATCCTTTATTCCGACGATCCCGCTGGATCTCTTTTGCTGATTTTAAAGAACGATGACCACGGACCCTTCCATAATGCGACAGAATATCGGACATGTGTCAATGCGTTTCGAGTAGAACGTGTTTCCAAGAAGTGTCTCGAGCGATTAGCCCAGGGTGGTCCAGTTTGATTTGCCTTTCTGGTTGTATAATATAATATTGATGATTCAATGTTTCAAGTTTGGAATTGATTTAATCGACAATTTTTTGTATGATTTTTTTTTGAAAGATACATATTATATTATATTAACGAAGAATATTAACTAAGAATTCTAATTTCACATAAACAATCGTATTAGCATCATATAAATTATATTGCTAGTCATCAATAATGATACTTCATTTCTTCCCGGTATTTCGCAGCGAGATGATAAACAGCCAGTTGGTCAGGACGCGACTAATCGTCTGAGGAACGTTGTGTAGCGTTTAATCTCTGAATTTAATTCGCCCACGTTGACATTAAATCAAAAAGTGGCGAAGGGTAACAAGTAGTCGTCGCGAGATTACGACTTTGAGACACGCACGCTGTATAAGTCTTAGTATGGGGCTTGCCCCTCGTACTTCGAACGTTGTCCGACGTTCGTTGGATCGAATTTATCATTGACGTTTTGCTCCCGACGTGGCGTTCTCGCCGAGGAGAAATCTCCACGCGAAATGAGCTCCGTACATTACTTAGACTAGACTCCGGCGTTTATTTATTATCAGAGAGAAATACTTTCTTTCCTGCCCGTTTTGTCGTCTCGAGGATATTCAGAAGGAAATAACGTGATAATTTTGCTTCCAGATTTGTCGGACGTGCCGGAAAACCTGCCATTGCCAGCACCGGGGTCGGAAAGTCCTCCTCAAGCCCTGAACTACTCGCAGATAGCCTCGGCGGCGGTCGCCGTGTCTCAGAGCGCCCAAGACCCCTCGGTCTCGAGTACGGAGACCCTGCTGAGGAATATCCAGGGCCTGCTCAAGGTCGCGGCTGACAACGCGAGGCAGCAGGAGAGGCAAATCAACTACGAGAAAGGTCAGTGGCAGGGCTTTCTTAAGACACTTGAGGGCGCTCTCCACAATTTCATTATCTTCCAGCTCTCCCAGAACCACATTAAGAGGCATTAGTCCCTGTTCCGTCGACGAGACTCCGCTACTCCTCCCCTCGTGCTCCTCTCTCTCTCTCTCTCTCTCCCTCTCTCCCGCTCTTTATCCAGTCTCATCTACCGTCGCCTCCCTCTCACGCTTCAACCTTTGCGCTTGACTCGCTTGTACCGCGTTAAGACCATGGATACGTGAAATGAGAATGATAATAGTCGGGGAGAGCTGGACATCCGAAAGTGAAGACCTGTAGCGTAAAGGCACGATGTAACGTGCACAAATAATATACATGAATCTCGCTTTTTATCTTAACATTAACTTTTAACGAATATCTTGATACTATTTATTGATGCTTTTCTTTGCGCAAAGTGTTTTAATATCCATACGATGAATCGCAGGATATTCGTAACGCATTATTACTGAAAAATTTTTATTAAATCGATACACTGAGCTCACCTTCGAGCTGCATCTCGAGAATGATTCACGTAAATATTTTGCGCAAGAAGCTGCTTGAAACTCCCCAATGAGATATTGCTCGCAAAAACGTCGTCTTCGGCGTGTTAAGATTAAATTTAAGTGTCGCCGTTGCCGTAGATAGAGTTTGTACCGTAGATTGGTTACGATGAATGTAGGCAAGACCCATTAAGAACGAGTTGGCATGGCGCGAGATGACGTGCAGCATACGACTTCTTTCTCATTAACGCGCGTGATAAATCGGTCGGCGTTATTATTAAATATGTTCGTCGCGAGATCTCGGAACGCCAGATGAGAAGAAAAAAGGAGGAAAGAGGTCGGCGCACAGAATCGTTTCTCACGATGTCGAGGTTGTTTTGCGATTGAAGCAAACTTAACTTAACAACGTAACAAACATTTCGATATAAATCATCAAGCCGTTTATACGATATCGATTGAATCTCGTTGTGATTTGATTTTGCAATGACAATTGGCAGAGATTTGTGTTACAAAGGAAATGACGATAACGCGTAAGTGGCACAATATATAATGTACGCGTGTATTCCTATATTAATATGCTATCATATTCATATAACATAGAAGTTTGCAGCAACATTGCTAGAACGTTAGCAGTGTTGGAATATTAATTATAATGTTACTGCAATATTACTCGAATCTATGCCGTACGGAATGTATGTATACATACATAAGTAAATGAATTGCCAATTATAGTCGTTAGTTATTACTGCTAGTATGTGATAGTTGTATTATCGAAGGTATTATTATTAATTGCGATATGTGTATAACTGTAAGGGATTTCAGGAACGTCCCGTAAATTTGGAGAAAGGAATGTATGAATAAAAAGTGCTACGTAAAATGTACACGTCAAGTTGATTTCAGCCGAGCGATCGCAGTTCTTCGATGTAATATTGGTGAATATGTATTAAAAAAAAAAAAAAAGAAAAAAAACACAAAATATGAAATCTTATTTTTAAAACAATTGTCCAATTTCGCTCACAAACTGTCGTCGATCGGCTATATCCACTTCTGTTTTAACATATCACTATCGATTATTATTGAATTATTATTGAAGTCTCGTATTCTTCGTGCCGATTTTCTATCATTTTTTAATTTGGGATATAAACATCGTCTAGTATATTAAATATATAGTATATTAAATAGTATATTAAAATCGTACTTAGATTGCTTTAGATACTTTTGTAAAATTACTCTCATTATATAGCATTAGAAGTACCAAGCGATTATTATTGACTATTTTTATTTTTTAAATTGATTATATTTTTTATGTAAAAGATAGGATTCTGAAATTTTTTTACAATAATTTTCCAATAATTACATTCTTTATACTGTTAAAATATTTGATTTTTTATCACTTTCCTTATTTTCATTATAATTTAATTGGCTGGTCCTGTTAGTAAATAAAAAATGTTGATACTTCTAGTGTTAAGCAACACCAGTTCAGGGATATGAAATCAAACTATCACATTTAGTGCCAAATATAGTCTCAACGCGCACAATCGGCGATTCGGTTCGGAAAGAACTGACCGACAAAAACGTATCGCAATCTTCAGCGAGACGAGCGAACTTTCGACGTACGAACGTTCCTTATCTGCGTTTTCGCAGATTTTAAGTGGTGGATCCCCATAAACGCGTCGATCCGATATCCAGCCGCGTCGAGTACCGGGTCGGAATCGCGCGTTTCAGCGGCACGTTTAATAAATTCCGAGCGAAACGTAACCCCGGGACTTTAATTACCCATTAGCCGATACAAAGTGTCATTTTCAGCCGTTAACTAATGCGTTTTGCTGCGGCCCTAACGTTACGCGATCTTAGCGGCTGTGGTAAGGCTTAAGGCAGTTCCTCGCGGTTGCATGTACTCGGTCGACTCGTAGGTTAGATTCTCGAGGCGGAGATCCGATAAAAAGAAATCGACGATGCTCCGTTCGTCGTGCTTCCTCACCCCTTGTCTCCACTCTTACTGTTCACTGCCACCCTCGCGACACAACGACTTAAGGAACAGTTCTCGACGATCGTGCCCTCCTACGTGCTACGAAGTGCACGAGCACGGATCCACTTGCATAATTCGTGCTTTCCTTTCGATGCTCTCAACGACATCCCGCTAACGATATTGCCGAAACCGTGGGTTTCCGTTAAACGCGAACGGAAACAAGTACTAACGAGCGGAAAAATGTTACACTAAAAATTTTTTAATTTCTTTTTCAGTACATATAAGGGTTCTTTATCACTTGCGGATTCACAGGGAGAGAGAAAGTCCTCCTCTTGAAGTTTCGTTTTTATTAAAAAATATTTATACAAAGCGTTATATATATTTTTGATATTTCTGAAATATTTAATCACAATTTCGATTTTAAACAAATTTTTTAATTTAAGAAATTCCTATGGGTATAAAAATATACATAAATTTTATTACATTATTTTTTTTTATATTATTATAATTTTAAATAATAAAACGTTTATGAATTATATTAGGTGTTGGAATTAATTCGTAGCGTTTTACAAGTGATGGGAAGTACTTTCATTAATGTATTTTTTAATGCTCATGTGAAAT
>NW_011627736.1:313052-335695 GCF_000204515.1 Acromyrmex echinatior | reverse complement strand
AAAACGCTACGAATTAATTCCAACACCTAATATATTGAAATAATACTTTTTCACAGTCTAATGTCAATAATAATCTCAATATTCTATCATTTCATATTTGATTTTAAAAAATTTCGCTTGTGAAACGTCAATGACGCTCTCTTTGACAAATTTCTGAATCCGCCAATGTTCTTGATCAAAAAACTCTTTGAACTAGTGAACAAGGAATAATAAGTTCAAGTTAAAGAAATAATATGTTACGTTTCAACTCATTACATCATCGTGTGCACTAATTTAGAGAGTTCATCGATAAAGAATAGAGCGATATCAATATCAATTTGATACAGATCTTTTAATTGTTTTTCATACATTGGTTTTCATATCGATAGTCTATGATTCATTCATCACGCAACGAGCGATTGATATCGCAATCGAGAGATCTCTTTCCCATTCCGCGACTCCTTGGTCGGCCCAATAAACGCGTGGATTTTAATAGGAAGAGACACGCTTGGTCGAGAAGCGGCCGAGAAGCCAACTCGCGGGCATCGAACACGTGAACGTTAACGAGTTCATTTGGCGCGCGTTGCGACGTTAAGCTCGGAATGCGCAGCGGTTGTTGCTGGTCGGCTTAACAGATTCTGCGCGCGCGTTCGACGCGAAGATCTCCATGCAGCGCGAGTCGATCGACAGGCCGGGAAAAGGGATGGAGGAGGAGGAGGAAGAAGAGAAGGAGGTGGTGGTGGTTGAGGATAAAGGGTGCTGCTGCGGTATATAGAGAAAAGAAAGAAAAAAAAAGAGTAGCGGCAGTTAACGACGACGACGACGACGACGACGACGACGACGACTACGACTACGACTATGTAGCAGGCGACGGGGGTAGCAGGGGGACCACGAGGGAAGTAGTCGGAAAGAGAGTAAGAGAGGCCCGATTTAATACTCGAACGAGCCAGCAGCTCGTTTTACACCAGATGGTTTTACATACGACCACTATCGTGTTACGAATCTTCAGCCGTATGGGTGCACGAGATCGGAGCGCCTTTATACGCACGCGGAGATACACATGCAAGCACACGCGTATCGCGCCTGGCCCGTCGATTTTAAGCCAATCCGGACGGGCCAGGATGCCTTCGATGCGAAATATTATCGATATTATTCGTCTTTGTCAGGCGGACCTCTCACGCGATCGACTTGTTTGCATCGTAGGGAGATCAAGAACCGTCATCGTTGCAGTCCTAAAAAGAGCGAAGGTTCTCGCAGCTACGTCGGAGATCTGGAAACGTTTATTTATCCTCTTGCATCGTAACTCGACTCGAGTTTCGCAATACGCTAATACGTCATGAAACACGTATGTAGATTGACGATGACACGGCCAGTGCAAACGCAAATCCTCTGAGAATCGCGACAGTTTTATTAGAAGGACTCTCGGCTCGAGATTAGATAGTATTTAAAGCAAAATACATTGCGGATGCGACAGAATGAGAATTACTTGAAAATAATCGCATACAACTAAGTTTTTGAACGATGATTAGGAAAAATTATCAATAATATTTAGTATTTTTCTTTACCTCTTTTTGAATCATATTTAAAAATTGTTTATTACTACTGTAATTTTCCCAATCTGTCAATATACAATTCAGAATCAACCAATCACAATCAAACATAAGAAGAATACTCGATTAGAATTGGTCAGTTCCTACGACTTAAGATTCCACGATCGTCTACGACTTCTACGCAGAGGACCCTTTACAGAGCGTTTTCTCGCATGGTTTATCTCGCATGGTTAAAAGGATAATTGCGACAAGAGGTTCATACGAAAAAAAATAATTCTATTATCTCTCTTTCTTTTTTTTTTATCAAAAATTTGCGATATTCTCATTTATCGTTCGAATATTTGCTCGTTATGTATGAAACGAGTAAGCACGCACGCATCTCTTAACTAAGAAGAAGCGTTTCGTGAGAAAAAGAAGCGATCGTCTCTGTCTCGTTACCGCCGGTAAGTTACATGCCGCACAAAAGACAATATGAGTCCGCCAAGATCCTGGCCAGGCGAACGCGGCACTGAGGCTACTATCTTCGATCCTCGACGAGATAAGAGGAGCGTAGGAGCCGTGGCGGGACCAACGGCGAGGATTATGTGTGGTGCATCGTGGTGTCTGGCGTTCTGGGCCTCCATGGGGCCCCCCCCAGTTAAGGCTCCTCGAGCGCGGAATATAAAGAGGGGATTGAGTTGTAGCTGCGAGTGGAGGATCTTATGTAGATTCCTTGTAGATCGTGCACCCGATTCGATCGCGATCGGTTCTCTGTGCCCGGTACCGGGTTAATTAAAATTGTAGGAGCCCCAACATCTCTTTTGCTCTCTGTCTCTTCTCTTTTCTCTCTCTTCGAAACTCTTCTGTCCCCTTTGCCATTGCCCCTTTGTGTCTTTTCCTCCCCCCCCCTCTCTCTCTCTCTCTCTCGTCCGTTCTATTCTCCGCCACTTTCCTCGACGCCACGAGCGACGTTTCTTCGCTCTCTTTGTATCTCCCGGCTTCTTCTTTTTCTCTCCATCCTCTTCTCTGTTTCCCTCCTTGCGTCTCTAACGGTTACTGCAACGCTGTGGCGACTGCATCTCGTTACATAAACTCCTGCGATTTTCGGCCACCACTGCTTGGGAGGCTACACTCACATGAAATCCTATTACCTCGAGCGATGATGCGGCACAACAGAGAGGCGGGACGTGGCCGCCGGTACCAGCCATCGAGTAGGTGTCTGCATTACGAATGAAACGCGAATTACCGACGTCGCTGTGATCATGGTACATAGAGATACAAACAAGACGAGATCGTTTCCCGCTCTGATCGGCATCGCGATTGAGAGCCATTACAGTCACGCAAGCAATGTCGTCAATCACGAATTTCTCGATTATCGATATCGCTTCAAGGTAGTGCAGTAGTACCACAACTTAAGACCTTCAGGATTGTTATGTATGAAACGAGTGAGCACGCACATAAAGGGAGATCCTTACACTTTCGAAATTGCGAATGATAAATATATATTGAATAAGATGCATTTGTGTCTCTTTATTGGTGAGAAACCAAGATTTCTCCGACAGGCAAACGGCAAACGCGGCACGTAAATATTTCGCAGTACAAACAGAAATGTTGATACAAACGTCCCGAACGTTCATCTACCGTGAACTTTCGAGACGTTCGAGGCGTTAGTTGCCTTCTACCCGCTCACGATCGAATGCAGACTGATTGATTTATGCTTAACCCTGCCAACCGGCGACCCACCTACTCTTCTCTCTTTCTCGTACATGGAGAGATAGGTTAGCTTAACCGAAGCTATCTCTATATCGCCCAGCGAGCAGCCATTATCGTGCAAACTATGTACGCACATGTGTATCAGCGGTACGCTTGTTTTTTTTCTCTCCTCTTCCGTACTCTCTTTATTTTCCACCTTCTCATTCTCCATTTACCTTATCTTATACACGAATCAATAAGCGATTGAGTACTTTCGCGCTATTGCTTTTCTATGTTACAAAATTAATGAATTAAATTTAAGTTTTTTTTTTTTTCATGCGATTGGTTGTTACGCTGAATGGTTACGTAGCTCGATAAACCTAGAAATCACCGCTTTTACAGCATCTTTTCATTTCGCGTCTCGGCAATTTTTATTGCCGTCGACTGTTTGCTTTAATTAGCGTCAGGAGGAAAGGGGGCAAGGTATTGTCTTCTCTAGATTTAATTAAGAGTGGAATCGGTTTATTGACCTCCGAACCAGCCTTCCCTCGAACGGCCGCGACGCATCTCAGGGAATCGTTATATGGTGGCGCTTAGCAATAAATAGCTGGCACTTTTATTACCCTGTGAAGAGAGAGCAAAAGAAACCCGCTGATCTTCCCGCAGGTAGAAGATGCAGGAACAAAAGAGGCGCACGCCGTAACGCGCGCACAGTAAACAGTTTAGTTTTCAAATTTTAAACGCCATGATGCCATAGGAGATATTCCCAAAAGGATGAGAGAGAAAAGAGAGAGAGAGGCAAGAGCGGAACCTCTCTACGCCATTAAATATTTTCCACACGATGTATGTACAATATTACGTGTAACATAGGTGTATGTTTACACGCATATCCGAGAAGAGCGCACGGTGCCAGACCAGAACAACTTCCTCTGCATACATCAATTACGCCTCTCGCGGTTCCCATTATTAGCCGCCTATAATTTATTACTTTCCACCTTAATAAGCATAATAATTCCCATGCTATTCTTCGTGCCGCTTCGTATAGCTGCTACGATGGTGATGATGCTTGTTCATTCTTTCTCTTTCTATTTCTCTCTCTCTCTCTCTCTCTCTCTCTCTCTCCCTCGCGTTGTACATGCATATATATTATATATATATCCTATTTAAGAGAGAAGGCCATAAGTGTGCTTGCGCAGTGTTTGTACGTCTACGTTGGGTCTGACCTCTGACCCAGAGACAATCGTTAAGGTAGCGCATTGAGCTGGCGTGTCCGGACCACAGATATTTAATTACCTTCGGAGCGAAACCGAGCTGGGTCCCTGTCGGAGAATCGCGAATGCTGAAGATGCGTTTGCAAGAAGAGGATAGATGGAGCGAATGGAATGATCGTCCAACGAAGAAGGATATTGTAAAAACCGACCGGTGGGAATCGTAACTCTCGGCTTATATCTTTGTTCTGCATGCGCTTAACTTCTACTTGCCCGCGTTGTAACAGAACTGACGGTGAAGATACCGTTTCTTGTTGCGACCGACCGTGTATGCTTTTTGGATATCCTCCTGGGGCGCGCGACACGGGCCTCTACATCTGCGTTTATAACTCAGAAGCCCGGCCTTAATATCGACTACAAATTGTTGAAGAATGTTTCGAACATCCATTATTTCATGGTCTTTTTTGTATTTCTTATTAGTTATGCCTCACTCCATGATTTTGTGAAATTATTAATTTTGTCATTAATTTATCATATTTTATTATTTTTTCTGTATTACGGTCTCACGCGAAGTAAAGTAGCGTTTTGAAAATCAAATGTTTCCTGGTAACTTCTGTTGGTGTCTTGTTTCCTGGCGGGTTCAAGTATAATTGTCCAGAATATTCACAAGAAAGGCGCCTCTCTAATGAGACTTCTTGGCGCTCAGGTCAGGGTGGACCTCGTTGTTACCTCGTAAATCGCAAGGAAACGTAAAGACACAGGGAACAGCATACGCATGCTCATGCAGTACTCGTGGGACGCGTATGCACATGAAAGGTGTATACGAAAGATATCCCGTATGAGAGAAAGAATAATAAAAATCGCAAAGACAATACGATGTCGTCGGTCGATGCACGCCGTAGACATACGTTCCCACTTGGGTAACCGAGCTGGAGAACACCCTTGGATTGTCAATTAAAGAAATCGCAGGAGGAAGATACCGAGCTCGTATTCCTCGCATAAGCCACTAACGTAAAAAGAATCGAAAAAAGATAGAAAAGGCGAAAGGGAAGAATAAACGGTCTGCGGTCTGTAACGCGTACGAGAGTTGTGCTCCGAACGAGCTCCAAACGAGCACGGGAGATGCGGAAGGCGTTGGAGGAGAAGGAGGCGGTAGCGAAGAAACGGAGAGAAGCGGAGAGGAAAGAATTTCAGGGAGAAGGGGCTCCGATGGTGCTAGGGAGGCTAATAAATTATGCCTAACACGGGGAACAACTAGTTGATTATTTATTTAACAATAAAACGAGTCACGGGCCCTCTTCGCCCTCGGACCGACCGCGCTGCTTCTTCTTGCCGGCGTGCAAATAAGTTTCGCATTGACTTCACCGTGTTCGTTTCGCCATGGATATCTATGTTTGTCGAGCGGGGAAATAATTTCGTTTTAATGACATAAATAAATAAATAAAAATAGATAAATCCAACTCCTTCCTGAGTGAATAGAATAGGCGGTCGTCTAGAAACTTCTTTGTAAGATTCTAGGTGATAATGCGATTCACCGAGAAAATTGTGTCTCTAGTATTCGATTTTAGCAAGCCAATTAGTGTCCTCACCCTCCAGTGCTTGTATTCTGTAATTCTTAAAGATAGTGTATTATTATATTTGATACTTTCCAGCAAAAAACACAGTGTAACATAGTGATTATTTCATCTTTGTTTAGACTGAAAAAAAATTAAATTTAAAAAAAATATTTGTTTGCATAATTCTAAATATATATATTTACTAATGTAAATATATATTTAATGATACACTGAAAAAAAAATCTTAATTTCAAAGAAATGCCTCTTTGCTCGTATTTAAAAAAATTAATCCTTTCAATCAATGAAAATTTCTTTGAAAGTAAGATATTGTATTTTCGAAGAAATTTTCATTGAGAGAGAGAGAGAGAGAGAGAGAGAGAGAGAGAGAGAGAGACAGATCCAAAGAAATAATTTTTTTTAATAGGAGCAAAGAGATATTTGTTTGAAAAAAATAAGATTTTTTTTGTATAAAAATCATTAATTTGATTTAATAATTTTTTATTAAGTAAACATTTATTTACTGTAAGTAAATGTTTACAGTACTATTCAATGAAATATGTATCAAGATTTAGTAATTGTTTTAAATGTAACATTAGCAAACAACAAGGCTGTAATGATTCACTGTGTCATCTGTGTCTTTTTGTCATTGCATATAATAAAAAAATATTGCTCAACGACATTAGAACGATAACGAATTGTAGTTAAGAGATACAGAATGCACAGTTGAATTACTAGGTGTTTTTCTCGATTTCCGATCGGAAAAGATCTCACGCTGCGTGGAATAAAGGCGCGAGGTAGAAACAATAAACTGCGAGACGTTTTCACTCAACAGTGATGTCACTTAAATTCTGGATTTAACGATCGCGAAGAGACATAGATCCCAGTACTTGTCGTATTGCCACCTTGTACTTGCATACATCGTGAGCGCCTCGGAATTAAGTAACACGAATGGCCGTTTGTGTACAAAGGAACGATCGAGAGGAGTCTCTGCGAAGAGAAATCTTTGTCCCTGGTAATTTCGCATCGACGACGATTATAAACTGAAAATTTACGGCGCGTTGTAGTGAGGAGGGCGAGAAAACAAATGCAGCGAGGTAGAGAATCTTTCGTTACCTGCTTGCTGGTTCGCGACTTTGTTTCATCGTATAGTGAATTTTATTGCCTTCAGTATTTAAGTGTCATCGGGAGAAGAAAAGGAGAAGGAGAAGAAAGAAAAAGAGCACAGCACGCTTTTCCCTCGTCTGTTTCTTCTCAGAATCATCTCAATTCCACGCGATAACGATCGAAATTAATTACGCTCTGGGTGGCGCAATTCCGGCGTCGCTTACACGCACGCATCGCGCATTATCGCAATTTTTGTACGTATTTCCGTATATGATCAGACGTCGCACGAGATCGTCGCACGGCGACGTAAATTAATTCGCCGTGTTTTCCGCGGAATTAAATTAAAATCGCTTCCGCATCGAGCTCGCGCGGATAAGATCAATGCCTGCGAGGAAAAAAAAGATAGAGATTAATTACGAAGGAAATGTCGCGACGTCGCCAACGCGGTATCGATGTGGCGCGACGCTGAAAATAAAACGCGACGGAGGCGCGGCGACGACAGCAATGACGAGAAAGAAGCGAGACCAGGATAAAAAAGAGGAACTTGACCTACCGCAGTTTTAACTACCGTTCAATTATATAGTTTGCTTTCGGGTCGTTGCGCGAGCGAATAAAGCGTGTAATTTACCGGCAATAAAAGGGCAGTAGTAACGGCCGCGCGTGAGAGAAGTATGAGGAGAAAGGGAAACACTGTGTGTGTCGTTAACGACGTCGTTTATTGCCACGAGGAACGAATATTTTGTTGCAACTCGACGAAGCGACAAAGTGTTTCGATTCGCGGAGCGACGGAATCGCGCGGAGTCGCGCTTAGAGAGAACGAAACGGCCAGGATATGCGCGAGGATACGTTTTACTGCCGCCGAGTTCCGATAAAAGTACAATATAAGAGAACCGGATGCGCGAGAAGAAGAAAAAGAGAGAGAGAGAGAGAAAGGAAGAAGGAAAGAACGAGCTTTCGGGCTAAACGTTTTAAGACTATCGCTTCGTGAAAATGTCGTTGAACGCCTTTTTTCTCCACGCTGTGACGCGATAATTGGATTTCGAAACGACGCCCTCCCTCGTCAGTTAATGCGTATAATCGCGGATAATGCGCGCGATAATCCGCACCTACGACGCTAATTTTCTTGCGTGACATCAGCGAGGGATTAGACGAGGAGGTGCGGACTTAAGTGCGACGAGCACAACGGAGAGAGATGTAACTCGCGTGCATTAACTTGTTCCTTCTTCCTTTTCTCTCATAATATAATCTCTCTCTATCGTTACGTTCATCTATATTTAATTATTAATTTACTAATTGAGCGGTTGCGCTTCGCATTAAGAACTACATCAGTTTTATCTCTTCAACGAAGTCGAGTGCCGCTTATTCGAATCGGCTCGTCGTACGTATAGTGTGTGCTAGGGTATCTAAAAAAATATACAACTTCCGACACTTTTACATTCATAAAGATGGTATCAACGCTTAGGCGCTTGAGTTACTTGGTGATGTCTTAATACATTGGGCAGTTATTTACGATCGTTCGCAGAAAAGTAAGACGTGGAACGAGATGGAAAAAGTGCTGGTACCGAGAGTCGTTGAGTCGCTTCGACACACTTTCAACACGCGATGTGAAATAAAATCTGTAATATATGCGTGCCCCTTTTTATTTTTATTTTTAATATTTCCTTGGCAATTTTTACTTTCGAGAAACTCGAAAAGAGAGAAAGAAATACATGTTTTGTACTATAATATTAAAAAATAATAATGATTAATTGCACATGGCATTTCCATGGCATTAATCTTAGGTTTTCTATCTCTTTTTTTAAATTGCGATATTTGCGGTAGAAATAAACGAACGAAGAGACGCGGCTTAAAGTTAAATGCCACTGATGTAATTAGCGAATGCGACATCAATGAAATTAATAATTCGCACGGGACAGTATAATTTTAAATTACACCTGAATTGCGCGCGCAGGAAACATTTTTAATGCCACGTGGTGAGCAGCACCGCACTTATCATGGACTTTTTATGGACGCATTCGCATTTGAAAAACGCATTTGAAACGCGAGGAGTTCTTCCAACATTTGTTTTTCTCTCGTATCCTGTGCAACCTGTCGAGATAACGAGCGGACAGTCATCCGGTACAATGACAATCTTAATGATAATTTTATACCGGGAATTATTATCTGGTCGTAATAAGCGGACACTCGATTATAGGCGCGCCTCAAAGCACGCGTCACGTCGTCCCCATCGTGTTTGTAACTTGAGTGTATTGTGCAAAGATGAAGATAGCCAGAGCGAATTCATTAGAACGATTGTTGGAGAAGGGGAAAGAGGGAACGACAGCTGTCTCTTGTATGGGGTGGAGAAGAGATAGGTTCCGATTTTTACAACTCGTGCTGTTTCGCACGCGATACGCTGCTGTGTAAACTGTCAGACGATCATGCGTCAAATCAATAAACCAGAACAATCCCTTACAACACAGACTTTCAAGAGACGTCCTAAAGATATCTTTAGAAAAGACGTTCCCAGGTTGTCTATTGGATAAAATGTATCGTATGGGATAAGAAGGAGTTTATCGCTAGTTGAGTGACTTTCGAGACTTGTGGGGACTTTCGAAAATGTGGGGACCATCGCGAAGAAAGAAATAAGGGCAGCAAACCTCTTTATAAATCGGCGTGTCGTTATCGTAACGACGAAATCGCCGATCTGATTAAATTGTATACTCGCGCACGGTAATTAAGCGGTGGGTTAGGAAGCGAAAGATGCGCGCCCTCGTTAAAGAATATGTATCCTGTCTCTGTCTCTTTCTCTCACTATGGATCGTTAAAGGATTATATTATTATTCGATAAATTGTGGAAAGAATCCTGGCCGTACCGTCGTTTTACGGTCGCAAGCCATTAATGTCTTTGCGCTGTACATGGTACGTCGTAGCGGCATGCACGTGCAGACAGTCAGACAGTCGTAATAATGATAAAGATCCAGCTATACGTGTCATCAATTTCTCGACGCAAGAAGGAGAGAAAGAAAACGGTCAATGGTTTAGTTGCCATTCGTGCATTTTTTTTTTCATGGATCTTCTGCCGGCTTTGCTGATTTAGCTTGAAATTAATGCCTGTCTTATAAATGCAAAAAAAATGTCGGAAAAGCGTCAAGAGCGTTGACTTTTTCTGAAAGAATCCTTTGATGTAGTTACACTATTTTTAATTTGGTCTAATCCTTTAAAATAAATCATCGAAGTTTTTATGTCAAAATGTTCAAAAGACTAGCTTGTTTCACATAATTAAATGTTCATTATTGTTATCAGTCTAATATCAATTCAACTCTTGGATTGATAAAGTTTCAAGTTCTTGTTCGCATGTAACTCGAATGCGCAATAATTCCCTTGGATATCCCGTAGGATCTATCCCCGAGGGAGAGGGCGAGAATAGGATTATCTCGAAACGCGAAAACGCTCTTCGGCATATCTCTCTGGGTGAAGAGAACTTTAGCGTTGAGATATGCCGTACGACGAGATATCGGTTACATGATCGGTCGACGTAAGATTTAATGGAAATCATTCTGGCGGTTTTTAATTGCAATATCAATGGTTTTTTTTTATTTTATAGGATACTATAATGGAGTTTTAATGACTAAATTTATATATTAAACTTGATAGAGTAATGTGATATTATTATCATTTCACAAGGTGAACATCTCGAATGTCGAGGAATAAAAATACCAGATTCTTTTTATTTTTTTCGAAATTTTATAACTATAATAATTAAGAATTCTTTGGTTATGATTTTGTTTTTGTTTTAATGTAGTTCGAACAAAATTATATAGTAAATTCATGAATGAAAAGTAAAGATACATTTGTTGACACATTTTACGAATTTTTGTCTGAGTAATTTTCGAGAAAGACGAGATAAATCGCAAAACCGATTCACTCACAGTGCTGTTCGTGCGAAAATAATCGGCAGAGGAGAGACGACTTTGCATCCCCGATAAGATGAGACAAGAATCTTCGATAATCTGCCAATGAAGCTGTGGACAAGAAACCCGACGCCCATCTACGTGCGCCGGTAGTTTTAGTGCGTACCGAACTCGAAGACCTAGCTGCTGCGATCTAATCCTATTTTCGTTAGATCCGTTAATGGTTAATGGGAGGCAAAGTGGTCAGCGACCGGAACAAGGGCTAAGTCCGTCTTAAATCCCCGTAGGAGGAGGGAAACCCTTGTAGCCCTTAGCCAAGGACCGTAATCCGCATGGGATAACTATTGGCTGTGCTGTTGCTTCGCCGAGGCCAAGTCAAACTGTGCCGAGTGCGCGAGAAAGTTTTAATTATTATCGGCAACCTGGCATTCTGTAAATTTCGAGCGATAGGATGTGCTTATTTCGTGGAAAGCATGGAAATTGAATAACCGTGTGCACGTTAATATAAGCGTAATTGGAGCAGTACATTTCGTTAACTAAAAGTACATATATGTATATACGCATAGAATTTAATTACAACAATTTTTGCAATTATAACAATCTGTTTTGATTATAATATTCTTCGAGAGATCGCGAAGGATATGGAGATGTCGTTAACATTGGTCGACAATTGAAATTCAGCGGAAGGTATCTCCCGCCAAAGGACTTATACCCGGAGGACAGAACTAACTCGGGATATATACTTAATTATTATTCGGCTGTAATATGCAAGGGTAGAAACACCCCCGCGGCGCCCCGCATCTTGCGGCGGATCTTCTCGTAGGCAAATAGTGCAACATCGAGATTAATGAGGATTAGGGTGCGAAATTTATGAAATTCGAGTTCGCTGTTACCCGTCGACGGGCATTGGATCCCTTTGAGAAACACGAAACGACAGCAATCGAGATGCGAGAGCTCGCTAATTAAGATGCACGTAAGAAAAAGACATTTTAAGGAAACTTTTCGAGGGGAAACTTTCTTCTTTCCTCAGAAGAATCGCGGAAGATTACCACGCGAAACCGTACCACGATGGGTATGACGATGCAAATAAGAGAATGCCAGACGCGCGATCCCCGAGGCTGTAAATTACCGAAATAATCCGGCGGTTAATTCCTGCCCGCGCTTTATTACCGCTCTTGATCCGTTAAAATTAAATTCATAAATACCCGCCGATCTCGCGTGCGGTCTCGAGACCCCCGGGTTTCCTTCTCGTCTTGTCGTTCGTAAATATTTCATTCACCCACGAAAGTATCGCAACGATCCCGATGTTAGACATTTCGAACGGGTCACGAAAAGAAAAGGCTGATGTTTCGTAGGCGCTAGACGAGGCTTGTATACGAAGGAGAGAGTGAGTTGTAACACGAAAACTACATTATACTATTCAA
Organism: Acromyrmex echinatior; assembly: GCF_000204515.1. The sequence continues at coordinate 323,310 of NW_011627736.1, read as the reverse complement.
ACGATTGCGGGCCACGCCGGGCAAGTTGACATTGTTGTTTCTGAGGGTCGCCTTAGGGCCCGGCGAATATCTTAGCGTCGAGTGTACGCAACTACGTAGAGATATATACATTTGCCGTGGATACGTGTGTACGTGTATATTTATATGTATGCACACACATAATATCTTCGCTTGTGCGTGCCTGTGTGTACACCATGTCGTGGTACAAGCCCTCGGGGGCTGTGAACGCTATACCACAGCCTCTCTCGTCTTCCTGCGACCGTATATATATAGTAATCAATAACCATGAATCGCTCCGGTAACAGTGCCATGCACGTTCCGTTGCACCGTTATTGTTACTATGCGAGTGCTCGCGCCACCGTGAAAATTATTATCGCCAACGATCCTAGGTCCGCTTGAGCCCGCTCGCGATATCGTTCGCCGTCCGGTGAGAAACTCGTAAATCGTGATGAGCGCGGCTCTCGGAAATGTATCCGCTACTAACACTACTGAACACCATAGTCGAGAAATGCATATGAATATGTATACATAAAAGCGTAAGCGACTAAAAGCGACTTAATTATTTCATTACGAAAAGATCTAAAATGACATTGAAATAATTTGTCAAATATTAATTACACTTTCTATTCCTTTCATATTTTTCATTTTTTTTATACGGTATACGGTATGTTTTTATATAATATTTATCACTGAGGATCTTCCGAAAGAAGATTTACTTAAGAAAAATGATTTAGCATTTTCCGTATACTAAAAATTATGTATTAACAGCGTTGGCCGACAACAGTCTAATTGAAAATAATCTTACTGTCAATGAGAGTATTAAAAAAATTCACCATGCTCTTGTTCTACTAAAATGTTATGTGTTCCATCGATACTTTTTGAATTGACAAGATCGTTGAATTAACAACATTATTTTCAAAATTAGGCTGTTGTTGGCCAATGCTGTTAATACATCATTTTTTTCTATGTATTAGGTGTTGGAATTAATTCGTAGCGTTTTTAATGAAAGAATGTTATTTATTTCACATGAGCATTAAAAAATACATTAATGAAAGTACTTCTCATCACTTTAAAAACGCTACGAATTAATTCCAACACCTAATACAAAAATGTAATATTAATGTAAATAAAATATATCGTATATAATTCAGTCGCTGTTTATATTTCTCTTAGACGTCAGATTCGGTAACGAAATTGACCGACGTACAGTCTCTCGTCATTAATTACCACCTATCTGTCGTGGTTAAAGCGGTCTCGCCCGTAGCGGTGAAGGAAGCGCGTAGGGCAAAATCCTGTTTCGCAAGCGGCTGAATACGACCGCTAAAATTAAAGATATAATTCTCGGTTTATGAGCCGGGTCGCGATTAGGGCTCGTCTAATTGACATAAGAATGATAGAACGGGCCTGGGCTTTTATAACCGAACGGAGCGGCGCGGCGCGGTGGAATCATTTCCTTACGAAGAAAGCGAGTAAAGCGCTTTTCACCACGGCTAATATTAATCCCTGCAATTTTAATGCTTACGACCCCGCAGCCAAATTTCAATAAGGTTGCTTCTCCCTCACGGTGAGGAGCGCCGGGCTCGCATAATTGATTTCCAGTTTTTTCCAACGCGACAAACTTTTCCAGTCGTCCCTCGGCGAAACTCACGCCACTATGCGCCCGTAAAAAGAACGCAAGATCTGAGAAAAGGTATTTCGCACATGACGTAGCATCTGCCTCTAGGCAAAGAATAATTCGGACGATGCGATGCGTGTGTAGCGACATTGAACACGAATATGCTTTTAGGCAGGTTGTGTTATACATGTATCAATCGCGAAAGATAGTTTTGTTAAAAAATTCATTTTACATAGTTTTGTATGAACATGAAATCATTCACGAAGCGTAACACGCGACGATCGGAGAAACGGGAGCCGATGTACTCTCGAGATATTCGTCGCGGCATAGATTTGAGAGGCGTTTTCGCGAGTGAAAGAAAGATAAGCGAGTGAACGGAGTAATCGTTAAAGCATCTCAGAATCAAGTCGATCCGGAATAAGCCTCGGGGTGGATGCAAGGGCTGGTGTTTCGTCGACGACGATCTCTAATAAAGTTCAATTATCCCCGGAAACGTTCGAGAGAGAGCGGACCGGGGGTGGGAGCGGGATAGCAGAATGTAGAAGATATGGGAAAGGGGGTAACAGGGCGGGGCGGAGGGTACCCAGGGCCGTCGAGAGAAAGAGAAACCGGGAGAGATGATAATCTAAACGATCGCAAAGTGGGCTGCAGAAACGCGCCGAAATTGGCAATAACAGGGTGGCGAGGGGATAACGGGGGGCTAAGAGGGACGAGAGGGGGAGAGAGAGAACACAGCGCGCGTATATACCATGGGGCCCCGGCGCGAACTTCCTATTCTGGTTAGCATTCAAATTGAATCTTCGTGGCGGCCGGTCGTGAAGAGTTACCGCCGTTAATGGACCTCGCAAACGCTCTCAAATTGCTGGCAGACTGCTGAGACGACGCGGCCCTACCTAATCTACCGGCTTGATTCTCTGTCAGGCTTCATATCTCTCTTTCTCTCTCTTTCTCTCTTTCTCTCCTCGCTGCTTCAACCTGTACGTATGTCGCGAAACTTTTTGGATTCTCCACGAGAACCCAGGTCGGAAAATAATTGCTGCTAATGCGACGGTAGCGTATACACGAGTCTGCAAAAGAGTCTTTTAAAAGCTTGCGAAATGCGATAAGTGAATTAAATGTTGTTTCGAATTTTATTATACTTCCCCGATGAGGTATGAAAACGCCACACGCGAAAAATGAATACAGGAACGAGATAAATGAAAATGTTATTGAACGCGTTTCTTCTTTTGTATTCTCTAAAATCTTTGGAGTGGGATCTAACGAAATTTCACTCTTAACAATTGAACCTCTCTTTTTCAACATTGACTCAATCAAAAAATTTCAAAGAGTAAGTTCCTTTCTTTAGAATTAATATGTGTGAGCTTAATATCTCAAATTTATGTACAATTTTATTTATTTAATTAACAACATTCTACAACGTACAATTTCTTGTTAACAGCATAGCGAAAAATCTGCAAACAGTTCGGCAAACTGACGTGCGTTACGAGCTACGTGGTTCATTGCCCACCAATGTAATTCGAGAGGCCGGCGAGTCAGAGGAAAGAGAAAGAAGGGAGTCTCTTCCGCCGCCTTACTTTTCTTCCGTTAAATCGAATTAGCTTGCTTGAGTTAGAGCCCGGAAATGTTTTACCATATTATCAGTCTCAAAAATGATTTTGTGACCCTCTAAACTTTAAGAGGATAGAATTTTTTCAAAGCTCTATAATTCGGGGCTGTCATTTACACATTCACGTGTTCTTTAATTTTCTCATTTATATGCTTACACTTACCTTAGCATGTCACGTTTCGCGACGAGAGTGACTGAAAACTGGTCACCGTATGGCGCACATGGGTTTCTTAGTACCGTTCAACGAGTTTCTGGACTCGTCCTAACGACCCTCTAGCAGAGATTCGAAATGGCTAATTTAGCGCGGTGGCTCCCACGGGAACGGGGGAGTTCTACAAGTCGGAGACGGTGATAGGGAGAACGGGATGAGGAGGGAAGTCGTACGCGAGACAAGAAACATGGGCTAAGCAGGTGGAAGCGGGAAGACCAGGCGGGGGATAGAGACTCCATGTCTTAATATAATTCTATTAGAGGTAACTATGCGAGCTCTGGTCTGCCCATCGCCATTGGATTTAATCACGAACTCAGTCAACCGTGCGATATCCTCCCCGCAGCACCTCTTGGACGATGGCAGGTGGATAGAGAAGAGAAGGCTGGGAGAGACTCTTATTGTCAAATTAACCACTGACTATAGTTGATTTACAAATCCTTCGCACTTTCAGAATTTACGGTCGAAAACTTAATTTTCCTTGATGAAGTCTTTTCGAGAAGATGAGACAATTTCTAGTAATTATTCATGAAGAATGGAGACACTCGGTTGTCTCAAGCATTCTTGTGCGAACTAGGTAATCGAGCAATTAAAACTAACGATATGATAGGGGAAGCGAGAACTTGAGTCAGAACTGAATGAACAGTCGTATCCTTCGTATCCTTCGTATCCCGAGGTGGTTCACATTCTTTGGGGGAGTGCACAAGAACGTTTAAATAAATTTCCATTATCTTATGTGTGTTACAGCCGAGCTGAAAATGGACGTTCTCCGGGAGCGGGAGGTCAAGGACAGTCTGGAGCGGCAGCTACAAGACGAGCAGAAGGTGCGAGGTGAGTACAAGAGTACAAGAGTTTACCTGGTTGAGATCGCGAGAGGAGGTGTGTCCTTCTACGAAGCATCGAATCGAGACGGTCGGCTTACTCAAGTTTACAAGTGGCACCCAATCCGCTCCGCAGAAAATTGACTTGGCCGACAAGCAATGCATTAAAAGGCCGAGAACGCGCGATCCGCGACACACGGTAATCTCACGGACGTGCATCGAGCGCCTCGAGCAGGTTCTCGAAGCCGAAGCTTAACTCGCCGATAAATCAAGAAGCCATAGAGGCACCGCGCCATAAAGTCTCGCGTCCGTGCGTCCGTCGATTCCTGCGTATCGTATTATTCCACGTTGGGGGTCTCTCGCCTTAACTCGCGTTCTCCATAACATTTTCTTCACCCACTTTAAACTCGCCCCTGACTCGACATCTTCTAGGCGTTTTCGCGTCTAATGGAAGACAGGGATCAGGCCAAGTTTCGCGATTGCCTAACCGAATTCATATCAAATATCAAAAATGGTTATAAAATAGTTATCGTTGTCGTTATCCATTTTTTTCTTATAACCCTCCATGGGTTAGTCTTAATTCCATGCTACTATTCTTGACCTTTTCGTCGAAGTTCTATCGGATATATGCAATTTCCCATTCATTCATTTATTTCTCTGTAATTCTGTAACGTGTAATCCCGAACAAGTACATCAACAAAAACGAAAATTTCGCGAGTGCCATTTATTATAAAAGCTGAATATGTTATTGAGCTCGATGAAATATCGAACGGACAGGTGAGAGGGATATACAGATAACTCTCAATTTACGCGATTAATGCGTTACCTGTAATCCACCATGTAAATTCGAATTCGCGTAAATCAAAAGCTGACATAAGATGAGAGTGTGCATTATACTGTGAAATTGCTGTCGTTTTAATCGAAAATTTTGATCACTCATTTTTCATTTTCTCCGATTTTCCTCGCGTTAAATACGTATGGATTTAGAATGACGTCATAAAAGTACGCAAACTGGGGGGGGGAGGGGGAGAGAGAGAGAAAGAGAAAGAGAGGGAAGGTAGCGTAGCGGGGATCAGAACTGGATCTTCGGTTCCAGCTTGCAGATATAATATCGCGGATTTTCGAGGCTCGACAATGTCGACGTCTCTCGTCTGACGTGACAACAATGCGAGGCTCGATAAATATGTAAAAGTCGGGAAGAACGGCCACGCCATTCGCGGCTTTACGAAACGCGACGTGCTATTCTATTCAAGAATAACGAGTGAAATAGTCTTTTGGTAACTGGCGTAACCATATGCCTCAGAAAAATGGTGCAGTTAAAATATTGTTCAGTGAAACGCACATGATATAAAATTTTTTTTTTTAGAGGCCTTTTCAGGGGGGGGGGGAAGAGATCCGAATTAACATATTTGACATGAGATTCCTTACGATGTTTTACGATTACTGTTCGAAATGACTCACAATTCGTACAAGACTGAATTTTCGATAAACACGAGACGAATGTTATAGACGCGAATGCGTTTCAGTCGATTCTCAGGAAAAACGACTCGGCGAGGCCAGGCCCTCGCGGTAACACGAGCCTGTGACAACAGCAGTCCATTAGTCAACCAGCTCGGTGTCAATACATGAATATGACAGCCAGTCTCACGGAATATCCTATCCACCCTGTCTCTCTTTCTTTCTCCCTCTCGCGTCATCTTCTATCCCCTGCTACTTCGTTCTTCCGACCGTAACGTCAAGCGAAACCATTACTCGCCCTATGATATCGCAAATATAGTAAATAGTCTGCCCGCATTGTGCGGCCTATCGATAACTTTATCCGTGTGAACGATATATGTGTATTTCGCTCGTGTATTCCGCACGCGTGCAACATTACGTTATCACTTAAATGGCAGTGTGACGTGAGATCTCCGTGTATTATTATTGATTTATATTTTAATAATATTTAGATGAAAAAATTCTCCCTCTCGAAATGGTTTCGAAGAAAATTTCTTTTGCTCATCTCTCTACATTTTCATAGCGACAAGTGTACGTATATAATATACGAAGCCAAATTCTTAAAAAAATATCGTATATATTTTTTGTATTATGTACTATTATAAATGTTTTGTATGTGAAAAGGTTTTTGAAAGAAAATACTAGGGAAATCTGTAATATACATATTTTGTAGGTATGCGATTTTTGGAGAATACGTCACCAGGATGTATTATCCCCACAAAATTACGCCGAGACTCGGGAGACGGAAAAATTCCTTTCGTAAAAAATAATAGTTCGTTAAGAGAAACCCTCTATGTAATTTCGTCCCTCTGCTCAGGGCGGGTCTCGTGGCGTCGCGAGACGTAAGGCGATACGTAATTTCGTGCACAGCGAGCTCGCGGCTCGCAGGATTCTAAGATGATTGATGACCGGCCAGTCCCACAGATATTTACGCAGGCACTTCATAAGACTTCCTCCTCTCATTCGACTAATGACCGTCTTGTAAGAGATACCGTGTCAACCTTTACTGTTCGCCGGCGACGACGGCGAGGACAACGACGACGACCTCGGTGCGCTTTAACGAGGGCATATCCGTCGGCAGTTTTTCCGATCGAGTACCCCACTGTTGCAAACCCCTTTTTCCCGCAGAACAGCGCACGATGCACACGTGCGCGAACCTTCCTTGCCAAGCCATCCGGGGTTTAAAATACCAAGACAGCAGCCCACGCGCGCGCATTCGCTCGGGATTGTCAGGTAAGTCTCCGAGCGCCAATAATAAAAACGTTTAACGAGTTTAAAAATACGCGACAAAGTGTACAATGTTAATTAGGAACGTTAATGTCGATAAAAACAAATTGCTATTCCCTGGGAATGTGTCGTCAATTCTCGTCATTACGACGTTATTACGAGAGACGAGTGACAAGTGATGAAGGAGGCTTCGCTATATATACTTTTACAGGCAATTTGTGCGACAGAATCGAAATCATATATACGATACGACAGCAGAGTGTTGAAGGGAAAGGCACCGTTATTAGCCCGTTTAAAGCCCCGTTTGGCATTTTGGTAAAGGTTGAAATCTTCGACCTCCCGCCGGGTGGGTGGTCGTATTATCTTAGCAGGGGTTGCGAGAAATCCGGCTTCCTTCCTCGGTAGTATCGTGACGGCGAGGGAATTGCCAGTTGGATGCGCGACTTTGTCGACGGCGAACAATAAGATGACCTTTCGCAGCTGGTGAATGCATAACGTCTCGTAATTCTGAATGGAATAGACGAAAGAGCAACGACCTCCACGTTGGAACTCATTTCCGATTATTATCAATCTTCTGAAAAACATTAGAATGATTAAATCTGTTCTTTTTAGATAAACTTCTTGCGCAGTTCATTTTCCTCTTTTTTTCTCTCCAATGTGAAAAGAAAAAAAAAATAGAAAAGGAGATGAACCGTGCAAAAAGTTTAGCTAAAAAGAATACTCCAATTATTAGAATTATAATTTAAATGCTTAAATTACCGTTCATTGAACACTTGAAAGTTTTATATAAGTGCTTATAACGTAATGATATACGAATACTTAACTGTGCTTAAATATCGTAGAATTTAAAACGCAGAAACAAGAAAGGCGTCATTGTTTTATCTTTTTTTCTATGTAACTGAACCATATGAGGAAATATCGTATCGATGCTTACGAAGTGCGTTTCCCACGTTTTTCTGGCGCTTACGCAAACGCGGAAGATCACATTTAAACTTTACATTCAGATTCTTACGGAACTGGGCAAGTACACTTGGCTTGGTACTTATCTGCTCGTGCTAATATTAATATTAGTATTGAAACGATACGTGCGAACGGACGAAAGGATAATAAACACGATGGAAAGAAACACGCGATGGCTTCTGGAACTGATCCACTGGCGGATATTCTGGTCGGGCACATATCGTACCATCGAATTAACGAACGACGACATTTTCACGCAAAAACAAAAAAGCTCTCGACACACGTAAACCATCGAAACCACGGTAGCCTGGGAACCGACAGCTGCCTTTGCCGCCGGTTTACATGGAGCTGTGGCCTCTCTGTAATTAACCGAGCCGTTTGTCGCGAGCCCCGTCGAGAGAAACACCCCTTTCAAGCCCTCCTCCTACATCCCTTTTCGCGGCAATCTGCGAGGAGCGTTGTTAACTAACTTTAAGTTGTGCCGTGAGATTTTCTGAGCAAAGAAAAGATTCCGCGTGATGTTCCATCAATCATATCACGTTACTAAGCCATGTTTATCGATTCGCTTGTCTCTGACACTTTGAGAATAAATGAGAAACAAAACTTATATCCATTGAAACAGTCGTAAAGAAATTACGGGCGTACGTAGCATGGTTATTTCGTAGACAAAAACGTTTTCTCAGTAATTCATCGGTAACGCATTCGACGCGAGGTAGTTATCTTTAATGACAAACATTACGCTCAATCGTATCCGATTACAGTTATGGGACACGCTCGATCGAACGAGGCGTCGCGTCGCGTCGCGCGATTCTGATACGGAATTAATCTCTCCGGTGAAAAAGTAACTGTAACGACCTGCCGACGTGTTATCTCCGGCGTCGTCGAGCGACAAACGGAATTGAAACTGCACAATCAACTCGCCGAGATTTATATACGACTCTCCCCTCGAATTAGCCGGGCTGTAATGCTGGGATCGGGTGTCGGTGTAATTGGGACCCGAGGGACTTTCCCGCGTTTCAACCCCTCGGTTCGACCGCCGCCCACGCCGACATCGTCGTAGCATCCCCCGTTCTACTTCCGATGCCGTTTGTTCATTTGTTCCTCTGATGTCGTCACGATGGACAACATCGTCGATTGTAACGACCAAGAGAGCAACTAAAAATTATTTTACGCCAGTTTGACGATGACTACGAAATATTGGAGGATGAGGACCGTAAAAAGTAGGTCGTCGCACGGTCGATTGGCTCATCGCAAATAAAATTATGAGAATGGCTCAGGTCGATGGCTGAGGATGATTTATTGTATTTTTATGAGGACAATTATTTTTCTAAATACAATATAAGGGAGACGCAAAGATATTGAATTATCTTGAAAAAAATAATATTAATTCTTCTCCCACACATTTTTGTCTATTTTTTGCTTGCCATCCTCCATGTCGGGTCGAGAAGAAATTTTCATAAGAATTGACAATGTTGATGGCAACGTTCATATGCGTAATGGCAACTAATTTGCCGCTTTGAAGTGAACGTTTATAGCGATCGACGGAACCCTTCGCTATTCTAGCTACGTAAACCAGGGTAGAAGACGGACGCAATATTGCTCATCCCCGCCAGTTGATGACCGACGTGATGCAAACTCGCACACGCGGAAACGTGCCAATGACCATCACCCTCTTGTCGCATACGAAGGAACATCGCGTCTCCTGCATCGAGTATTCTGATTCATTGAATCCCGCGAAGCGCCGTTGGACGTTGGTCCTGGGCTGACTGTGCAGTGAAGTCACCGCAGTGGACAAACATAGGGAGATTCAGGCGCGCGTGGTGCGCGCATGCCGGAAGCTGGGAGGGGCGTATTAGCCCGTCAAGTGGAATGGGCGCGTTGTCATTGTTAGCAAAATGAGCACGAGGAACATGTTAAGCGGCGATCGAGGCGAAGCGGACGAGCCCGCTCGAAAAAGGTCGAACTTTCGAACGACGATGTCGAAACCAAAAATAACGACGACGATGACAACGAGGAGGTGCTCGTCGTGTTCCACTCCCGAATGCCCTGTATGCGCGCGCGGCCGTTTTTGTAGCATAATTCTCTGTGTACTCCCGTTTCAAATAATGACACGGCAAGAGCGTATCTAATGCACTGTGACAAAGAATTCAAAGAGAGCGCAGAGGAAAGGTTCCACCCCGATCCGTCGTTGATGACGGAAGAGAGAAAGAGATAGAGACGCGTGAGGGGAGAGGCAAGCAGCGAAAGAGAACTCGCGCGCGAGAGGCGCACAGAGAAAGAGAGAGAGCGGGAGAGGGAGAGGGAGAGCGAAAGAGAAAGACCGG
>NW_011627736.1:266026-302862 GCF_000204515.1 Acromyrmex echinatior | reverse complement strand
TGTGTGTGTGTGTGTGTGTGTGTGTGTGTGTGTGTGCAATGTGTGTACGCGCGTACGTGCGCGCGCGACGTTGGCCGGTGTCAGACGGTAGTATCGATATGCAGGACCGTGATAATCGATTGCCACATTCCTCGAGACGGAGCCGACGTTGCGCGCTTTGAATACGGCCAGAGCCAGAGGGGGTCCTCGATCGTGCACGACGTATATGAAGCGAACGCGCTGCAGCTATACGCCTCTGCCATATTCCCTCACTTCTGCCACTGCAGCCCCTATATCTTTCTTCCTCTCTGTCTGTCACAGGGTCGTTCGCGCACGTGTGAGCGATCCACCAGCGCCCACGCGATTCACTATGAGATCCATCTCCTCGAGTTCTTGCTTCTCCTCCTCTTCCTCTTCGCTTGGGGCCGATCTCAAAAATTGCTTTTTCATCTCGTCCCGTTCGCGAATTCGTCACGAGTCACTCGATATCCCGACGATACATCGGCGGTATATCGGAGTGATCGAATATATCGGAGGGCCCTACCAGATTTTTTTATTCATCCATTAACCGCATTGGTACCGATTCGTCTCGTAAGGGCTGCATCACGCGTCATCGTTATATCGTAGTCGTTAAACTGTCGAAATATTGTTCTTCTCGTCTATACTCAATTCGCGCGATGACGCGAAAGATGGGATGCTGCCGAACGCACGATGATGACGCGTCATCGCGCGTATTCAGTCAACAGCTGTCATTTCGCGATCGCTACAGGAAGGGTCCTATGCTTCTCTCTTCTCTCTCTCTCTCTCTCTCTCTTCCTCCTCTCCTTTATCTATCTATCTCTCTCTCTCAGCGTTTGCACTCACTCGCCGCCCTATAACACCCTGCACCCTTGCGCATCTCCCTCTCTCTCTCATGGCTCGGTTATTGTTCACGTTAATTGATGCGTTATGTTTGATGCCGTTGTGATAGCCATTGTACGCGGGGTGTCCACTGATAACTGAGTTACCGACTGCGGCGGCCGGAGTGCACTCAAACCTAATTATCTCGGCCCAACTGCGACTGCCGCATTGCGTTGCAGCCGCCGTTCGTCCCCGGAGTCATGCGCGAGCATTTCCCTGATGTCGATGACTCGCTCGCATCCTCGCCTACATCGAAAGTCTTGCATTACTATGTTTTTTTGATTGGATGGAAAATTTCAATCGTGATGAGAATCGTGATTTCAATTTCATAAATCCATTCTAACAGGGGAGTTTAATTATTTCTCTTGGTAACGAATAATTCGGAATTTTGCAAGAAAAGGAAGATCGAGAGAAAGAATTTTACGCCGGAAGCTGAACTATAAATATTACGTGGGAGGAACCGAAGCATTCGCCCGAAAGGAAACAAAGTCTCTTCTTTTCTGCGGCATGATTAGACAGACCTTCTAATTAACTGGTCGAAGGTGCTTTTCGGGTGTAACCTTGTCATAAATTTGGCTTCTTTACGCGCACCAACGCGTAAGAATGAGCCGGCGAACGGAAGCTCGCCACGATAAATTCCGAAAATCAATTCCACCGCAAACGAGTCGCCTCTTCGGGTCCTCTCTCGCGGGAGGGCCCAAAATGGAGGTAAACACCATCTTCTCTGACGATACAAAAAAAAAAGATATCCTCTGGCACAGTCGTTGCGTCGTTGACCGGTCCGACTATCAGAAGTCAGCGGCATCAGAGGGCTCCGTTGGCGTGGTATTTTTTTCGGCGGCTCTTTTAACGAAGAATATCCCCCGTCCACCGCGCGTCTCTTTATTGTCTGACGAAATTTACGATCGACACCGAGAATCGCGAGGCCCCCGCAATAATTCGATCATCGTGAATGCACGATGGGCGCCTGATGCGTCTACGCCTTGAAGCGACTCTCAGCATGCGGCAAAAAAAAATTGGCAGCACATTAAGCACTTTGTGGTAACGTCGTTTCGTATAATTTCTAAATCATGGCACCGAATCGAGTCGCGATCCTCGCGCAATGACCGTCGACCGGTGACGGTCCGGCAGGAGTGGCCTTCCGTTGCGAAACGGTGAAAAATATTTATCGAGGAAATAGCCAATCTCTCGTTATAACCCTCCCACCGCGAGACTTCCATTCCGACGACAATACTTTCCACGCGCATGTTCTCTCTTCCTCTCTCTTCCATTCTCGTCTTGCTCCATCTTGTCCTCCTCTTTTCCTTTTTCGTCCCCCGTCATCGTGTTCACACACATATCGCAGAAAATTACATTTTGTCGGTTGTAAAAGGAACGTCGTAAAAATCGTAACGCCGGCGACGCTGACTGCGGTGCACGCCGGGCGAAATTGCACTGGCCCTCCGCCTATCTGTTGGCCATCAACATTGCTCCGCGCTTGATAGACCCTTTGTAAAACGTCATTCTACGAGCTTTTATACTCTTGCTTCTAGGCGGACAACCCGGGCCCCGAGTAGTTCTTGTCGATTCTCGTTTCTATCGCCGGCATTTGCACTACCGTTGCTTCCTCAACGCGTAGCACGGACAGTAGTACACCTAAGCGGAAGAAGTACACCTAAGTAGAAGATGATTTTATATGACTTTCTCGAAATAAATACACACTAATAATAACAGAATATACATGATCGAATGTGCTTTTTGGAGCGAGCATCGCGATAAGATTTTTATTAGAATAATTAAATCTGATTACGGTTCAAAATCAGTGAGAAGATTGTTGTTCATTCGCATTATTACGTAATTACAAGAGTGATCACGATGCTGACCATGCGCGCATGTATTGCTCGGTCCATTCGTGTATCCGTGTAGCTGGCAAAGCCCCGGTAATTAAACTCGGGAAACGTCTTAGATATAGAATGTACTTAGCACGGGCGAGATTCGCTCACCCTCTCGCTTTCAAAGGGGATCTTCGGTGGGAAAGGAGCGAGAGAAGAAGAACAGTTCCAAACGGGATCGAAGCGTTTCCTGCTATCTTCGTCTTTTCGTCGTCGGGCGTTGATGGGTTTTCCAACCCCCTCGAACTAGAACCTGGCTGCTCGAACCTGGCCCTGGCCAGTTTCGACTTGAACTACGGATCTAGTTTCCAACGCCCAGCGCGGAGGTAAAGAGAGAGATGGGGGGAGGAGAGAGAGAGAGAGAGAGACAAAATGGGATAGGGCGAAGGAACGAGAGAGGTATAGAGAAAGTCGAAGCTGGCTTCCATCCATAATGGCATAGTCTCTCTTCTGGGTTTCCACAAGTTGGCAAACTTGCTATTATTGGACAATACTGTTGTTAATTGAGGAAAAGGGAATTCTAATGTAATTCTTACATATTTTTCAACAACTTTTGTATGACTTTAATATATTTCAGATTAATATATTTCAAAATATTTTCATATTTACATTTCTTATTTACATGGACATTTTTATTTTTATCTGAAATTTTTATAAACTATTACCGATCAATAACCATAAAATGATTAATCTTAAATAATTTGACGACATTATTGATTAATGATATTAATTTGTATGATTTTTAAAAAAGATTATAACGAAACGATTATAGGTTGATATAGAGAAGATTTCGATATTATTGAAAGATTGGAAAGGTAGGAGAGAAGACGAACGAAATATCACGATTCCGTGCTCAATCTAACGAGGATTTAGAATACCAGGTGCGAGGCTATCACAGGGCTTAGGAACTAATAGAGACATATTCGAACGAAGGAGTAGGTTGGTTCTCGGGGATCCGCCCTAAGTCGTTGCCGCGACGGCAGCGAGCTTTATCGGAGTGTGCTTACGGGATTGATTCGTCGGTGTGTTCGTCGATTGCCCTGGCGGGAAAAGCTCTTGAGAGAAAGAAAAAAAGGGAAGGAGAAGGAAAGATAGAGAGCGACGAGGAGTAATAAAGTAATGGCCGCGCCGCATCTTCTTACGCCGCGCCACGGCTCGCCTTCTTTTTCCCCGAGCGAGGAGAATAGACAGAGTCCCGCAAAATAATGCTCAGGTAAGAGATGGTGCTCATTCACGACGGCGACGCGACGGTTTCACGTTCCAAAGCGAGACACCTTTGCCGCTCACGTTCCAATGGAGACTCGTCTCTCTCGCCGCGCCTCGCCTCGCCTCGCGTGTCAGACTCCGACGTTCCTCCGTAAGTGTCTACCGCGTGTCCGCTTTTCGAAGCGAAAGCGCCATGGTAGCGAGCTTTCAGGTGCGAAACCCTCTCAACGCGACGGCGACACCTCCGCCGATCGCTGTTTCACAAACGAACTCGGCCTCTCTCCTCTTTGAATTCGAGACACCCACCGCGCATACAAAGTTGGCTACCGCTGATTGCCCCCGCCCCCGCCGTCGCCGCCGCCGCCACCACCGCCGTCCAACGCGGTATGATGGATCGCTTGCTATGCGAACACGGTGACGAAAATCGTCTCTCCGTCGCTTCCGTACAGAGTCTCACCCTTGTTTTCGCATGAAGGGCGCGTTGAGTAGATGGAAAAAGGAAGAAAGAAAATTAATTAAGTCCAAATTCCGCATTCTCCGTATTCCGTTCTATCGCTTTTATCGACACGGGGATCAAAATGTATGTGGATATTATTTAACAATTGGACAATCGACATTGCGCGCGACGAAAATTGTTTACATCGAAAAGCGCGATTAACGTCCGTGAGACGACGACCGACGCGGATCGATTCTTCAAACGTGTCTTGACGGCGCTGCGGCATTAAAGGGGTAGGCTGTTTGGTAATTGTCGGCAAATATTAATAACTGTTGGAGGGGGACGCCAGCTCACGCGGATTCAAAGAGAGCGAGAGAGGAGTGAGCCGCGACGGGCGGAAGAGGAGGCGTCGACTACTTCGCGAGGGTGAGCCCGTCGAACCGGTTATACTTGAGAGCAAATACATAATGCCTCGATGATTTTCCTGCCGGAGGGAAGAGCTAACCGTGATTGAAATTTGGAAACTCGCTTTGACACAATTATCTGAACCGTTCTACTCAGGAAAACACTGTACCGTCACACTGATTCTCTTCTCGAAAGAAATATTACTCCATCTTTCGCGAGAATAGGCTGCTCACGCAGACGTAGACTTTCTTGTATCGTTCGTTTTGATGGATCTAGTAAAGGCTGTTCAATCACTTAGATTAGCACGATGACAGCTGTCGAACGTCAACCTGCGATCGATACCTGCGTGCGAAAGCAAGGGGTAAATTGACTTCGGACTTCCACGAAATTCCACGGAACTCGTTATGAAAGGAAGCCCCAGTGATGCGTATCATAAGAAGCCCTTCTCTTCATCCTCGAAGCAACCTCGTACCGGACTTATTCATCGCCGATCATCGGCGTTACGTTCGCGATAATACATGACACTTTGTGTCGAAAAAGGCATTATTAGTCACATCCGTTATCACCGAGTTAGGTCTCGCGTATTCTATGACTGCGAAAATCAATAACTTTCCTTAATTGATGACTCACTGGATAGAACGATAAAGAGGATATTTTTATATCCGATAACGAACGTTTAAGATGATAAATTGCATTGTTTGCAAAGTTAGATTCATGCAGTACGGAAAGCGTGGTAATTTTGCCGTCATCACAATTTAATTTGATTATATTCTTCCCTTAATATAACCGCAACTACAGCCGGTGATTGTTGTTATTCTCTAATACCTGGATACTGTTACGCAGAAATATTCCAGGCATACGTAAATCCTTATCAATCTATTTATCCATCGATAAAGTCCGCGCTAACATCGATTTAGTGATCTATCCACACCGCATCCTTCCTCGCTCGCTCATGTCGTGAAGGAAAAACGACGCGACGATACGCATCTCGTTACACGTAAACAATGTACCCGTGGCAATATTATCTGGGTAGATTGTTCCAAGGTACTCGTGGCTACGGGCACGAACGTAAAATGATTCGTTTCCTTCGATCTACGCGCCAGCCACGCGTGTAATGCGATATCATATACCTAGTTCACGACGGTGCCGAGATGCCGATCGCCAGGGAGGTCGCTCGTCTTCCATCTGCCATAATTTCGTAGATCCCTGTACTCCCCTCTCCTCTGTGCCCTCGTCCTCCCTGTACAATCTTGAATTTCGAAACGCGCCATTTTCGGACGGGGCGATCAAGCGAAAGGGCAGCGAAAGGATGCAAGACGGAAGGAACCCAATATTGAATTCTGATCGCGCGATGGCGAAAAAAAGTAGTAAATAATTGGTTGGACGTTGTCCATTCTCGGATAAACTCGCGAACGGTCAAACAAAATGGAAAAAGACTCTAAAAGTAAATAATAGGAGAAAGAAAGAGAGAGAAAAAGAAAGAAAAAGAGAGAATGGAAATGGAACGCAAACTTTCCTTTCCACGTGTAGCAGTAGAAAAAGAAAGAAAAAATGCGAATGGAGATCCTTTCAGTCGTGAGCCGTGGCGGTGTCGCGCAAGGGTTGAAATTCCCTTTACTGGATGTTTAATGCGGCAATCTAGGGGCGTGATAAAGTGCCAAACGAATGCCGAAAGGGAATCGCGAAGTGAGCGCCAACCTCACGTCACGGCACGGTCGGTACACCGCTAAACGTTGGTACAATACTGGCACAAGCTATTACATTGTATAAACACGGAAGGGGGGCGGGGGAGCCACTTCAGAAATTGAAACGTAGGAAGAGAAAGCTGGTGTGGTTGCACTCGACGATTGAAATCGCTTCTACCCTTCCGGTATACTTTTTCCCTCTGTTCGATACTCTTTCTCTTTCTTTCTTCTTTTCTCTTTAACCCCCTTTTTATTTTCTTCCTCTCTTTTTTCCGACGAGAAGACTATAAAGATTTCGTTCCCTTTGCGGCAGCACTTGAAAGAACTCTTCGTAATCTTTCGTCTTTCTTTTTTTTCGTACGGTCCGTCCGCTCTCTAGCGCAATAGACGGTTCCTCGCCACGAAAAAGTCACGCAACGAAAGTCCATTCGCTCCTTTAACAATTAGTTCAAGAAGAACACAAGCGCGTGTCTGCGCCCAGCTCACGTTCGAATTATCACGATCATCAAATTTCTCAGAAAATTGCCGCGCCTCAGTCAAAATTCATGCAAAAGTAAGCCTTCGAGCTATTTAAGAAATAATGCAAATTCTGAGGTCTTTCGTCCCAAGACCGCTTGTGCCTCTCCTTCGAGCACCTATTTTCCCGCTTTTTTGAATCGTGCGTCGGTAGAAGAGAAGAATAACGTTCCTTGCATACTCCCGGATTAAAAGGCAAACAGTCCTCTGGCAGTGGTATGGGAACATACGTACCCGTTGAAAGGAAATTTATGGGAATTAATATTGGCTCCCTAGAGGGAGAAGGAGAGTTAGGCGGGGGTGTAGGACGATTTTAGATGTCTCGGGGACTCACGGAATGCGACTTTCCGGCATACATTGGAGGGAACTTTAAGAATTTAATTCCTGTGCGTCTCGTGCCTCTTTCCCATCTTGCTCGTGCGCTCTTTTTCTCTCTCTCTCTCTCTCGTTCCCTCTCTCCGTCTGTTCTTCGCACGGAGAAGAGACACACGGGACTTTCAGCGTCTTACATGCCCGCCGAAACGATACTCGAGCGAGCGAGCTCCACGGCATAATTTCATTCGCCGCGCGATCTCGACTCGCCCTTTGTTCTCTTCTTCCTTGTCTCGCGAGACAAAAGAGTTACTTTTACCTTAACTTTTGCCAGTAGATAGAATTCATATTGTTTCGAGAATCGCGACAAAAAATGTTCTATTTGTATCGAAATTCATAAAAACCTTCTGCAACATCCAACGTTGTTTTGATTTTCATATTCTTGAAATTAAGATAAAAAAGTTTCGCATCGTAGAAGGGATAGAAAATAAAAGTTTTTCAAGGGAACTTTGCGACTTGAGATTGCTCGCTTTCCGCAACTTTAGTCGCCGTGACATGGCAGAAAAATTCTCCTCCGTATCTTCGAAAGAGACGTATATCGCGTAACGTCGTCCGTATTGGTGTCGTCACGAAGCGAAAACGACTGCGTAGCAACAAAAAATCACCATTAAGCCGTCGTACGTCTCCCCGGGGATGGACCCTACATCATATAGGTAGCGGAGGAAGCGGTATTAAACGTACAAACGCGATAAGCTAAAACACTTCTCATCGATGCGCTCCACGGGGTCTTTTCCTCACGTCTCCCCTCGAATTTACTTCGGTCCCCGTCATGTGCTCTTATTCTTTTTTTTTTTTTTAGGCATTTAGGGAAAAATGTCCGGGAAAAATGAAATGTCATCATCGACATCATCGCGTGTCTCGCCTACGAAGGAGACAAGGGCAACAATGGGGAATGCATGCTGTGCGAACTGTCGCCATGAGATTTTTCTCGACGAGCGAGAGAAAAAAAAAAACATGCCGTGGCTTTTAGTTGAATAAACATCGCATAGATATCGGCATAATCTATGCACGCGTGGCGTGTCTATTCGGGAAATCGATATCAAGTAAACTAGTGCAATATCGGGATTCTTATTCGTTGCATATACATTCTACGCTAACAAAAGATTTCTTTTTATTCTTATAAAACAATCAGAAGAATATTATTTACAAATTGTAATTATTTATGACCTCAAATTTAGAATTATTTTATATAAGGTGACAAAAAAGTTTGCAATTATAAAATTTTAATGTTTATGAAATTATAATCCAGTAGTAAGTGGACTTAAAACATTTTCCAACAAAGACACAGTGTAACACAATAAATCATTACATCTTTGTTGTTTGCCAATGTTAAACAAAGAATAATATACAATGATAACTAATACAGTTATTACAATGATAACTGATACTTCAGAATTTATTTTTTTAAATGTACTAATGATTGATAAACATAAAACTTTGTTGTCAAACTCCTGTAACTGGATGTATAATCACAACGAATTAAAGTTATAGAAAAAAAGAAACATCAAGGTGTACAGTGTATATGTGTATATCAAGTAAATAACTTTTAGCATTTCTCTCGTGTATGTATACACGGCACATCCTGTTTGACGGCTATTTAAAGAATACCCAGGGATTAGAAGTCGCAGTCATCTTGTTTTATCGACTCGAGTCTCGATTATAGTGATAACCATCTAACCAGTGTTTTTCGGACTCGGTATCGCCAACCACTAGCTCTGCCATTTCGGCATCACCACCCATCATCACCACCACGGCCGGAGCGGACGGCAAACACGATCCGTTTGATTCGACTATCATCCCTTTCTGCCCTCCCACCCTCGGGAATCGTCGCTTCTCCCCTCACCTCGCCTAGCCTTTCCGTGCCGCTTATTTTCTGCCAGAAAGCAATATCCGTTATGGCCAATAAACGCAACCGTATCGAAATAACTGACGATCATTCGTCTGTCCATGTACGTCGAATGTCCAGCGAGAATTATGCTTCTTTTAATAAAAATATATCGATCGCTTTTATTACAAAATTAATGAGGCAAATTGAATTGTGGTTTATAAAAAACTTGTACAATTCAAATAGAATTTTTATATTCTTTAATTTCTAATTAAAAACAAAAATTCCATTTTATTATTGTTGCTAAAATAATTTATAAAATTCTAAAATGTTTTAAATTTTATGACATTTGATGTAATAGAGCTTTAGCTTGCATAATTCTTGATTAGTTTTCTTAATTATCATGTAACGCGGTCGTCTTTTCGTAACTTTGAAAAGAAAAAGGGAAACTCTTTCGAGTTCGACAAGATTTGCGGAGGTGTAGACTCGCGCGTTTTAATGTTTTTGCCCTTCGTGCCGAGGGTTGGCACCCTCGCGCGCGTCGTATTCTACCCTAGCCGCACGTATCGGCCGCACTCTCGGTGCTCCTCCTAGTCTCACCCGCGACGAAGCACATAATCCTGATATCTGTCGGTTTTCGGGCAATAAAACATGCGTCCCATACAGACGGAACCCCTGAGAATCACTACTGCTTCCGGCTGATAAAGAAACGCACGGCAAGATATCGAGTAATCGCATGGTCCCCGCGTCAACCGATGTCATCGGCTTTCGCCATTTGCCGAAGGTCGGCAGTTGAACGGAATTACCAACGTATAAAATCTTTGAATTTTAGAAAGCTTGAGAAATTCTATCTAAAAGCTCTCTATTCAGATTAAAATTAAAAGATAAGTATTATTGAGAAAATACATGTGTTCTCATGACGCAAAGTGCGCCGTTGTTTAGGTCGTTTAGATTGTTATCCATGTGCCTATCATTGAATATTACGCTTATCGTGATTACGACTGTCCGACGCCTATCCCGCCTTTTGAGCGAGGCGTCGAACCGCGCTAATGCATTCGCACGCCACAAAATACCCGGAATAAATCTATGATGCTACACACAGACGTGCATCTTTATTTCACGACATTACAGTATCAAGTCGCGAGTGCGATGCGGTATTCAAAATTATCGACCGTCTTGGAACGGCTTACCTAAGGCCGAGCGAGACCTCCCTCCTCGGGTCCGTGAATACTTATCGGCGGATCGAAGCGTTCAAAAGATCCGCTCGGTGGCCGCGAGGCAAAACGCCAAGCTATTCGGCTATTACGTTTCTGCATACGGGAGAGAACCCGGTAACCAGATCGGGTGGTCTCGAATGACCCGCGTGCTCACCCGGGGAGTAAATATTTTCATATTATTTTACCCGTGTAATTCAAGCATCGCAAATCTGGCGTCGATCGCTAAGTTTCGGCTTCGGCTTCTTCGAAGATTCTCATGTCGAATATCGGGACTGTACTTTACATCCGTTTCCTATCCGGTAACGAACCTCGATAACTCTCGATCGCGAACGGTATAGTTTTCGCATAACGACTCACGCAAGTTCTCTTTCAACGCTCTCAATCCGAAGCGTTATAAACGTGGCAAACAAAATAGCGCAGTGCGCGCCGTTAAGCGGACGAAGTCCGCGAATAAAGTACACGGCGGATGTTAATAGGATAAATTAGTTTATCCTACGAAAACATCCCGACGAGATGAAACAGATCCGCCGCGATCTCCATATATCGCGCGATAGATTCGGCCTCGGGCGTATTGTCGAGTCTATTCAAGACGCGGCGGATATTCCTGTGAATATCGCCGGATGCCACTACCCTCATCTTTAGATCGGATAAAGGAATAATACGCAAAAAGCGAAAAAGCTTTCGACTTTACGACTTTACGGTTTATATACCGTGTAGAAAGGGGATTGGTGAGGAAGAGGGAAGGTTTGGAAAAGGAAAGAGCGGATAAGACGGCTGACCCTCTCGGGATGTTTCCACTCGCAAACTGGATTTCGATGACCGATCTCCATTTCCATATGGAGGTCGTGAGCAGAAGGGTGCTGAGAGCAACCAAGAAGTTGTCACTGGGAAATTGATATTTGAACGAGGCCGTATAGCCCCATCGATCGCGGCGACGAAGAGAGCTGGTCGAGAAACTTTCGCTCGCATCGCGATTTGTCCTGACTCGTGAAGTAGGAATTCAGAATCGGCTTCGGTCTATCGATCGATCGTTAAGACACGCGCGGTCTTCCTCTGTCGATGTTACAATTTTATATACCGTCGACATCGATTCTTTCCGCTTCGCCGCGAATCGACGTCGGCGACCGAAGCACGCGTCGTAATTCTTCTTTCGAGTTAGTTTCAAACGGAGGGGGACCCTCCGAAATTAGCATTCGCACAGGATGCACGGTCTAACTACTACTATCGACGTTGCCTCCAACTATAATCGTCCGAGTGGGTACGGGCTAAGTGTAATATTATTCAACACACAGCTCTCACAGTATGGATATCGAGAGCCGTAGAGCGCAGATGCTGTCCGTCGGAGAAGAGCGCGCGAGCGCGCGTTACTGGAGCGACCGCAGCTTTTCTAGTAGGTGCCTAAGAACCTAAACGTCCTACCATCCTCCGAAAACCCTCCCGTCACGAATAACGGGTGTTTCGGTTGGTTTTGGGCCCTCGAGAAACGCGTCCTGTGGAGATTACGAGCTCATCCAGACGCTCGTCTGTCCGCCTTCATGAATCGTAATTACGCGTTTACCGCGTTACACGCGCTCTGTCTTGCTCACTTTACGCAAGTCGGATCTCCTCGAGGGTGTAACAACTCGTAACCATCGTCATCGTCCGACGCCATTCACGCGATTAATTCGTGAATACGGATAATTAACGAGCGACCGCACCCAGATTGACTTAAAGCGAACGAGTGAGTCTGACGGACAAAAGAAAAAAAAATTTGTCATCAAAACGGAAAAATCGCCGGATATTATTAACCCTGTTGTCATTCGTTGTGGCCGAGGGGCGAAACATTTAGATAGAAATGCACTGGAAAGTAATTATAAAATTGCGATTTATTACGCGCGACGTCGAGTTGTTGCAAAGGAAAAAAAATGTCGATCGCAGTAGCTGGTATTACCGCGAGAACGGGAATGGCGATCATTTTAACGAACCCGAAGGCGAGTCATTATTAATTTTTCCGGAGTAGAAGCCGGTCATTCTTGGCGCAGCCCGGGGGCCACGAAGGAGAGCAAGTGCTGCAGGTGGCGAGAATGGTCAATATAACCACAAAATGTAAATCATATTGCTATTCCCGGAGGGCTCCTCACTCTCCCTCTCTATCTCTATCCATCCATCTCTCTCTCTCTCTTTCTGCTGCTTGGCTCTGGGTATTAAGCACAGTCCGGGTAAGACGCCCTGACTCTATATTAGTTTCCACGGGTTCCTTGATTGGATTCGGCTATTACGTTTCCCGCACTGATTGTTTGCGTCCAACAGACACGATCCCAAAGCGTTATCCACAATCGACCGCGATGATGTTTCAATGACGTACAAAATACACATTTTGAAATTTGTTCAAGAGTAATTTTCCCTTTTATAGTTAAAATCGCGAAGAATATGCATTACTCGATGAAAGCTATAAGCATGTTGATTTCACATTGGGATAATTCGGTGGTATAAGTTGGAAGTTACTCGATTCCAAAGGAATCTCATGTGGATATCTCAGAATAAATCAGTCGATGCCAGGATGCTTCCACGGCCGAGGTTAAATAGCCTCGGTACCGCATTCTCATACGGAACCCGGCGATTTCTGACCTACCCGCTGCCGCGGAACTCGATATCGACGATCGAGATCTATCGTGTCCTGTCGGGCGGGCGAGCGTTAAACACACGGTGAACTTCGGGAGAGGGAGTGAGAGAGAGTCACCAGTCAACGAGTCTTCGACGTGGGGAGTCCACGCCGAGAGCGGTCAGAGGATTTCTGAGCGAGCGCACAGTGGTAGCTGATGTATTTTGACGTGCCCGATGAGAGAGGCCGCTCTCTCTGTTGACTGCATTATCTAATGGACCACCCTCCCCGTCTTCCCCTTTGTCTCACTCTGCCCCTTCGTCTTTCTTTATCACTCATCTCTCTCTCTCTCTCTCTCTCTCTCTCTCTCTTTCTCTTTCTCTCTCCCCCGTGTTCCCTTCGTCGCAACCTTCTTGCTCGATGCCACGACAACTCGGCGTTTCAGTTATCTACGATCTACCGCATCGGGAGACAACCGTTCGATGAGTTGCATGCATCTCGACTCTGGTTTCATAATCGACCGCGAATTTCTTCCCTTTTCTGTTATGCATCTTATGTAACCGCGTAATGTCATCGGCGCATGCATGCACATATATAATAGTTGATCCTATGCTGAATTAATTGCTGAGAGATTGCGACAAATGTTCTGGTTATCTCCAACAAGAAATATAAACAAAACGAATTCTGATCATACAAGTCAAAATTCTAATTATCATAATTAAATTTCTGGTTATCTCGACTATTTAATAAATTTAATTACAAGTGTCTGATTTATACCTTTTTTTTTTAGTGTTGAATCTGTAAGAATTCTAATTAATGCAACAAGACTTTTACCAGTGAAAAGATTCGAATAAAAAATATTTTTAGTATTCCTAGAAATATATGGATGAGTCGTTTAATAATTTAATTAAAAGCACAAATGTGGAAATGTTGCATGACATACGTATATAATTAAACTCCAAAGTAAGTATGCAATTACATGTGCTTAGGGTTAATTAAGATTGCAAGAGATACATAAGAAGAAGATACACGCGGATGATAACGATTGAATACCGCAACGTTTTTCCTCCGATGTTCGTAGGAATGCAAGAAAGAAGCTAACGTTGAAATCCCGAGATGATATTGCCCCGATAGTTACCGGGTTACCAGCCCAGAGCTCTAAGCGCGAGCTCAGTACCGAGCGCGCTCGATTTGGTCGGGAAAGAAGTTACGTCGCAGTTACATCCAAGGCGAAGTAACGTGCAAAAAGCCCGAGCATCTCGGATGAATACCGAGAGGAAGTAAGAAAAGAGGGAGAGAGACAGAGAGAGGCAAGCCGTGGAACAACAGAGTTTTTCGCGATCGGCAAAGTATTGTCCGTCGTCGTACTCTCGCGTCTCGTCGGAACTCAAGAGCGGGATCGTGCGACCGTGACTCTGGAATCATCCCTAAGACCTTAGACCCCCGCGCCCAGCCATCACCAACACCGTTCCGCGACCCGTGCAATCTCTCTCTCTCTCTCTCTCTCTTTCTCTGGTATTCGCCAGCATCAAATTACAAGTTCCTCCTCGATCTACGATCCGCTGTCGTCGTCGCTCGATTGGTACCCTTCGAGGGAACGATGTTTTCTGTCAAGTTTGCACAATGATCACGAACGAACTCGTTTAGATATAATGATTCCTGTCGTCGAAGCAGCAAATTCAATATTCACAATAATAATGTGGCTCTTTTGTACCACACAACTGCAAAAAAAAAAAGAAAAAAATATGTATCATATATAAAGAATATTCCCTAGACTGTGTTTAAGAAAAATCGGGACAATATAGTCAACCGCATAAAAGGATCCCGTCTGAGTTTACAATCATGGGGATCGGCGCGGAAGACCCTCACGCGATTGCCTAACAAAATATCACGGAAGAAAAAGACTCGTCCTTCGTCGCGAGCCAGCAGAACTGGCAGATCTGGCGACTATACTCCTTGTCCTAGCCTGGCACTGTGGACTACGTCGTTGAATCCTTGGAGCGAGCAGCCCCATTCGGGGCAATTCTTTGCCGTCTCGCGTGTATCCTTAGTATGCAACGTATGCAGTCGGTTGTTACCGAAGGAGTGGTTTGCTGAGCGGCCAATGGCGAGTGCTCGAGCTAATTCTAGGGTGCCGCCGCCGCGCCATCTTTGCATCATAATGCTGTCCCCCCGTGCCCCGGCGCTCACTCGCGTTCTCTCTCCCCCCGTTTCCTCTTCACCGCCCCTCCCGTCACTGCGAGAAGTCTGCCCCCTTCTTCCTCCCTGCCCCGCTGCCGTCCCGCAACCTCTTCCCTCTGCCCTCCTCGTCCTCCTCTCCGCCCCCACCCTCTCCCACTTTCTCTCCACCCTTGTTTCGTTTTGCGTGAGAGAGAAAGAGAGGACGAAGAAGACGAAACATCAGGTGAAAGAGACAGAGAGAGAGAGAGAGAGAGAGAGAGAGAGAGAGAGAGAGAAAGAGAGAAAGAAAAGGAACGAAGAAAACGTCTCGGAGGCGCGTTATGCCAAAGTGGATAAGGAGAAGAGTGCACGAGAGGGAAACGGAGAGGTGTATAAGGCAGAGAGGAAAAGGAGGGGCACACAGCCATGGTGAAGAGGTAGAGGGGACGAAGGGGTTGTCTGCGCCTTGTCTGCCGGGAATCAATCACGTATCAGTGATGCTCAACCAGTGGCCACCTGCGAGACACGATCGATAGGATCGCGATACCTGTTTACGATGGCTCATCGATGGTATCCGCTGTTATGTTACTTTGAATCATAGAATCATGACGGATCCGTGAACGTTGAATTTTGGTTCCGAGCGACAACCGATGCTTCCGCGATGTTTCATCATGCACACGTATACACACATACATACAAACACGCAACGAGATTCAAGAAAAAATTCTTGATATTCTCGCGATGCTGATGTGTGGCCGAATGAGAAATACATTTGCATCTAAAGTGGATGGATGCTTTTGCACGACGATTTATTTTCACGGCGGCAATACGATCCTCTGATTACCGTTCCAGAAATGACGCGCGAGTGGAGGGCGATTAAAGCTGCGTGCCCTAATCTCCATGCTATACCGGCGCGAAAGCGAAGGGAAGGTAATGTCGTCGTACTCGAGTACGCCCACGGCGACGTCGTACCTACGCCTCGCGCTACCGTCTTACCTGTCAGGGTAGGGTAATGTTAAATCGAGAGAACGCGAGTAGGAGCTACCGTCTTCCGCCGAGCCTACCATCCTGAAGAGAATCACGACAGATCCATTTCGGCACGTCAATCGACGAAGAATCCGACTAATGCATATAGAGTTTTAATCACATATACACGTGGTTAAAAACGAAGAAGATAATTCAATGTATATATATTTTTAAATAAATTTTTTTTTTTAAATAAGAACTTTAAAGAAGCGTTCATTTGTGATATCGTTTTTGTCTCCGATGGTGTCTCAGAAGATCGAAGAAATAGAATCGAGGAGGCGTAATCGATCGAATCTTAATCTTTTTGCCCTGAGGTATCTTTTCGCGGGATTCGGGCGCAAGAACCGGTCAACGTCTCATCGGACGGAGACGCGCCGCGCCACGCCATTATTCGTCGAACCCGGCGCAACGAGAAACGATTAAGGCAGAATCGTCGTCGAACAAAGCCAGAGCCCGCGAGAGAGGTCGAGCCAAAAGTGTCGAGGGCCGAGATGCGCTCGAGAGAAGATACAATGGCCGGACGCGCCGGTTCACAATGACGGAAAATAATTAAAGCGGGCAGGGGGAGAGAGAGCCCGTTCAAAGACGCCGACGCGGGGGTCTCGACCGATCAAACCGATCGCCTATGCGCTGTATCTGAGCGAACCTACGCGCACACCCGTCGACGTGACGAATCCACGCCGTCCTACACGTGTATCTAACACGTTGCGCGCGCGCATGTTACCTGTATGAGTTCCGACACGAATTTGTGTGCGCGCATCATGGTGGATTGATTTCATATACGTCTGCATTGGTGACAAAGAACGGGACATTGGAATCCGGAAAAGAAGTCTGAAAGCGCGGCGACCAGAATGAATGGTCTGACACGAAAGAGCGAGCAAGCCTACATTGTTGTAATACTTGCGGTAAACGACAAGTTGCCTTGGAATGCTATGTGACATAATTTTAAAACAAGTACAAAGAGAAACTTTATGATAGATTGAAAATTCGTCTCGGTCAAATCACGTTTTTTATGCTGAATTTATTTTAAAATTAAATTATTTTGAAAACAAAATGTTATATATATATACTTGTATAAAATTAATTATTTTTCTTACATGTTTTATTTTTCATTAATATACTTGTTCCTTTTGATTACCCAAGTATCAAAGTGAAATAAAAAGCAAAGAAATTGATGAATAACGAAATGTAAAGAACAGTTTTTCCTTCTTATCGTATTTTTTTTTAATACTCGTTTGCATATATTCGCTTTAATACTCATATATTATGCAAACGCGGGAGTCCAATGTAAGCTCCCTCATCTTTTTAACGGCGTGACTCACTGTGAGAAATCGATAAACGATTCGTCTCGGGTGTTCGACTCGACCGGCTACCGTCGGATTCACGCACGGTAGCTGACGAGACGATCGGACCCCCGCTTAGACGTGTACTTTGAGTTTTGGGGCCCGCCGTGCTCGGTGTGAAGCCCCCCGCTGTAGAATGATACGCCAGGATAATTCCATTGGACTTTGACCACGCCGGGGTTCCGCCACCTGGGGGACGGAGATGGTCAGCGCGAATTTGCCGCGTATTTTCATCACGCCGTTCGAAAACGTGTGTCAACATTCACAAAATATACAATACGTTACAAATAATAACCTTTAGTCTATCAATGATGCTGTAAATGATCGCATTATTCTTTTGTTACAGTGGTTTATCAGAAACGGTTAAAAAAGGAACGGCGAGCGAGGAAACGGCTGCAGGAGCAGTTGGACCTGGAGATCAAGAGGCGCACACAATTGGAGGAGGCCCTCAAAGCCACGGGCGCGTCCTCGGAGCAAGTCAGAGCGATTACCGGTATGTGCGAATCGTCTTCTCTGTGAACAAGTTTTTACACCGGTAGATATATATCATCGAAATTGGAAATTGATCATTTATCTAAGAAGATTATACTTGAGAGCTTGAAGAGAAATTATACTTACAAAACGCTCTGTTCTCACGCTGAAAACTCTTTGCTAATATCTTGCTCTACAAAAAAAAAAACGTCTCGATTTTCATCGCGTAGATTAGACACGAGATCGCTGCAAATGGACGAGTTTTCTTAGGATCTCGCGAGCTCGTCGTCAGTCTCTCCGTTAAGAGCCCCGGGGCCAGCGGTGATCTCGGAATAAATTAATTAATACGCCGAGGCAGAGCAAACAGCCTGACACCCGGCAGAATATGATTCCTTACTTATCCCCTGCCGGCGGTGCAATCCCTCTCCGTCGTCGGCTGGCTGATGGCAGCCCGTTCCCCTCCGCCCCCCCCCTCCCCTCTCCTGTTGCCTCTCTCCCCCGTCGTTCCAGCACCTTGACTAGGCACTGCGCGTCTCGCCCCATGATCCTCCGGCAAGTAGAAGTAGCAGCAACAAGCGGCACGCCACCCTTCTTCCTGTCACTACCAAAACTCAAACGCGAAACCCTTTAAGTGAAATCTCTTATTCCGATATAATGTTTCGTCCTGGCTCCTTCATCTCTTGCCTCCCCACCGTCTTCTGTTCCACCTCATCGTTTTCGCGTTACCTCCGCTACCGTTGCCTCCGTCGCCGTCGCCGCCGCCGTTGCCGCCGCCGCTGCTGCTGTTGCTGTTGCCGTCACTGGTACCGCTGATTAATCCTGTCAAATCCAGAGAGTCGCGATACTAATTTCAAATCAAACGGCACGTCACTCCGCCACTTGGTGTCGCGGAGGGAGTCGCAAGATGCTCAAATTTTTCCATCTATTCCGCTCGCACGTCAATGCGTTCGAGGAAAGATTTAGAGACGGAGACGAATTTTTTTTTTTTTTTCTTTTAACATCGCGTTAATCGGGCGATTGCTATCTTTCTATGACGCAGAAAACGTAACGGCGGAGGCGCGCACGAGTTCGGAGCCGCCGGAGGCTAGCCCGGTACATTCTCAGTCGCAGCAGCAGTCGTCGCAACAACAACCGCCGCAGCAACCCCTTCAGCAGCAACAGGCAGCGGCCCAGCAGTACCGGGAGGCGCAAGTACCGCGTCCTTCCCAGCAACCGTCGACACCGGAGAAGCCCGCATGGGGATACGGGCTGGATCTCATCGGTAGCCAGGCATCGGCCTTCTGGCAAAACTACCAAGGTCAGTTCTTCCAACGGCACGCTACTTCACCCTCGTCGTACCCTGTTGCGTTCGGTTTCATCGTCGATTTACAGTTCCCACGGTATTCCCACGGAACCGCGCGCGGAAAAATAAACAGGGAATACTTAAGCCACTTATCGTTAACGGAGGATCGCGATAGCCATGTCGTTCCCGCCTCCGCTTCTTCCTCCTTCCCGATATATCTCGAAACATCCCGGCCGTGTCCCAATACGTAGCGTTCCCTTCGAGTCTCGCTATGTTGTACGTATTACAATTACCTCGGCGAGAGATATTCTGAAAAGAATTCGAAAACGTCAAAGAGATGCCTGACGGGAAAGAATAAAGCGGCCCAAGGAAACTAGTCTGCTATCTACATTGTAAAGTTTACGGTAATTCGAGAAAGTAGCGGTCGCGTGTTAGAAACTTGGGGTCAAGGGAGTACGGGAAGGGGGAAGGACGATTCGAGGATACAGGTCCAGAGCCAGCGGCGGGATCCGCTAATTCGGATAATCGCATTCCCGTATTAGGATCCACTCAATTTTTCTGATCTTCCGGCCGAGTGCTTTCGATCCTCGATTACCCTGACAAAAAAAAAAGAGAGAGAAAGAAGAAAAGAGAGGAGATTGACCCCGAGGGCTAGAGAGACGGTGGAGCGGACGGTGGTAGTATGTCGTGGTGGTATCGTGCAAAGTAAATTATTCGAAAGATCTCGAGCGAGAGCAATCACGCCGCCGGCAATAACAACCCCGTGCACGAAGAGGGTAGGAGGAGGGCGGGAGAGGGAGAGAGAGAGAGAGAGAGAGTGAGGCAAGGAGAGGGGGAAGGAACCGAGCAGGTCCTGACGAGGAAACACGAGGTATTTGAATAGGGTCCCGCAGCCACTCGGGCATCATGATGCGGAATCCATTTGCAATAAACAACGGAGATTTAGACGGGGGTAACGCGGGAGAGGAGAGACAACGAGTCGAGTAGTAGCGTCAAGAAGGAAAGAAGGGAGGGGAGGGGTGACCATCGAGAAGGAACACGGGGAAAGAGGTGGTTCGACGTAATGTCGTCTGAGGTGGATACTTACGCCACTGAGGGGACCTCGGAGGCCGCCGCCGCCGCCGCCGCCGCCGCGTCTTCGAGTCATGCATTCTATACGAGCGATGGCTCTCAATCTTGTCACATTGTCTAAATAAAGAAAGTATGTTTCGTAAGTTTCGATCGTAACTGATAAATCTCTCCTCGTTACAATCTGAAGCTCTCGTTGATCCGGCCGTTAAAAAATATTTCGCGTTAATTCTATAGCAAAATGTTTGCCATGAAATATAGGTTGATTCTTCTTGCCTTCAAGATCTATCCTTTATCGTCGCCTTTATCAGCTGATCCTAAATCCCTACTAACTCTGGCTGAGCTGAATCCTTTTGTGGAAGAGTATCTACTGCTTTCAATGTCGCGTCGCATCCCTTACTTTTCCAATAATACAATCACAGTTTCGCGACCGTGTTTTCCTCCCGCGCATATAGCGCACTTACATGAGCGCCACTGACTGTAATGCAGAGTTTATGCACATCTCTCGCAAGTAAGGAAGGAGCCGTAATTTCCCCGGCGGCCAACGCGGCTCTCGGTGGCGTTACCTGTCCTCCCTTCCTTCTTCCACTCTCACGTTCCCTCCGCGCTTCCCTTAAACCTCCTCCAGCCTCCCGCCTTCTCTTACGTCGCGTTGCTCTCTTCCTTTCTCTCTCTCGCGCGTGCATACACGTACGTACATACAACGCGGTGTACGTGTACAAGTATGCACGACGCGCGATTCCTCCACGTCGTCCACCATCCACAGAGTACGACGAAGCACTCCGCCACGCTTTAATATTCAGACTATATGCAATAATTTCGCAGCAACCATAACCCCCTCCCTCTATCTCCCTCCTGATTTCGCAACACTCTTGCTTTCTCCGTCTTTCCCTCTCTCTCTTTCTCTCGCTCTCGCTCTTTCCATCCTTCTTCTCAAACCACCATCTTCAGCTTCGCCGTCTCTATCGTTTATTTCCTCCCCCCTTATTCCACCTTGCCTAACTCTCCCTGTTTCTTCCCCCTTCCTATCCTGCCCAACCGTGTTTCTTCCATCGCATGAAGAGACGTAGCACGTACGAACACACCCACACCGAGACTTTGCGAGATTGCTCCACGGTGTGGTGCACTGTACCTCCATCTTCCACCCTGCGACCGCAATCACTCTAAATCGCCGCGCGGGCATTAATATTTGATGGACGAAGTCCTCGGGAATTATTCGAAATGGGAATAATCGCGATCGAGACACGCCGGTATCATTTTTCACATCGATGTCTTGTGAGATCAGCATCAGCATACAGCTACGGCTTTAACGTCGTTAAACGCTAAACCCTTTTAGTCTTTACACGCCGCGCTCGGGCGCTTCCACGAATGAATTAACCTTGAATACCGTGCGGTCTACAAACTGAAAAAGAGAGAAAAATGAAAGTCAAACGTTGTCGAGAAGTAAAAAGTTTTAAGCTTCAGTCCCGCAAATCAAGCGTATCGCCTCGGGAGGAAAAATGACGACGACGACGACGGACGGACGGGCTCCGTCGAAGGCGCGCGCATACGCTGGATTATTTCCAGCTTTCCAGCCGCCCACGCGGCCGAGAAAATGCGAGCGTCGCACCTGCGTACGTACACGTGCGTAGACCATTACGCGGAAAGACAATAACCCCGCGGAAGAGTGATAAAGCGTGACGCGTGTGTACGGGCGATATAAAGGCTGAAGGAAGCCGACGCGCTGACGTGGGCGGCGGAGCTGGAGGTAGGGTGGCAGAGGGCTTGGAAACATCCCCCGCCTTGAATATATCCACAGGGCACGACGACGTGGTTTTCCGGTGAACAAGCCGGGACAGGAGAAATCGGACAGGGAAGACATGAGGGAAGAGGGGAAGGCGAGGGCAGCAGAAAGGTAGAGTTTCGATCTAAACGCGATGGTAGCTCGCGTGGTTGCAAGCTGACGGTGAGGTAGGTGTTGTGAGGAATATTGGGGTTGTTTCAAGACCCTCCCCGCACGGCGACCACTGCTTACTCGGGGCGTTTTCTTCCGCTTTCTTATATTTGAAGAATAACGAATCTAATTATGATCTTTCAGGGTGGATTAGACACATTTTTTTTTAGAAAAGTGTAATTAACATTTTTTTTTTTAGTTTATGAGAAAGGAGATAAATCGATCGTTATTGTTATTTCGGAGATTTCCAAGTTTACTATGAATACATACGAAAAAGAGAGAAAAGCCTGTCCTCGACTTATTTTGCGACGCCGCAGGCGCCGATTGGAAAGGCGCCGGATTGTGAGGGGATTAAATTCGTTACTCGAGAGCTTTGACGCGAATGGCATACGGAAGAGAGAGATTTTTATGTGGCTGGGAGAAAGAACAATTACCGAGCGAGACTCATCGATCGTTTTGGATATCGTCGATTTATTTTTAAATATTATTGACATTGCTGAGACTTCATCAACAAGTCGTGATTGAATTAATAATGTATTTGTATTTTCCCGAACGGACAAATTGATGCGGAGTGTCTTGGTGTAGCATTTCGATTTCGCGGTACAGAGAGGAGAATGCGGGCGAAAGAGGATGGAAAAGAAAGTAAACAGACTGAGGTAGAGGATGGTAGGTGATCACACTTAACGGAAATTTGAAATTATAAGATTCGTGCGATTCGAAAGCGAGGAAGAGACCCGGGCACCGGAGATTCATCCTCATTTCTCCTCCTCCTGCATCCTCTCTCCTTCCAGTTCCTCTGCTTTTTGTGTCTCCGCGCTGCTCCATGCGGCTCCTTGATTCATACAATTTCATGGTCGGCTTGGCGCTCAAGCGCCTATCCCCACCCCTATTCGTATCTTCCGTTCACCCCTCCTTCATCTATATCTCGCTTTTCGGCCTTCTGCTTTCCGTTCGTTGCTGCTGCTGCTGCTGCTGCTGCTGTTGCTGCTGTTCTCCGTCTTTCAAATCTCGTCTGCTTTACATAAAGATCGGAACATTAAAAACGCGATGCTACACGAAATCAACCCTCTAGACTCTTCCCTCTGCCTCCCTCCCCCTTTGTCCTCGTCTCATACCCTACATCCCTTTTTGCTGGCGAACGTCACTAACCCTCGGGTTCTTCGAGATTCTCGAGTGAGCAAGAGCATTCAGCCAATTACCATCGTTTCGATGTGATACTTAAATTGCTTTTTTCGCCGTTCGCGCAAGAACGAAACACGTCGAGTGCACTCATCACGTTGACGATTACATCCGATATCCGGCGCCGCCGCGGCAAATCCGGTTAAATCTCAAGGCCGTCGTTCTCGGCAGGTTTCGCGGAGGTAGTTTCTCGGCAGTGTGTAATCGCAAAAAATTCCTATATGGAATAAAAAGCACGAGTGTCTGGCGAGAGTGCTTATCAATTGCGAGTTATTGGTTGTCTTCGTGGAATCCATCTCGTCGCAGATCGGGTTTTCAGGGGAATATAATAATGAAGTTCGCGAGAGCGAAGGTGTATTCTCGATCTTGGGCGAACAATGCGCGGGAGTTTTTCCAGTTCTTGCGAGACCCCCGACTTGCGACCGTGCATTCTCGCCCCGTCCTCGGTTTCGATTCGGTTCGTTTTCTTCTTCTATCCATGAGGCAAGGTGGCCTCTCCTCGCGGACCGCATTGTGTCGGAGTTAATTACGTGCAGATAAATGCGGAGTCATAGAGGGGCGAGCCCTCTTCTTTTTCAGCGGACGTCTTTTTTAGGGGGCCCTCGCCTCACGCCATGCCGCACCGCCACCCCCTCCCTCCCTCCTCCTCCAAAAAGCCAGGGTGATATGGCGCGCGATGCGATGGTACACAATACCAACCGTTTAGGGCCCCGCCGAGGCCCCCGTACGACGGCCACGGCCTGAAATTGTTTTCATTGTCCGGACGATTTGTCAGGGTGTGTAAGACGGTAGCGAAACTATTAGCGGTTCATTCTTCTTGGAGTCTCGAGATACGCTGTCTGCAGAATTCCACGGGATCGAGCGACGAGCTCTCTTCTTTCTTCATTCGATACGCTACGCACGCAACGATACCCGCGAGAAATCGCGAATCTGGATTTCCAAGTCGTCGTCGCTGTGCACGTCACTTTCTTACGTCGGGCGGATCGACGGACAATATAACGGTGGCGAATGTTCGCCAAGTTATTAGAATGGAAAAAAACGAAAGACGAGAGAATACCCCCCCTCCCCTTCCCCTCCCCCTTCCTCAAAAAAGAAGTACGTGCACAATCAATCAAATCACTTTTTCTGTGGTCTTTATCTCGGCTCGATGTAACAAAAGGTGTATTCTCAACCGTTCCGAATGAAGCAAGAAAGTTTCCTTAAATCGGTCCTTCGCCTCGAGGTGTCTTCCCTTTCCTACGTACTACTCTCCACCCTTCTCCGTGAGACTCGCCGAGCGAGTGTTATATCTGGAGCAGTTAAATTGTCATTTGGATATCAAAGGGACGCGACACCCCGCGCGCGGATAAGGGCGCGAGAGGTAATTTGGCTCAGCGAAACGCAAACATTGCTCTCCGTGTGCCCCAAAGTCGTGGAATATAACGGCCCTGACGAACGCACGAATTCACACCCACGTGCCACGAAACAGCCCTCAGCTATTGTTGCTCAAAGCATAATGGAATCTCGGCCCCGTCGTCTCTAGTCCCGACGATAAAGATGGAGCGGGATAGAACGGGGGAAAGGGAGGAATGCGGGACAGAGAGCAGATCGTCGATGCCGATTCCTCTCGCACGTCCGCGTGCACGCCGGTTAACCGGGACTTAATGGCCTTGCAATTGGATTTTACCATTGCTCTTTGCTCAAGGAGGCGCCATTTCACGCTTACCGATCAGATCTGCGTCCTTTCGTCGCACGCTCGCGCGCCCTGTATAATCTTCCTCACCATTCTTCTCTGCACTGAGAGATGACTTACAAAAACTTTTATTATCTTTTAATTAAAAAATTTGGTTGTAATCAAAATTTGGTCATTGAAATTTGGATTAGAATAACAACATTTTTTAATTAAAAAATAAGAAGATTTTTGCAAGTCACATATCAAATCAAATATCTCTTTCAGGACGTTTATGTGATTTTTATGTGATTTATTTGTAATCGACAATCAAAGAAAAAAATTCCTTTTCTTTCTAATCGTGAGAATCAGTTAAATATTACCTTCGAAATGTTGATTTGGCAATAAAATTTAATTAATTAATCATCAAAATCGCTTATAAAATTTTCAATTCATTTTGTGTTTTTTGTATTATAATAACCTACCACTAGCTCGAAGAAAATGGCATAATTTTGTAAATGACGTCCATTGCACAAATCGCTCGAAAGGACAGGAGCGAGACGCGTGTGCCCGGTTAATTCGGCGCGATATCATTAAAGGGACATTTTCCAGTTTTCACCCTAATCCTTGCGAAATTCAGTGAGCAAACCCGCGGCCCTTTCACGCCTGCCTTCGTCCGTTATCCCGCTCGTCCCTTTTCCATCCCCCTTTTGCGCGCGGCTGACGGTAGCTGCCGGTTTTGCACTAATTACCGCTTCGTTTCATCCTTCGCGCGCGTGGTTCACGCCTCGTCGAATCCGCGCGTCGTTCCCGCCGCGCCGTCCGTGCGCGTTGCGAGCCGACGGACTTCTCTCCTCGAGGCGATTCCTTCAACGCTGTCGAGGCAACGGAGCGCGTTATCCGAACGCCGATATTAATCTTAAGCCGAGAACGCTAGTGAGACTACATTATGCGCGTTGATTACATAGCGGAACAGTATTGTATTATGTAGGCTATATTATAAATGCTTTGCCACACACAACATACACACGCCCTGCGCCGTTTTGTTGTTCAGTTGTCTGTCAATTTCGTATACTTTTTTTTGTCGCAGAATCGCTGGTGCAGGAACTCGAGCTGGAGAGAAAATCGCGGCAGCACCAAGCGGCCGAGAGGGACCAAGTCAAGTCTCCTCTTCAAGGTGCGTTGTATAAAAATACGAGATTATTTTCGCGCGTGTTTACTCGATAGAATTTTTTTTTCTTTTTTTTTTTAATTATTTCATTTTATTGATGTGACATTTCTTTTTCATTTTGCCATCGCGTTAATCGGCATCTTTTCACGAATACGATAGTATATTCACGATCTCGGAAAGTTTCTCTCTCACGTTCTCGCATTTGGAGAGCGCAGTTTTCGTGCAGTACGCGTAGAGCGATTTCTTGCTATACGGAATAAAGTTCGGATCTTTAATTAGAAACTCTTCGGGGGCGGTCGCGTCTCGAGGGAGGATGGGCGAGACGGTTCTTGCAAAGGCGTCAGCGGCATAGCCCCGGCATATTCGAAACTTGGCCTCGCTCTCCTCCGTGGAAACTTGTCCGAAGGAAGTTTCCAACTCGCGCAAAAACTATATCCGTAGCGCGATTTCGATGCTCCAAGGCCCCGGCCGGCGTGACGTTGCACGTAAATAATCGTTTTTCACCCGCACGCCCACCCTCTCGGGGGCTCTCGAAAGGAATTAACAAGTCTGCTCTTAATTGGCAACGTCCTTGCAAAATCAACTCCCACATCTTGGGCCAGAGCTTTTTATCTACGCTAATGTTACTTACTGCGGTAGATCTGTACCACAAGAAGAATGAGAGAGAGAGAGAGAGAGAGAGAGAAATTAAGTGGTAAAGTAGCATTTTTGCAAAAGCTCTCATTATCGATTTTGTCTTTTATTACGAAATTTATTGATTTAAAATAATATATATTATGTAATAATATTACACAGTATATGATAATATGTGATAATACATGATAATATTATATAATAATATAATTGTTGCTAAAATTTGTCCAAGCTTTCTTTTTTTTTTCACCGAATGATTGGAACCAACCATTAAGAAAAGAATAAAATATTATTAAAACACGCATGTTGAATCAAACAAAATGACGTATCCTGAGAGGGCTATTGCAGAGGTCGAGCAGATTGAAGCGATCCGAACGATAGTGGGCGCGGAGAGACGAGTAAACCGAATCACGCGGACTATTAACGTATAGTGATTTTCAATCATAAGCGACAGTTCGATAAAAAGTAGAGTGGCGGCTCGATCACAAAGGCCGCGCTAAGGCCGATGACTCGTATTTACGAACGTATGCGTACACGATAGGGTCTGACACTCAATCCCCTCCCCCTCTTCCCCTCTCCCATCCCCTTTCGCCCTTTTTCTCGACTCTCGGTTCGTCCATCTCTTCATCCACCTCGCGCGTCCCTCCTCGCGTTCATCTGCGTCTCGAGAGCCAACGATAATTAGTGAGCGGCGCCTTCTTTCTAACGAACGATCATCGAATGACCCAGCTGGTCCACCTTCACCGTATCGCGCCGCAAGGCATCACCGTAAGGCACCTACCACCGAATCCTCCGACGAGCTCCATCCCATAGCGGAATTACGCCCACGACCATTCATCTCCTGTATGCATCTTTATCCGCGAGACATTCGCTCCTCTCTCGTATTCCCATTAAGAGTCGCGACACGCCTAACACTCATGGCTACATCGGTGCTGTAAGATCTAAATTTAGCACTCGATACGTCAGTCTCCCATTCTCCTTGCTATTATCATATGCGCAAACGCGACACGTTTCATATATCCGATAAGTAAAAGTCACCGACACAGCCCGCGCTCGTTATGGCGCGCACAATCAAAGGAACACAGACTCTCAAAGTGCACCTGCGATCGCTTCTGTTTCAGAGTCGCGGACGGGTTACTACAAGAACTCCGTTCTGTTTACGAGTGCGACCTAGAAGAGGCCGGACGACGGCAGACGGGGGCAGCAGGCAGATCGGGCAGATCGGGCAGATCGTGCAGCGAGCAGCCGAAGCGAGTGATCGATCGGACAAAGCAGAAAGCGCAATTCGAAACCACGAGAGCGGACTCACACAACGAGAAGCAAACGTGAGGAAAATGGAATCATGATGGTCGACCGCGAGAAGAAATGTACGGATTCGACGAGGAAGAGCGAAACTCCGAGTGACGATCTCGCGCGAGTGACCGCGTAGACTTATTGTACAGCTCGGCGGACAAAGTGCGAATACCGAGAGTAACCGGAAGGCTCCGCGAGAGTATTTTATCATCGGGAGACTCGTAAGTTCCGGATAGAATCGTATGAACGAGCGTTAAGCGACGGTAGACTCGATTTCGACGAACGAATAAAAACGTGCGGCTATATTCACGCGTTTGTACAGAGCCGCGATCACGTTTTCCGACGCTCGAAGGGAAAACTCGGAGGGATGAAAGAGGGGGGGGGAGAGGGTAGAAGGATAAAAACGGGGCTCTCGAATCGAGATCGGTCCGGTCAGCGTTCGCAACCAGGAGGACCGATCCACACACATATCAACGATGCGATATTCGCCGATCTCCCAATTCGCGTTCACAGTGATCGTGGAGTCGCGTCGTTCGTTTCGACGACGACGGAATTCCGAAGGGAGATGTTCTCTAAATGTACGCGCCATCAATTATACCCGTGATGGATGACGGGATGGAACCGAACATTTGCGTGACTCTCGCGGTACCGAGACGATCGCGGACAGTAGACGGGGCAGAGAAATCGGGAACGAGGAGAGAGAAATAGAGGCAGAGACGAGAAAGGGAGATAAGAGAGGCATATTTCTAAAGACTGCTGGAGAGTGCGTGCGTGAGTGCATGCGTTCCTAGAGGTACCTATCTCCTAATTATCGAGCGAATTAATTAGATAATCGTTTTTAAGGGATTCTAGGCGATCGGCCGCGCCACGCAGTCGTCGTGAGACGCGCCGATTTCGAGTATTATTATAATTATTAATATTATTATATACGTCGCCGCGGCGGCGCGAGGCCCGATCCGATCGCCACTGCGAAACGAATGTCGAGTCGCGGGCCCTCTCGTCGCGACCGGCCCGATTCGATATCTCGGAATCGGCGTCTTCGGCGGCGCCGATCGATGCATCTCGACGTCGCGACGATTTTTCTTTTTCTTTTCGAGAACGCCGTCTCTCTTACTAGGCACACGTCGCAGCGCCGAGAAACGCGCCGGCTTTTTTGTAAAATGCGCGTAAGAGCGCGAAAATTGACGAGTGAGTCTCTTCTGGTTTCAACGTGGAACGAGATTAGAGCCGCAAAGAGAGAAAGTGAGAGAATAAGAGTGACGTGACGAAAAAAATGATCGACTGAATGAAGAAAGAATGAACAATAGATATATAGAGAAAGAGAGAGAAAGAAAGATCGTGAGAGAAAGAGAGAAAACGAGAGTAGAAGTGTCTTATAGAAAGAATCTTACGAGTATATGCGTACGCATGTGTGTGTGTGTGTGTGTGTGTGTGATTGTGTATGTACGGTAAAAACGGAAACAACGGAGGATTCTCTCCTAGCGTCTTAAATCGTAACACCTTATTTATATAAATAACTTAGTTACTACCGAAACAAGTAAGTCTAATCCATATTGCGTGTGTCCCGCGTTTGCGTTGACCGCCCAAGAATCCGGTGAAATATCTCTTGACGAGTGCGAAAAACAAATAGAACGAGAAAAAAAAATGAAATGACAGGAAAAGGACATTTCGACGAATCCGTAAGATGCGCGCGATACAGAGCGAGGAAGACGCCAAGGATATTTCCCCGGGGATGGTCCCCGTATTTAAGATCCATGTACAAAGTCTTTTGCCGTAAGGTTCTTGTGTTGTAAAGTTCACATAATCATAGTGTCTAGTATCGTACCAGCTAAAGCCCGTTAAGACGATGCTAAACGTAGAGAAACGAAAATTTAACCACCGATAGCTGATCCGTATTTGCCATCGCCGCTACCGATTGACGGAAGGAAAGGAAGGAGGGAGGTTGAGAGGGTTGACAGGGCATTCAGGTAACGTTTTTCACGATCGAGAACCGCAGGTCAATTTTCTCGTCGTTAACGTCGATTGTAAGGACTTTGGCCGATGCCAATTAGTACAAATTAAATCTCGAGAACAGAGATTGACGGAGCGACCGATTGAACCGATTTCTCACGCGAGATAAGCCGCATTGATGATTATCGATACGATTACGCACAAACTATATCACTGTAGATGAGAGAGAGAATAGCGAATATATTTCATATCGTTTAATTTTCGGTGCAATAAAATGAACGTCGAGATGATCGCCGAACATGCAGCACGTACGGTTTTCGATTGAGAAAAATGTTACTGAACTGGTGAGGGTGATATAAAGGTGACATGGGGGGGGGGAGGGGTGTGCGCGTTAAGAAGAAAAGTGCGAGACGTTTGCGGAGCGGAGTTGGGAATGTGGAAGAAAGGGGGACATGGGGACTTTGTTGTCGCCACACATGCGAGTCACGGCGACGGTGACTAGTGACGCCGATTTCGCGACCGGACTTATACAATCTAGTATCGAGGCAAGAAGTGTATTCATTGTAATTCAGCATTATTACCTATAAATAAATAGTTGTTATTGTAAGCCGGATTTTTCTTTCATTCGATACCACCACGTGATCCTTTCCCTGAAACGTCTTCCATCTTTCAGTCTGCATTTTCTTTTCGTACGCTACATTCATTTCATGTAAATGTACCTCAAGAACTTACAAGGTTTTGCTCTCCCCTGAACTCTTTACACCTGAGAAAAGAATATCCCGTGGTTAATGAATCAGACTCTTATTCCGTTTTTCAGCTCGTCGAAGCGCGTAAAAAGTACACGTGTTTTCCACTTTGTACGCATATCGGATCTTTTCTAGGGAATAGACAAATTGCACGGCCCTCAAAGATGACGACAAGAACGGCGCGATAAGGCGATCGCCCTGGGTGCGAATAAAAATGTATTCCGCGTCCGACATCTTCGCTTGGACGGAGAAGCGGGAGAGGGCTAATGAAGGACTGAAGGGTACGGCGATGTATTCTTATCAATTTGCAGGTTCCGTAACGACCTGAGGCACGCGACGGGATCCCATTGGTCGAGACAGGCTCCACCCTTTCGGCGCGAGGAATATATTTTAATAGTAAATATAACGATAATATACCACACGAGCACGCTCCGTCGAAGCACCAGACACAGAAGGCTTCTTAATTGAATCAGTCATTCAGCGAGATCGCTACGTCAATGTCTTAATTGCTCATTCCCGCGCGTTAATTAGACGTTTTCATTTCATTGTCGATGCTGAGCGGTTGGTACAGCGCCAGCAGAGTCGAGAAGCAGAACCGGAGCTAAAAACTCGAGGCTAATTGTAGGGAATACGCAATTAGAGACAGTAATTAACACTCTGATCGATCAATTAGTCCGAATGTGAAATAAATCCTAGATACGATTCGCTTATGCATCAAGTTTCACACTATTTTCCATTCGTGAAAACAGTCGGTTAATCTTTTGCTTTTAAATAGAAAATTCTCTCTCATAAATCTAAAATAAAATACCTTGGACAATTTCGTGCCAAATACTGGCACCAGCATCGTGTATTATAATATCAAATCGGAAGAAGTTTTAATAAACGTAAAGAATATATGAATTTAAATTTACATGTGTTACTCATGTCTCAAGATAATAAGTCTTATTTAATTAATATAAGCTTATTTTCGAGGTAAAAGAAAACAGGAATTATTATCTAATCTTATATCGTTTTATTTTTATACTTTATAAAGTTGTTATAAAATTAAATATATCAAGAATATTTTTTTCTCGTTATCAGAAATCCTTGAAAGGATGCAATCTAAAATGTAACAAACATATACGAGCGTTATACGATTTTTATCTTTATATACATACATTTCATAAATTTTTATATTTTCTTTTCTGTGTAATATAATAGTTCGATCGAAGATACGCAACTATACAGGAAGGCATTAATTCAAGTACATATTTCACTGCTGCTAAAATAACGACGTTGATCGCAATGCGTCGTCGCATTCGCGCATAAGGAGGCGAAGCCAGAGGGCCATGTTTCGATGCAAATGAAGGGCTTGACTCTTGTCGCCGAGGATTGACGAGCCTTTCTCTCCCCCTTTCGCCCCTTGGGTTCCTGATTCCGCCGTGTTTCTCTCTCCTTCGCCCTACGACGACGGCCGACCCGAAATCATAAAGATAACCGAATTGCTCCAGCCCGGTACTTTTATTCCGAGGACATATTGCCCGACAATCATTCCGGCATTTGCATAATTATCGAATAAAACGGGACTGCGCGCGAGAGCGGGGATCGAGACCCCGGGGCGCGTCGTCTAACGCTCTCCTTCGCCGCGAGTACGACTAATTTCGTGCTCTCGAACTTTTTTCGACCCCGGAGGGTCGTGAACCCCTCTTTCACTCTTCGCCCGCGCGCTCTTTCGCATTTTAGCGTCTTTATCTCTAATCCCTCCCCGCGAGAAACGCGCTTGCCTATCTCCTTGTCGCGAGCGATTAGACTTAATTCGTCCAGCGGAAATGGCAAAGTCTTCTAATTAGAGTTGCAATGAACAACGGTCTTGTCACGACTCGCGCTAAGGTCGATTTTTTTCTCTTCGGCATCGAATGCTATTCCGAATGGCAAATGGTTGCAACGATAATAAAATATTATCATCCAGGTATTGAGAATAGATGTTTATTTAATTAAAAATAATAACTGACAATTGTATAAATCAACATTTTATATATAAATATTTATGTATAAATATTTTAGAGATCTTTCATTTATAATAGTAATGAATTTCTTTAGCAGCTTTGACAGCTTTTCATAATTTCTGAGAGAAATAACACTTCGTCCGTAAAGAAATAGATTATAATCACAGATACAGAAGAAAATAATTGTAATTAGATTACTGTTGCTCGATTGTTTATTAAGTGATCTTTTTTCTAATAAAAGTTTGGAAGATCGTAAAAAATCAGCACGAGGCGAAAAAGACTTTTTATCAAATTCTTTGCCAAGTCTCTCAACAGTCTGCGGAATCAGGGGAATCATAATTTTCATGAAGAAGACGATGTTAATTTTAATTAAAGCGCGAAAAATACGGGACTCCCATGAGATTCTTCGCGGTTGTATTCTTATTTTTCATCCTGGAGTTTCGTCAAGATGTCATCGTGGCTAACAAGGAGAGTTAAGCGGAGCAAAACAAGGCATTTTTGTCGGCAGCGAGCGAACAAGCGATCAGGCGACTGGGACCCTCTCGCAAC
Organism: Acromyrmex echinatior; assembly: GCF_000204515.1. The sequence goes on along the minus strand of NW_011627736.1, from coordinate 269,432 downwards.
GTCCTCGAATTATGCTAAACGCTCTTACCGAACCTCTGGCGTGTCCGCCCCGAAGAGACGTTCGTACCTCACGAACCAATAGGGACGTCAGGGAAAAAAACGAAGTACAAATTTGCGGGAGGCGAGAGCGTCCTTTCCAAAGCGTCGCCATAAAACAAGTACATCTTTTTTATATAATCGACATCGCGAATATTGAAGTCGCTGAAATTTTATTTTAAAAATCAAGGAAGAGTATTTAGATTAATCACGGAAAAAAATAGATTGAGTATTTCAGCAAAATTATAGCTTGCTGCACGAATTCAATATTTATAACTGAGAAGATTTGATGGTTCGACGAAGAAATAACATGTGTATGCAATTATCAGTATACTAATTCAGTTAATTCTTTACTGCAATAAAAAATGCTAATGTAAGTTTTCTTCACTCAGCAACAAAAGTACGTGCCATTTAAGCTAACATGTTTTGTTAAAAATTTTGATTTATTGATTTTCATAGAAATCTTATCTTTGTTGTACCAACAAATTTGCTGTGTTATTACAACTATTGTACTTGTAATCTCTAATTTTATTCAGTGTTTGCTACTTTGTTATTTTAATATTGAAAACTGGCTGTCTCATATTACGGTTATAGAATTTTTAAAATACAATTTTAGTTATACAATTTTTAAAATAAAATTAAACAATATATTCACAGAAAAAAAAGATTTGCTAAATCATTGAAGTTTTAACAAATCTTTTTTTCCTGTGAATATATTGTTTAATTTTATTTTAAAAATTGTATAACTGTTATGAGACGTTACGAGCGTTTCTGGATACATTCTCGACGAAATTGTCTGAAACACAACTCTGTATACACCAGCATCGCAAGGGAATGAGAATTTTCAAGAATAATACTTTGACAGGCAGATCGGGGATACGCGAAGTACACAATGGTGTGCAACGCATACGAGGTAAAACACACACTTTGTAACGTCAGGTGGTGAAAAGCTTCAGAATAGCCAGTGTTGTTACCCCGGCGCTGTGTTGCGGCGCACAAGGAGCCCGGGCTTCTCTCACTCGATAGCCTTAAGTGCCGTATCTAAGTGAGAAGCGAGCAAAAAATCTCAAAGGAGTTAATTTACGCTTCCGCGAAGAGACTAAATGCAAAAACGGAACGAGAGAGCGAGCGAGCGAGCGAGCGAGCGCGCGTAACGGGGCGCAGCGAGAGATGAGACAGCAGCAGGGGTTCGATTCTTTTGCACGAGCATGAAACCAGTAATCACGAGTGTCCGGACAGGACGAGATGAATCGTCCCGTGTACGCGCGTCACGATGAACTCTGGCGCTGAACTTATGAGGGAGGAAGACAACGTGACTTCGGGCGGCGACGAAGTTCGCGACCAAAGATAAATCCTTCGGTAATTCGACCCCTCGGTATTACAGCGATGCACCATGTGTATTTTTTCGCGCCTCTCTTTTTCATCTTGAAGCGCGTCCACGTAACCTGGATAAAAATTAGAAACGAAAGAACGCCCTCGCGATGTCCGAGGAGGGCTTTTCCTTCAGGGCGAAAGGACAGAATGTCGAAGGTTTATTTACCGGAACTCCTTGTTATCTATCGATCCAAGTGTAAACGAGCAGAAGAGAATCCTTCGTTTTACGCTATTTCAGTCACGGTTTAAGCGAGAGAAGCACGCTCTCTCGTAGGGGGAGGGGGCCATCGGTCGAGGATGAGGACGAAGACATCTTCGACGTGCGAGAACGAGCGGGATCAAGCGCGCGAACACGCTGAGAGCATCTTCGAAGGGCCCTCTCGCGATTGGCTCGGACCCACGGACGCATAATTACACCCTTGCGCGTCGTGAGAGCGGACGAGAGGGCAAGAGAGGGAGAGAGATAGTGAGAGAGGAGACGGAGCACGGCTTCGTCCATGCTCAACACTTCCCAACACGCCGCGCGAGCAGACACGAGGAATTTCGTAGTTTGATTTACAGCTGGCCGGATCCCGCCGTCGTCCATCGAGGAGTCCGTTTTGATTGCGCTTCCCTCTAATGGAGGGTAAACGCTAGGACGTTCATGAATTTGTATTAGAGAATTGGTTCCGAGAGTCGATTCTGGCCCAGGAACGATCCTCTTATGCTCGACGTAGTTTCGCCGAAACTTCGTGCGCTGGAAACCGCGGAGACCTTGACGGAAACCGTTAAAGGGCCGAAGGGAGAAGCACTTTTCGACGGCGTCAATTCGGTACCTGAGTATCGGATAATTATTCGCCGCATCATCGGCACGTCCAGGCGGTTCTCGCGATCATCCGTTCGTATCCTGATTACCTCGAGGTTGTTGCAGCTCGTGACTCTATAATTGAAAAGTTGTCGAAACGGAGAAAGAGAGAGAGAGAGAGAGAGAGAGAGAGAGAGAGAGAAAGACAGTAGTTTTTCTCATTTAAAAAGCGTTGCGTTTGTGTATAGAAATGTAATGATAAACAATTTGATTCTTAACAAAAATTCTACTGACACTTTTACGAAAGAAATTTATTACTTTCTAATTTATATCGTTTATGAATTACATTTAGACTTTTTGTACAAAAATGTCATAGACTCGCGATACATCTGACAAGGATATTTTAGAACTACGAGACTCCAAGAAGGATTAATTTTCTGGAACGAGTACCGCATCGGAAACACATAAGATGCCCTCCCGGGACCGTCGTATCGCTAATCTGTTTAAATAACGAAACATCCCTCCCCTAGGGGGGTGTTCACGGGCAGAAGGGACTCGTCGAGACGAGGAGACGGCGACGGGACGAGAGAGGCGGGTAAACGAAAATCAATGCATCCGACACCGAGCGAGGAACGTCGTTTCGCCTACCTAATGAAACGTACAACGTACTCGAGACTCAAGTTTCTCCGCTTTGGATATATTCCTCCCCTGAGGAACTTTCCTCACGATCTTTACTCACTTCGATTCTTCATCAAGTGAACGAAAAACTTTGATATCAAATATTCGTTTCTTAGACAAAAAGCACTTTTATAATAGAAATGGTAAAGATTTGACATGGAAAAAATTTCGATTTGTCAGGACTTTATCACGTAATAGTGTCGATCGTGTCGCATCTAAATGAGTCGCCTTGCTGCGTCGCAGCAACACGGAGCGATTCTACGATGATACAAATTTCTTCGTCTTGCTTCTTCGTATACAGCAGGGTGCGGCACTTCGGGCTGCGAGAACGTACAGAAATGGCACACACATGCGCGTACACAGCAAAACGAGTCTTACGCTAGAAGAACGTTCGCTAAACTAACTCGCTTGGAATGCGGCACGAGGGCGGGATGGCAATGCAAATTTATTCAAAACTCGAAAGAGCCCTCGGCTCGATCCACATCCCCCACCTTCCACACGCGTCCCTCCGATTCCAGCCTTTCTCCCTCCGTC
>NW_011627736.1:218601-244994 GCF_000204515.1 Acromyrmex echinatior | reverse complement strand
CAGCCGCATATCCGATACCCATACACGGAACTTACGTTCTCGTTACGCGGGACCACGTTCCGACTACGACGCGGCAACTTGGCCCTCGTCATCACAGCGACGCGTTGTTATTAGAAATTAGATAGCGTATCTGACCGCGCCAATCGGTCGACCGGCTTAAGTATGATCACAGAGTTTGGAAGTAACGTGTTACTTATAACATCGTTACCGTTAGCGTTACTTCTTTCTGTCTGTAACAGCAACATTTTTACAGTGACGAATTCAACTTTTATCGTTACTTTAATTATTATCTTTATAGATATTCAATAGATCGCATTATCTAAATAAAAATATTTTAAATAGAAATTTTAATCGACAACAAACAAAAAAGTAACACAAAAAGTAACGAATTGTACGTTACTTTCTAATGGTAACGTGTTATTTTTCTAAAGTAACGTTCCCAACTCTAGGTACGAATTATTGAGTGAGGAAACGTACAAAACGTATCGACGCGATAAATTTCGCGAACGAGCGAATGAGTAAACGAGCTAACAAACTAGCGAGCGAGCGAGCGAGAACGGCACGGCTCGTTTATTACGCCTCGCGCGGACAAGGGTTATGATTATATGAACGCACGACAGTTGCGCAGGGAAAGTCGCGATAACGCCGGGTGCAAACGGGATAATCGCTAATTATCGGACATTAATTAATTAACCGCGCGACAAAGTACTCTTCCGGCTACTTGACGACGGCGACGACGGACGAGGACAACGCCGACGACACGACGATGACGATCACTTTTTACATTGCTCGCCGTGCCCGCCGTGTCGCACGGCCGGTTAAGTAAGCAACGTTACGCGGTAGAAATTAGTTCCCAGAAGGGATCGGTTTCGCGTGTCCACCCCTCATCACAGTCCAGTGCGTGCTACGACGTTATATCTGCCGTTGCCGTTGACGGTTACCGCAGGGACGGATTTCCTCGTGGGGAATTCATTAGAGATCCAGCCACTTAGATAGAAGAATATCTGGAAAATCGCAATGCTGAAAATCGTACTATCCCGCATGGAATGTAAACACCTATGGATAAATATCTTTGCAACTTTATCTATTGTTTCTATAAAAAAAAAATTTACGTACTTTTTGCTACGCGCAGAAGAAAAACGATGTTTTTATTGACATTAAAGCAGACTCGAATCAATCGAGCAATGCTACCTGAACCCGTCCCTGTGAAAGGGGCATAAAAATGGTCCCCTTTGTCCTTTTTTGTCCAACTCTTAGGCGCCGACGGTCCCCTTAACGGTGGCATCGTGGCGCAGTTTGAAGGAGAGCCTTATACCTTCTTGAGTCATATCGTTTCCGTTTCGAAAGCGCTACGACCTCGCGCTATAATAAAAGTCGCTCGATAGAATCGTGATATATGCGTTAGCGCAATTACGTGCTAATTAACGCAGAATGCTAAATGAGAGGAGAAAAGAATGATAATGCTCGCGATACAACGATGAAATGGGAATAGCATAAGGTAGAAATTATAACGTACATATAATTGAGAAGACGATATATGAAATTAGTTATTTTCAAGGTAACAGTTCTCTTTTAAAACATTACACATTTATGTTATATATTAATACATATGTATATGTATTTTTTTTTTATTATGTTATACATAAAAATCGGCGCCAATCTTCGTGCATGCGTTAGTCCATTAGAAACCGGTAGCAGCCGGCGTGAAATAAACGCGGCATTCTGTCAAAGCGTATAACCGGGGTAGCACAAGGTGGCAGGTGCCAAAGGCTTTCGATTATTCTGGCTTTGATCGGAGAAAGAGGTGGAGGAGGAGGAGAGGGAGGAGGAGGAGGAGGAGGAGGAAGAGGAGGCTGGCGCAGCGTAATGGGGTTTCGCCACCTCCACGGTTACCATATGCCCGATCTAATTTTTATGGCGTCGATGGGCCGCGTGGATGGTATATCGAAGTATACGACGACCTCGGGCAACCTCGCCAGAATTTATGGCTTTTCGACGCGATTTTACGGGAACTCCACTTCGCAAAGTCTGCGCGGAGTGTTACCGAAAGCCGCACTTCAAATCTCTTCCTTTCCGTAAAACATAAATTATAATTTATGTTTTAAATAATTCTTATTTTAATATAATAAATTACATGATAAATAAAGATTTAGGAATAGATTTAGGACCAGTAATGTTGATCTGTGAAGATATTTTGAGTATCAATCAGAATTTTTGAAAAAAAAAAAAAAGATAAGTTTATATTAAGATAACCAAAATTCTGATTGATAAAAAAGGTGTTAAGAATATACGCTTTAAAAAAAAATTGTGTATCAAATTAAAAGCAAAGTCCAAGCGGCGCCTGCGTTAATACTAACTGTATTAACTTATTTATTTTATTAACTTGTTATATTTATACTTGTTATATATATATAATGAAATCTAATAATGAGAAATATATCTCAATTAGAATTATAACAGATTCAACCAGAAAATTCTAATCGGTTTATTTTCAGACAAAATTCCAATGAATGCGACCAGACTTTTTCTAGGATGAACTTACTTGATGTTTATATATACAATACAATAAAATATATATAAATTAAAATTGGACATAAAGAAAAAGCTAAAATATATTTTTGCTGTAATGTGTTATTGATGCGAAATAATTGTTTCTCAGAGGTACTAGAGAATTCTAATTTTTTCAATTAGATGTGCTTAATGCGGGAAAGTGTAATTGCTCGATAGAAAGGGATAAGGTCGACGGAATATTGAATGCTAATTTAATGGCTATCAGGTTGCTATACAGTGTGCGGAGTAATTATGTTTGCGGGAAAACGGAAAAGGAACACGCGACTGTTTAAATGGATAATACGTGGGGCCATCCACTTTCTCGTAATTGACTAACTGCGGGATCTGATTTCGGTTGTAATCGCATTAGTCCCTGACATGCCATCGGATCGTCTCGCGCGTCGTGCCAGTTCTCGCACTTAATTCCCGCAAGAACGACGCCTACTTCGATGGCGGCTACAGCTGATTTCTCGTGTGTGCCTCTGCACCATAGGTACATTCTCATTTTCATAGATTGCGATCGCTATGTAGCAGTCGCATTATCGCCGCATGAAGCCGTAATTAAAGAAAAATTGCTAAAGGCGCGCGCACGCTCGCCTGTCCCGCGACAATGAATTTTACGCGTAACTTCCGCCCGTCGAAGGATTCCGATGAGCGGCTATCGATAAGAACTATCAGCCATTCTTGATGCACCGATACAAGCCTACGTCGTTGTCGTTGTCGTCGCCGTCGTCGTCGGAGTCGTAAAGCACTAACGTATGCCAGACATAAAACACTAACGCGAAATGTCGCGGTCTTATCGGTCGATATTACATTCGATGACGAGGACCGCGAGGAGAAACGCGATATCGATATCGCGATAATATAGTAGTCGCGATAGTTTTCCATCCACCTGCGGTCTAATCTCGCGAAGTGGTGAAGCGACTCGCGATATCTCGGCTACTACAGTCTCGGCGCGGATTTAAATCAGCCACGGGGCAACACACACTCTTCAAGCTTGAAAACTATCAGAGAGAGAGAGAGAGAGAGAGAGAGAGAGAGAGAGAACTATAGAGAGAAGATACGAGAGTAGTTAATGTACTTACCTAGAGGCGAGATAACGCGACGCAGCCTAAAGTAGGGGAGAAATGGATGCAGACAGGCACACAACGTAGATGCAAGTAGATGCGCCACGCCGACAGCATGTTCCGTTCACGCAGGCACCGAGGAGACAAAGTAATCGAATGCTTATTTTATCCAAACTGAAGTGATAATATAACAGGCTGTAATAAAAAGCGGCGCACACTTTTATTCTTAATGTAAGCGAAATTTTTTGCGGGACGGATATTTATACTTTCATACGCGGCATAATTCCATAATAATCAGCGGAAAATGTGAATATGCATTCTTATCGTGCGCTGTTTTATTTGCGAGGGCATATATATATACATATAGGCGGCGGCGTATGCGCGAGATCGAGTCATTGGACCGAGTATACCTACGGATCACGGATTTACGTGTACACGCACACGCGGCTCGCCGGCAACAAGCCCTGAGGGGGCTTCGGAGGACGGGGCAATAATTAGAAAATCGTCCCGCCACCGAATAACCGGACCCTGTCCCTTGTCGAGGCACAACCCGACACGTCGCTTCCATCCATATACCGGCGCCTGTGGCGCGAAGAAGCGAATTTCCATAGGGTCGGGTAATCTACGAAAATATTCTCTCACGTGTAATCGTCGTGTTTCGCAGGAAAAATCTGAAGAGAACCGGCGGGGGGGGGGGGGGGGAGGGCTACGAACGACATGTTGAAATTCGCAAAGGATCATTCGGTTGATTAATAGTTTGCGCGTTTTTATTAAGAAAATGTTTACAAAGAGAATGTTTTAGATGTGCGTTGACAAAAGTATGATTTAAGAATGTATTACATGTATTTTTTATAAAATTTTATTATTAAATATAAATATTGATTATATTGAACTGTTTTATAAATATATATATATATATATTCATTTTTTTAGAGAAAATATAAATTTCTAATTTCAGTCACTTTTTGCAGAGACTATATACTTGATATATCTTTAAATTAAAGAAAATATACATTTTTAATAAGTTTCTACTATCATATTTATATCTTTTTATTTAGATCTTTTATTGTAATTTGTGCTCAAATATCTTTTATATATCGGGCATGTCGAGTCTTCGACAGGTGACACAAGTTCGAAAGTAAGTAACTAAGACCACATAGGAACAGCGAAGTTGCTGAACAGTGGCCGATTATGATTCCGAAGTATCCGTGGCATGTCGGCTACTTGTCTATTAGACAGTGTGAAATCTGGGAATATTTTGCCAAGGTGATCTTCGCACCTCGTAAATAACACGTGAATTTTCCGGGATTATATGATCAAGATTGAAACGTAATTAAGAATCCAAGTAACAAGTTGACGTTATTTATTGTCCTGATGGAAAATGATGGCAAAATGACGGCAAATAATATCAACTTGCTACTTGGAAAGTCATATCGCTCGGCTCTTTGTACGTTTACATTATCTTTAGAAAATTATTTTCTCTCAGTATAAAAGAAGAAATATTTCCCAAAAATAGATCGACGACTAGATTCTACAAAAGTAAAATACCGTCGCGTTTGTCAAATCGAAGAATCGAAGATTTAGATCCAACCAACTGAGTTCAGGAATACGAGATGTTGTCACACGGAGGCACCCTTCCGCGTGACTTCCTTCGCGTATGAATCGCGGATAGGTAGGATAAGGTGTAGGTAGGTGGAGAGCCGGGTCCGGGTTCCTTCATAATGAGGTTCGGTTTTGATTAGCACGGAGACTGTTTAACGGTTTGATACCTCGCCGGTAATCGAATCCGGACCTAATCTCTCAAGTTATAACCAGATTATTGCCTCCTCCATGCACTTGCTCTCTGCAACGCGCTCTCTCCACGCCCCATTCCGTACAGTCAGCTAGTAACATCAACCCTCCCCCTGTTCTCTACCTCTTCCTACACCCCCGCCGCCACCCACAACGCCCCTTTACATCGTCAGTAAGGACTCAACTACTTTGCTCGCTTTCGTCTCCTTGCTGCGATTGGCGTCTTATCGCAAACGTCGTACACGAATTGGTGGGGCAAAGCATTGCGTTATCAGAATGCGAAATATGTGAACAATATATGAAAGAATGCACGACAGCATATTTCAAATATTTATGTAATAATTCGGTCGCCAGTTGAATTTTCATTAAATTATTCTGGCCTTTCGTTCGCCACAAACGAGGCGATGCAATAACGTGTCGTAACATCCTAGCAAACATCAGCTAACAACTGTTAATTATAATTTCTCACTTAACAATATATAACTGCAATATAACACATGTATTATATTACAGTTATATTGTTGATATTGGGAAATTGTAACTAACAGTTACGTTATTGTTAGTATATTGCTGGATATTGGAGTGCAAATGAAATCGTTGAGACCAGCGTGGATCGGTTAAGAAGTTGATTAAAAGTTGAAGAAAACAAAAACCAATTCTAATATTCATCGATCGATCAATTGACTGACCAATCAACCGATCGATTCCAATTGGGCACTTTACAAGAATTCCTCCGAATTGTCCGTTTCTTTTACCGCACTGCATTTCGCAGCGTACAAATTCTGAGCCATCATCCAATTTATATACGGCTGCCATCTTGGATCGATAGTAGTCGTACAACGTTGCGCCGTGTTATATACGCGGCATCGCATCGCATCGCATCGCATCGCATCGCATCGCATCGCATCGCGGTGCAGGTAGTCGTGTTAGGTTACAGTTTTTAAACGCGGCCAAATTATACGGTTTGCGCGCAAGGCACATCGCCCGCGCACATTTAAAATATTCCGACGTCGGATGGCGCGGGAAAGGGCAAAATAAATGTTACGGCATTACGATGGACAGCGTGTGCTCGCTTACGTTATATACGTTATACCGCGGGGTGGTGGTCCCCCCTTTAAGACCGCTGCTGCTACCAACGTCTCCCTCCCCTGAAAGTCCTCCGCCTCCCCATCCTTCTTCTACACATCTTCTTCCTCCTCCTCCTCCTCCTCCACATCGTCCTCTTTCTTCTAACGTCATCGCATCCTTCTCGCCCTTCTGAAACCTTTACTGACAACAGCCAGTAGCACTGTTGATGTGCGCGTGTATGCGTGAACGTCGTTCGCGTGTTTACAAGCGGCCGCGATGTAAGCGTGAGTTTGTGTGAATGTGTACACACCGACAGTAACATTCTCAGGCAATGAGTGAAAGAAGGAAGAAGGAGAAGAAGAGAAAAGAAGAAACCGAAACAGCAAAAAGAGAGTGGAGAAGGAGGAGGAAGGAAAGGAGGAAAAAAATAAGAGAAAAAGTAACCGACTCGATTGGTGGAAATGAATTCAAAATGGCCGCTCGCGACTCAGTCTCCGGCTAAAATGGCGTCGCGACTTTAATAGTCGGCTATTACGCGCAAATATGACGTTTCTATTCGTGATACCTCTTATAAAGTCGCGAGTCGCGCGTGATATCCTCCCATTCGAGCGAATAAAAAGAAATCAATTTTCTCTCGGTCAATCTTCTCAATCTCACTGTCGTGAGTTAAAAAAGCTTGAACGATTTACGATCTAAATTTTATGCGAGCCTTGCCTCATGAATTACAGCCATCGCGTACATGTCAATAAAAAATAATCCAAGAGATCTCTCGGTTTCTCCCCTGAGAAGTCAACAGAAATTGGTCGACCTGGTTATCTGCGACGAAGAAACCGATCGGCGATTTCTTGTTTCTCGCGTTGGAAACGTAATTCGCGTTCGAGGCTCGATCGTGAGTTTATTCGCGGGACCAGGCAGGTCGATCGCAGATCGACAACGCTCAAAAGGGTGTCCCGAGTTTTGAAAAACAAAGAGAAAGGGCAAGCAACCCTCCTCGCCCTCGAGGCACGTCCTCCTCTTCCTCGTATACTCCTTTTCCCTCTCCACCGCACCCTCCGCCTTTCCGTCTGTTTCGAGAACGTCGATTCCCCGCGCTTCCCTTTCTTTTTTCCTCCACCCGCCCTTTCTCTCCTCCGTTTCGCCTCGCCGCAGCACGGATTCTTAATCGGGCCCATTATCTCCGCGCGATCATCATCTCGAAAACTAATTCGTATTTTTTACTACGAAACCGAAAACTCATAAATCAAAGCTCGCGCTCGCTGAGACCCTGGCGTGGCCCGATTTTGACTCCCTTAAAAAAGTTGCGCGTCGAGCCGGGGGCCCCCGTGTGGACGCGCGTGTAGACAATGGACGCGCGTCCATTTAAGGGATTCGAATGGACGCAATTTTCTATGGAACTTTGTAATTATGGGTAGTTTGTTGGCGCGGTTGGTCGAACCAAAAGCTCTACTAGCTCCGAGCCTCTCTTTGTGCCCTGGTTTGACCATAAAAATTTTCGAATTAAATTAAAAACGGCGCACACATAACGCACGGTCCCGGCACAACCGGCGATAATTTACTGCGATGACGAGACGCCGTTCGGAAATCGCGGAAAAAGTATCGTGCGATATGTACCGGTCTATTCACGGACGTCGATAAAACTTTAATCGCCTTCAACGAGCGCGTATTCAATTATTTAACCCGTTATACTCGCACGAACGAACGTCGTGCCGTTTTTATATACACATGCATACACCAGTCGAGAACATCGTCTGGAAATGAACGGGAATTCAGCGCGCCATTCGCAGCAAGTGGCAGATGAAGTTGTGCACTCAAATCTCTACTTGCAGCAGGATTAACCTTAATCGGAATAATTGCATTGATATTCGTAAATAAAAGTCCATTACAATATGCTTCTTTTTATATTACTTCATCGACAAATTGCTGCTTGATATTTGTTTCATTTTTAATTTTAAGTATGTGTGTGTGTGTGTATATATATATATATGATGCCTCGACATCGTAAATTAATCAAGACATCGCATCGAAATTGTTTTTCATTATCTTGGAAATAGCCGGTAACAGATATTAACTCGCGGCCTAATCATAGCCTGTGACGACTTTATGCCTGTCATAACTAAATGTAATTAACGAAGATCTGGAGAAAGCGATAAAAGAAAGAAGGAGAGACGAAGGGGATATTTTAACGAAACGTATTAATTTCTTATTTTCTTTCTTTAGAACAAAAAGTGAAAATGATGTATAACTCATGAACCACCAATGGATATCTACTATTTGTTTTCGTTCAATATTATACGATAGGGTTGCAAAATTGTATCGAAAAATAGATGGCATGTCATCGTTCATTGTATTTAATAATGTATCAGCACATTGTTGGGAAAGTTTTCGACGAGAGTACCGAATCGATCCCGAGAGGCATTCTCGCACGGCTGACCACCGAGATTTATACCTTGTAATGAGAAATCATTAGCCGCGAGGTGTATTAGATAATCTCGGTAATTGCCAAAAATTGGCCGGTCGTTTCCGAGTCGCGAGCGAGCCGATCGTACGAATAGCCTTTCGGTACCTGCCGGTCCGGATTTAAGAGGGCACCGTAGCCCGGGGCCCGCCGATTTTCGAGGTTTCATCTTGACGGGCCGGAAAAAAAAGAAAAGAAAGATCCGATTCCGAATTAAACGAAATTGGAATACGCATCGCAGAAACCTAAATCACGATCGAATATACGTAAGCAATCGAGATCGGCAGTCTGCGGGCGTGCGCACATTATGTCTGCTTCATTAAAGAATTCATCCCAAAATTCCGTCCGCAAGAACAAAAGAAATTCTTCTATCTTATAGCGAGAGCCGATGTTTTTTTTTTAAAACAAAACTTAGATATAAAATTCTGATATAATCGTCTGACAGACGTTTAACTTTAGCGTGTAGGATGTACGAATATTCGTTGAAAAATAATTTCAATGCGGAAAAATATTGGTATGACAAATGACGGTGAGGGCGTCAGAGAATCTATTCGATTACTCGACACGTCTGCTCGCCATGAAACGATCAAACAATAGGATCGCGGGGATCGGACAGATATTAAAAAAGAAACAGGCGAGAACAGGAGATAGGGACGAATAAGAGACGAATTCTCTCGCGATCAGCAACATATGTAACCACCTTCGTTTCCCGAGAGTGAAGCACGACGTCAAAATCAATCACGTCGGATGACAACCCGATGGCGATGTTGAGAAACGCATAATACATTCTGTCGACATGAAGAAGAAAACAAAAACGAAAAGGAAATTCCAAAGCTTTTGTCGAACAAGCAGCTGCTTTCCCTTAATGAAAAACTTTTGCACGCGTGTATTTTTTTTGTTTTATGTAAGGCAAGCATACATCGGCGATATTAAATCGCAACTTTTCGACGTCATCCTGGCAGAAACGAAGGCGCGCCGTAATTCATTAGGAGGGTCGGAGTGGCGTTCTTTCGCGAAAATCGGGAAGATTAAAAGGATATGTCGGAGGGGAGGGAGGGGGGAGAGGAAGGAAATGAAGATCCAATTGGATGGGGCCCACTCAAATCGGGAGAATGCGAGGTGAAGGCAGCAACAGCAGCAGCGTCCGAAATTAAAGCCGCGTCCGATAATATCGCCGCGGCAGAATCTGCATATCATACTAGGCGTTCCCAATCAAGTAATTAACAAAAAACCGCGGAGAACGTGCCATTAATCATCCACTCGGAGCTGCTACTCGGAAACGGGCGCGTACCGAGGTATCAGATTAGCTTAACCCCTTTGAATCCGAAGCGCGGCCGCTGAAGAGACGGAGAACCCCTCGCGGTACCACTAATTTCCGAGTGACCCTCAGGTCCCGCGTTCATTTACCCTGTGTCCATCCCAAGATATTATCCGCGGTACACACAAATTGCCGTTCTCGCTCGCCGTCGTCGAAGATTCTCGCTCGAGACGAACCGACGATTTGAGATTTTGGTTGAAGGCGAGCGAACGCGAAGGGTGCCAATGAGGTTCATATATATGCAAACACGTGATGCGGAATAAAGACAATGTATCCATTCTATTGTCATAGCGTTGCATGCGCGGGAATAAATCCGTCGACTCTCAAGAATGTCTGCCGCATGCCGTTGCATAAGTTTCGCACGAATTGCACTTGCACGTCGTGCGACGTGCGACGTGCGACGCTGGTACTTCGTCACCTCGTGGCGTTTTTCCTTTTTGCGTTTCGCTCGTCTCGTTTCTCTCGTTATCTCTGGCCTTCTTTAATTTTACCGTCCTTTCTTGTTGTCACTCGATCCCTCGCACGTTCTCGACGCTGCCGGAAGGTCGATATATTTACCTCTTTCCCCCTCTCCCTCCCTTTCACTCTTTGTCCACACGAGCATTCGGAGATCATTGCGCGCTGCAACGTCCAATTATTCCAATGCAAGCCGAGTTCAAAGAGGTTAATTCCGGGGCTAATGTATTCACCCCTTTTTACTTGAACCCACGCAGATTTCGTATGTATTGCCAATTTTGCATTTATACCCCCGCTTGCCCTTCCACCCCCCCGCTCAACCTCGTGCCGTCCATGAATAAATTCATCCCTCGGTTTCGCTTTCGATCGCCTCTCCTCCCTTTCCCTCCCCTCCCCTCCCCTCCCCCCACCGCGCTTTCTTTTGCTCTTCGCGTGCCTTTCTAATTTTATTACTAGCAGATTTATGCGCGACGGTGAATGCCAAAATTCGGTGAATGTTTTCTCCTAGTTCCCTAGGTGAAAATTCCTCTTTTCGCGTTTCGCCTCTCGCACTTGAGCTGGCGAAGTGGAGTAACTCGCTATGCGGCGCATGACTATCGGATGATGCGATACATTAATTCTCGGTGCTTATGATTGCTCGCTGTTAATTGCATTCGAGATTTCCAGAGTGAGAGCGAGAGAGGTAGAGCGAGAGAGAGTATCACGAGAGACGAACGGAACGAAGGGAAGGAGAGAGCAAGGCGTGCGGCCGAGTGCGACGAGGAGGACGAATGCGTATCAATCAGAGCGGTGTCTTGCCCATGCAACCCTCCAACCCCCATATACGCGAAAACAGCCCCCGAATGCTCCCGCACTCTCCGCTAGGACTCTCACGCTCCTTGTCAACTGATCCCTCTCTCCCTTTCCTCGTCTCTCGACTCGGATACACAGCCTGGAGGATAGAGGTGCGTGCCATTTATCACTGACGGGGAAAAAGTGCGCGTCATCGCCCGTACCCAAACTCGGATGACTTCGTGAGACGCCTGTCAACAATATCGCCCCTTTTCGCACGACAAGAGGAAGCGGCCGCACCGATTTCGCGACGAAACGAGACCAATGCACCCTTTCTTCGCTCTCTCTCCGGCTCTTGTTCAGATTGGAACTGACTGATGCCGTAGGAAACAACAGAACAAAAAACTAAGAGAGCGATTTTGGTTTCACGAGGATATAAGAGGAGATATGTATTTTAATAACGAGATAAAACATTTATTTCAAAATATGTGTATACATCGTAGATGAATATATAAAGAACGTTACATTATTTTATAACGCGAAACTCGAAACTGTCACGAATAAGAGATCGAATAAGAGATTGCGGAAAGTTTGTCGCATTTTCATAGCACGACGTCGACGATCTACTCCCGTGGACAAATAGTTTAAGACCTATTATGGTATAAGAAAGAGGCACGCCTCGATATCGGTTGGCAGATATCAACCTGTCGAAACTCCGCTACGGAAACTTAGTCAATCTGCTGCGCCCGACCCATCCTTATTCTACCCCAATCGACCCTTAAAGCTCGGTGACGAGCACCCCGCCGGGTAGTAGTCGGTAGGGCGTCCTCACCAAGGTAGCAGATCGTATTTCGAAAACTCCCTCTTCTTGCGGAGGAGGCAAGAACTCGAGAAACAAAGAGGATGGGAGGATAACTCGAGCCAAAGAGAGGGAGGCATTCGCGCGAGTTTACTTGCAAAGTATCAAAAGCTTCGCTAGCGGACAGGTGAAAGCAAAGAAACTGAGATCGATGATCGTACGTAACCGATACATTACAAAGAGATGTCCTTGCGGGAGAATTCAGAAGGGAAATAATAAAGATTTATGAGAAAAATTCGAAAACATGTTTTGGTAAACGGAAAATTATACAAAATGAGTTGTATGTTTTAATTTTCATGATCGTGTTTCTATTACAGTTGAAAAAGAAGAACAAATGTTCCTATAAATATCAGATTGTAAATACTTCGTTGTCAAAATAATGGATGCGAATGCAGTAATATTAAATGATGATTTTATTTAAAAGTTTCAGACGAATATTTTTTGCTCACAAGAGACTCACTGATCTGATCTAACATTCAGTCATTATTTCAAATCTATTTATGTTCCATTGTTATTTCGATAACAAAGCATTTTCGACCTTTAATATGAATATTTATCCTTCCTTTTTATCTAGGAACGCTTATTTAAATTTTAAAAACATACTTGACACTCTGTATGTCCAGATAATAAAAATAAAGACTTTACAAAATATAATACACATTGCAGAATTAATATAATGTATCTGCAGTTTTTCTAGTTGATTTTTTCTAGCCTATTTTTTTCTAAATGATCGAATTCTTCATATATTCTTAATATTCATATAATTCTTCATATAATTCTTAATTAAGATAAGAGAGGTAAGTTTTGCTTGAAAATCAAAGTATCGTTTTCGTGTATCTCGAAGAACGCGCGGCGGAAGTTGCATCGGGCGGTCGCAGCATATAGTTGGGACAACGTGACGCCCCGGGCAAGCGAGAAGACGCACATACCTGTGTGTAAACCGTTAGGTTACCACGGCATAGTTATCCGAGACGCATTTTTCGCGCCCCTAACCCCATGGCACCTGACCTCGTACGGTCGACAGACGTGTGCGAGGGTGGCAGCGGCGGGAGGCGGCGCCGCAGATACGGGTCGGAACCACTACGAAAGGACCAGGGAACATGCCTTCCGGAACTCAAAGACATTCTCGTCTTGGGGACCGCGAAGTTTCAACCATCCTCGATGACAGCGGCGGAATCTCTGACCGCATGATATCCCGGGGGCGCGCTCGCTCGCCTTAAACATCCCCCGGATTGTCGGGACTCTCGCCACCGCCACCGTTGCCGCCACAGATTCGGGAATATACCCCGCGGTCGCATCGATGCCGAGGAAATATTTTATTAGCGCGGCCTAATGGATCGGAAAAAAAAAGCAACAAAACAACACGCCGCGTTGCGGAGCAGGACTGGCCGAAACGCGAGACGCGAGCGCGTAACTTTCAGCGCGCGTGTAATAATTGATTTGCATAATTATGTATGTGCATAATTATGAATTTAAAGCGTCCCGCGCGGTGAGTACATCGTATCTGATACGCTTTGGCGGTAATAGTAATAAGTTTGTGCCAGACTTGCCGCCGAGAGCCGAGCCGCGCCGAGCCACCGCGCTGCCTGCCGTCCATGACGCTCGTCGTGCACCGCGCGTTTATCGATCGTATAACGCATTTACGGCGTATCGAAATATAATACCGCCGCTCATCGGCAACTCGAAACATTTAGCGGAGCTCGGAGTAACTTCGAGAGCTTCGGTCCAAGCCGGCGGCCCGGTTGCCTATACGTTATATGCGTATGTAAGGTTGCGCGATGCATTAAACGATGCATGTTTCCAACTACTGAACCTATTTACGGAGGCCGTTCGCCGAGCGGATAACGAATGCGAAAGGCGTCTCTTGGCCGCTCGAACGTGATATCCGTCTTTATATATTTGCCGATCGACTTTTAAGCGTAATTACGGCGCGATATTAGTGCGCGCTCGATCAACCGGATCTTTCATGTATTAAGAAATAACGAGATATGAATATACGAAACACGTTTATCCTTGAATCGTAAATAGCTCAATAAACATCATAAAAATATTTAAATAAAAGAAAGATTTCTATTTTCTTGATATTTATATGCAAATTTGCAAATACACTTTTTAGTTTTATAAATGTGCATCGATTTGATTTGTTAGACTTGAGATAGAATCATGACGCTGTCATGTATTTATAAATTTGCATCTGATGTAAACATTATTATTATTAAGATTTAATTTATTATGTACTCACAGAATTACACTAAGGAATGCAAGAGACATGTGAATACATAAATACGATGAGGCATTAGCAATGTTGCTTTTATAAAGCCTATCAGAACGATGATTGACTTACATGAGATAATACATACGCAAAATTAGAAATTTATACACTAAATTTAGATGTTAATGAAATTTTACATACGAAAAATATATAAAGTACAAATAAATAAAAAATAAAGAGAGAAAACAAGACGGAAAACGGAATGGCGGCATAATTACTGATACAAATTAAGATCCTCTTTGATGAAAAATGGGAATTTTTCCCTCATTTAATTTATTCTTATCGCTCTAAATTTTACGTATAATTAAAAATATTTACTTTTTCTATAGAGATATATAATTTTTAATTAAAAATGCTTATTTTTTTCTACAAGTTTGATTCACATCACTGTGAAATAGTGTTACCATTAAGGAGCCAAAAGCGAAATGGAAAAGCGAGCGATAAGTGTGGCAAAATGGAAACTGGGAGAGTTTCCGCGATACGTAACTCGTCCGAGAGAGGAAGAGAGAGCGATAGTGAAAAGGAGATGCGACAGAGAAAACGGGGGAGAAAGAGCCGTAAAGACGAAGTTATGGCTTTTCGCAAGATTCTCCTACTTCCACCCCTAATAATGGATAAAACGATCATAAATTCGACGGGGAAGCTCTTCGGCCTCTTTAGGAAATATTAATTAAAATGTAATTGTTCCATACGAAGTCTCGAATACAGATAGGGTTACAGAACCGTTTCCCTTAGATCTCGCATCGCCCGCGCGAACCTCTTTGTTTTCGCATTCAATAACTCAACCGCGTATCTCCCGCTCTTAACAGTTAATGCGCACACAATTGAGATCACCAATCTAGATCGGCAAAGTCAAAGAATAAAATTGCCGAGGATAAAGATCGGCAGGCTCTCTCTATAAATCGTCAAATTTGTCGTTATTCCGGAATTAAAATCTGTACAGCTCCGAAAACGTGCGTTTTACATATAGCGATGCGAAATTTGATCCGCTTTCAGCTCTCATTCGCCGTCGATTAACGACATTTCCCCTGTGCGAATAACGACAGTGACAACGACAGTGAAAACGATCGTAAACGGATGTGCGCGTGGCGCATCGGTTGATACCAAAATGATCGATCGCGCCGTCGAGTTACCAAATATTTCCGTCGTCGATTAACACGCGTCGGGAGATCGCGATTAACCCGTCAACCGCGGTAGAGTAAATTCGCAAAAGCAAGAGCCGGTACAGCCGGTCGTGGTGCCGGTGTCCATAGGTATCGGTGCCGGTGTGTGCCATCGGCTCGAAAGTAATTCCGTCCGGTGCACGATATTCCCGAAAACTCGTGTTTTCGGCATATCGTCCGCTGTACCCGGGCTCTCTCGGTTCGAGCTTACGGGGTACGTCGTTTCTCTGTGAAGTCTGCCGGGTCTAGGCTAGCACATCAAAGAGAGGGCAAACAAACGGAGGGGGTGGGTTGGGTAAGGGTCCTACCGATGCGATGCAATTCGGACATGGGACACAAAGTGATGACGTCACCAACCGGCCGAAAGCCCTGTTCGTCGTCGGCCATTGTATGCTCAGTCACTGGTTTACAAGTTCATTGCACACTATCACTTTATACCGACACACCGACCCGACCGGCCGTCCAGCGACGCCCCACGATACCCCGCGCGCCGGCACGATGCTCCTGTCTGAAGCTGACTACCCACCACTCTGCCTTGTTCAGCCTCCCTCCCCCTCCCCCCTCCCCCCTCAGCGTGTCCGCAAGAGTCGATAAGATCGGGTATCGTATGAAAAATCGAGATTTTCAATTGAACGGCGATAAAATCGCCAGGTTCAACGATTATATTATAAGAATGAATGGACATTATGCTGTTATGTGATACAATTGCAACATTTTAAGATTATTAACGTCACGAGTCAGAAAAAAATATCAAGTTTCTACAAAGATACTAATCAAATGTAATGCAGTAAATAAATTAAAGTTTTAAGTTAATACTTTTGTAATAAAGTTTTGTCGCGTTTTAATCGTCATCATTTTGTAATTACCACATTTTTAATTATGATTAGAGGCAAGTATGAAATTCGAATTTCGGAGGGTGAAGAGCCATGTGTACAACTCAAACGTACAAGGCGTCGACGCGATATAGCCCACCTAGCCGAATTTACGCCATTTTGAAAGCGAGGTCGTCGATCGTTCGTTCTGTCGGAAGTCTGTCGTGGTGCGCCGCAGCTGCCACGAAACTCTCATATCCGACAATCGATCTCGGCGCGTGCTGGACTCGCCATTTTGAATGGGGGGAGGAGGGGTTCCGTTCCCCGTCGCCATTTTCTCTCTTTACGCACGAATATCGGTCTCGGTCACGAATAGCCGCGGCAGCAGCAGCGGCTCGACGACGTCGATGATCGGCACGCACCTACATCATGGGGCCCGTCCAGAAATAATCGTCCCCTGTAACGCGAGAACTACTTCCGAGCCGCTGCACTTCCAAGCGCGCCTCCTACGAATTCGTCGGGCGAGCTCGATAAGAGTTATCGATAACGTCGCAAATGTTGGAAAGAAAAACCGTTATCGAGGAATCATTAAAACTTACGATTGCGATCGTTCATTACCTTAGGTGTCATGTTGAAAACTGACAAAAGTCGCGTGCACGCGAAACATTTAATGGCAACTAATTATTCCAATTCTCATTACTTATGTGAAACATTTATTATTATATATGTGTACATATTATAATGTACATTATAATTGTACCTATATATTAGATATTTTTTTATACTATATATATATTTTATGTTTATGTATATTTTTTTTCATAAAACATGGAATGGATCTAATCGAGATTCATGATTAATTAGTTAATAAAAAGACTGTGTGCGAGGACAAGATTTTATCGCTTGCTGAAATTTGATCTCGCGGCGATCAGAGAGTATCAGAGAGACTTTCCGCAACGGCACGAGTAACGACTTAACGCGAGTTCGGTGCCGATATTGCGAAATCCGTCGATCGGCGCGTCGCTGGTTGTACACGGCGCCAAGGGGAAAGGGGAGGGGCTGTAGGGATGAGGAATGACGAGGGATAGAATGAGAAAGAGAGAGAGAGAGAGAGAGAGAGAGAGAGAGAGGGGGGGAGGGGAAGAGCAAAGAGGGACAGAGTGAAAGACAGAGAGGGGGAGAGAGTGGACAACGCCGAGCCGAGCGTACCACCCAATTACACTGCAGTTCAAACACATGCAAATCCGGAGAATAAGCTTTATTTGTTGTGCAAATTAGCCGCATATTGGCGCACCGAACGAACGGGTTTTGTTACCACGAGAGTGAGAGACGGAGGAGGTGAGAGAGGGTGGAAGCTGAGGGGTGTGGAAGCGCGGGACCAGCCGGAGGGAGGCAGAGAGGCCCTGAAAGGGAGAGGGAGGAAGAGAGAGAAAGAGAGAGACTATCGTGGGTCAATTGCTTATTTTGAATCAGGCCGGTGGTGCACCCACCGTCCTGTAAATACCGCATACTGCCGCATGCATACTGCCATCCGCGAAAAATTTATATATATGCATACACCGAAACACTATCGAAAAATTGCGATAACGATAGCGGAGACCAATCTCTGCCGCCAAATTGTGCCGCGAGCGAAGGGTGAACCCGATCGGAACAAGGTGATTTGCGATACAGAAGAACTAAATTCGGAATCGAATGTGTATCGCCCGTTTACATCGAACGTATTGTAAATCGTGTGTTGCGTGAAATGAGTATCGTAGGATGCGTGATTTTGTCGGGTCTATTGTCGGACTCTCATAATCGGTCGATTGATCATCTCGAAAAAACGAATCGACCCCTCCGACTTGCGTGGGTCTCGCGAGGAATTGGCCCGTAATCGAAATCAATAAAAATATAGACTTGTCCTGCCCCCGTGGAGAGATGCGCCCGGAGGCGCTCTTCGCCATGACTGACGAGGGGGTCTCGAGGGCTCGATCTATCCTTGAGGGACGAGAAAACCAGGGCAGAAGAGGATGAGGGACTCCGCGATAGCCCCTGACCCACGGCTATCCTTCACGGGCATCGAACTCGCGCACATCCCGCGGGATCTCTTAGTCAAGATGCGGGTGTTCTCATATATCGAGCTCGCCAAGTCGAAATACTCACGAGCAAGGAGTCTCGTGAAAGTATATACGCGCAGATAAAAAAAAAGTATAACGTATGAATCATATAAAAGGTACCAAAGTCATTGGAAAATCTTTAACCATGAATTTTATAATTTGGAATTAGTTTCCTTTTAATTGCAAATATCTATTGTTTATTGTGAGTTTCTAATTTTTATACACATTTACAAAAGACTTTTGTTAAGCCTTTTAAGGATGACTTTGGTATTCTTTATCTTTACGAAATTTCCATAAAATCCGCAAGTGAGGAGAAGGATGGATTTCTAGAGCATTTCGGTGATACACAAAAAGAACCACGCTGTGTGCGGACGAATGTCGACAGTCATCGCTCGAATTAAAAACTGCGACCCTCGTCGACTTTTGTCCTTTATCACTCCGCCCGTCCTTGCGACGCGACGTATAAAATCAAAATAGAGCTTCGCGTTTTAACGATTCCCGGTCGTTTATCCAGTGACTTGCAGTCTATTGTTATCCCCGTTTTCCCGTTCTGCTCTGCCATTCTCTGCCGCCCTCTGCCCCTCTCTTTCTCTCTCACTTCCTCTTTTGCGCGCGCGTCCACCCCCGCTCTCCTTCTTTCTCTCTCTCTCTTTTTTTTTTAAATCCGCGCCGATTTCGTCCGTGCCGAGTTGAATTTGAATCGACGGTGCAAAACCGTGGAGTCACCAAGGCTTCATATGTTAGCCGCCGGCACGCGGCAATGGAAGGGTGCGCGCCCTTTCTCAACCCCGCAACGAGAAACCGTCCGGCGCAGGAGCGCGCAAGCCGCGCCGTGGAACGCTTTTTCCGACCCACTTCTCGCGGCAAGATGCTCCTGTCATCCTCCATACGCGACTCGAGCAACGCTTGGCCGAAGAAACGGATAACCAAATAATGTACGTAAACAAAATTACAAGGAAGTAACCTGCGCCGAACATTTTTTGACCGATATTAACTTTTAAACTAACTCGATTTCTCTGCGGTGACTTGGTTAATTTTTTTCTAACAGTTTTAAGCACATTTTAGACTGAAATTATCTTAACTTAAAAAATGTAACGACAAATGTAGAATAAATTTTTTTAGATTAAATTACATATGCAGTTGAGTTACCTTTCTCTTAAATTCCCTTTCACTTATCAAGCAGGATTCCTCGAGGAAGTTTTGTGTTTATTCGGAACATATCTGGAGTTTTGATACGAGAATGAAATATACGCACATTGATTATAGCTTATACCTTTAAACTGTCAAACGATGTAAATCGCCGTAACGAATGTAACGAGCGACAACAACAGGAACGAGAAAGAAAATCTCACGATGCTTTGTAAGAATGAGCGGACGATTGCAACAAATCGTGATTTACCGCGCTCGCTCGCGAAAAAAGAAGGAACGCTCAACTGACGATAGCTGGCGGCTAGACTCGTAAGTCGTAGAAATTCCATTGAGTTTCCCTCTATTTCCATAAATCACGTAACCGTGACAACAAGATTGCAATACGCTATCGCTGCGACGATGCATTTCGCTTGCTCGCGGCATCATGCATTCCGTTAAAGCAAAGGGAACAATAAAGCAACGGTGACGTAATAATAGTCACTAAGTTGCGAATGATCGGTAATAGTCTCGACTGTCTAACTAGCAGCGCCGGGATAATCGCACTTCTTGCACAACCGCAAGTAGTATTAAATCAGAATCGCGATCGGTTTAAACGATTGAATTCGATCGAACTTTGAAACTTAAATTCTTAATCACGCATCGACTGTTCGAGCGTTTCTAAAATTTATTCATAAAATAAAGGAGGATATCTTTTAATTTTAAGTTGCACATTTCGAATTCTCATATAAAAGTATGATGAAAAACAAGAGCTAAAAGTACAACGCAGTTAACAGTACGCAAAAAAACAATGTAAAAACTTGTACTTCTTTAACTCACAAAGAAAATGACGTACGTTTCATCGTACGTTTCTCACTTTGGACTGTCATCCTCAGCGATTGTATTACATTTCTTTCTTGATTAGAAAGAAATATAAGTTTTTCCATTGTTTTTTTACGCACCGTTAACTGCGTTGTACTCTCATTAGCCCTCGCCTTTTCTTACATATCTTTTAATGTACAGATATGATAAGGCATCGATACAGCAGCACGGATCAAAATGATACAAAGGCGTACCTCTTCGGCGATAGAAAAGACGAAGCTAAGGGTGCAATGACAGGCGCAGGCGTCATAGGAAAAGAGGCCAGTGAGTCGAGAGTGCCGTGGCGACACGTTCGCTTCAATCAATATGCAAATATGACTGACACTAATTATACGGAAGCTCCGCGCCCTCTTTGATGTCGCTCGACTGACTGCACCACTCGTCTACGAGCGACGAGCGGCGAGTAGGAGAGTCCTTAGTTGCCTGGTCGTTCGGCGGTATTACTACCAGGACCAGGGAAAGTGAACTCGTAACGAGTTACTCCGAACTACGAATAAATCAACCCGCCACGAGTTCGCTTTCGTTACATTCACGCAGCTTCGCGTCGGGCGGACACGATGACAGCTTAACTATCGGCTTTGTTTTTAATCGGCCTCGCCGCGCAATTGCATTTCATCGTATTTAAAGATCGGGGGTTTCATGAAGTAAAACGACGCGAATCATTCGCGTATGAGAAACAATTAAACAAATCTGCATTAAAAACGACGATTTACGCAGCTGTTCAAACAGAACAAAAAAGTCATAATGCCATCGAAATGATTTCAAAATAATTATTAAAGGCTGTATATACAACAAAAAAATCTTTAATTTCCTCTACTGTTTCCGTTATTGTTTTACATTCTCTACTGTGATTGGTCGATTCGCTTATCGCTTACGTCTTACTGTTATACGTTTTTTTTGTGTATCACAGCTTTAAAAGTCACTTTTCAATCATTTTGACATTATTGTAACCTGTTATTCTGCTTAAGTGTGAACGTAAGTAATTTATATAAATTTTGGAAGGACGATAAGTATGCGCTGAAATTGAATATCCTATATATTTCCGACTTCAACGTAAAGATTACGGTGCGCGATAAAAGGTGTATCTGGCGATGTTTCACCCCCTCGTTACTCGTCGCTTTACGCGCGAAGTCGCGAACAAACAGGGAGGAGAAGGAGGAAGGAGGGAAGCAAGGAGACGACGGACGCTCGCAACTCCTATTAAGGCCGAAACAATTCAAGTGCAGGCAAGATGGCCGACGTCGGGCTTTGAGACAGAAGCTCTTTTCGCGATGCATCTGCGCTATACGCGCGAGAAAAAGGCGTGGTTGTGGAAAAGGAAAGGGAACGAAGGAAAGTGGAACGAATGACGTCGATAACAACGACAACAGAATCGCGAATAGCAATTCTCTCTTCGACATCGCTAATTCCATTATGAGGGCAATATGTACTATTATGGAAGAAATAATACAGCCACATTCAGCAGAATGCTTGTGTTGCAACTGTTGGAAGTTTTCCTTCAGCTGATTGGATTATACTTTTATAATAGATCTAAAGAAATAGTCTTATCGTAGCGAAGAAAACTCTCAACAGTTGCAAAATAAACATTCTGCTGAACGCGGCAAATGATAAGCAGTATGAATCACACGTGGAAAGTTTCACGAATGGCGAATAGCCGAAAAATTGCGACATCGTTACGATGAACAAATTAAACGGGACGATATCTGTGTCTTCAGTGAAAAATCGCGAGGAGACTTGTTTTCCATCGCGGTCTGGCTGGCTGCGAATAAATATAGCCGCATAATATACCGAGGGCGTATAGGTATATATCGGTTAGGTACACTCGGCGGTGCGTCAACGCGCGAAATAATACCGCTTTATATGCATACGCGATTTGACGCGTAAAGCCATGATTTTTCCACGGGGGTTGCCCTTTCCCCCAAGCGCGCATATGCGCGTGAGGAAGAGGAAAGAAGAGTGGAACGAGCAAGACGTGGCAAAGTGACGGCGCGGGGGATGGTTGGCGGGCGCGTTACTACTTTACGGTTATTACACCGGAGGGCTAAAGCTCTCTTCGAAAGCCGCCATTCTTCGACTCGCCTCGGGAACCTAATCGTATCGCTGACGAGAAGCGTTTCGTCGTCTTGAGCGAAACGATGCGCGTCGAAACGCGTAATCGCACGCGACGATACTTACATCTGAAAGATTTATTCAGGAGATTTCTCTTAAGTTAGGAGAAAGGTAAAAGATCCTTGATATTGGTTAGACAACAATCAGTCATGTATAGTAATTAATACACATAGAGTAGCACTGTTAAAATAATGAAATTAGAACTCTAGTTATAGCGTAATCCTTTCATTTGAACCGAGCGCCGACAATTTTCCTAGTGACTATTTTGATTGCTATTTTTAATCTGATGGTCTCTATCATGCAATATGTAAGTAATAAATAATAAGTTTATTAAATAAATAATTATAACTTTTTAAAATAATATGATTATTAAATCAAACATGACGGATCTTTGCGCTACTCTGCTACTATCTAGAGCTTTAGAAGAAATGGCGAAGGCTCCAACTATCTTTAATTTGCGCTGGCGCGACTGAGAAAATAAAAGGACGATTGATAAATGCGATCGTCGAACACAGTCCCGGCGCGGGATGAAGTTGTCGGGACGCGCCCCAAACACTTCCCGAGAAGTTCCGCGAACTCGGCGCGGACCCACGTCAAGACATCCAAGGAGAAGACGGGGACCTTAATCTTGGTAGCCTTAGACAAGGAAACGCATATACACGGCAGGGTGGATGGGTGCACGTGCAAGGAGCCGACACTAGCCCCTGGCACGACAATCCACCATCCTCCCCATCCACGAACCGCCCCCTTCTTATCTCGGGGGGGGGGGGGAGGGGGGACCGAGTTTCCTCGGACAGTTTGCCGGCGCTAATGAGCTGGCAAGATAATTAGCATTATGTTAATGCGTGACGCGTGGGGCGGCTGTACCCGGAGGTGGCCCCCAACGGGGTAACCTAACGTTACCCGACCACTCTCTCCCGGGTAAGAACTTCCGGTCCGACCTGCTTCCCCTGCCTCTATACCCTTGCTCCCTCAAACTACTCTAACGGTGTTTGTGCCTTATGTTTGGACTATCGTAAGTTCTAAGCAACATCCAGCAGCAGCAACCCTCTCTCCCCGTCATTGCGAGCACCGGTGGTTACGGAGAGCTACGAATCTAAGGGGGAAGCTTGGATTACCGGATACAAGTTTGTGGATCATCGATCTAAAATGTCTCGACGAGTGAGTGAGGGTCTTTCCTATAGAAATAATATCACTCAGGCCTGAGAGAGAGAGAGAGAGAGACAGAAGTTCTGCGAACTTGCATCGACTTATTTAGTTCTTTTTCTACGTTTCTCCTACATTTTTTCGTTGAAGTCTTTGACTGAAGCTGACAAACGAGTCTTTAATTATGCAAATCAATGTACAACACTGTCAGAAATGTCATAAACGCGTACGCGTCTTGCATATTTTGATTGTAGAAATTATTAAAGAGTAATTCAGCCCGTGATTCTATCTTAAAAACCAAGCAAGTTTACTTCGGCATCTGGCGAATTGATCCTCTGAATCCGTCTCTCGACTTTTTGAGAAAAGAAACGAAGTATACTCCACAAATACTCCACGAGAGTACTTACGCTGGTATCTAGAGTAAACGTCCGGGATCTTGTCGGAGGCAGATACGCGTTTAGGCCGACATTCGGAAAGTTAATATCCAAAGGGTTGGTCATTCAGGGTTATATTTGCCGAACGATAGGATCACCGAGATAGGATTGTGCGCCTGGTCATCTCGTCCTGCGCACTTGTATACCTGCGATAACGGCCGGCCACCACTCCGTCGCCATGTTTGTCCAGTCTATATTTCATGTGACTACTTAGTGACCTGGACCTCGCGAATCACCAACAAAATTATACGATACGATGAGCGAAGACTGCTAATGTTGTCCACGAACATGGCAATAACGTATCAGTCGATTAAAGTCATCACTATTCAATATAAATGATGTGTAGTTTTAAATTTTTATAAGAGCTATTAAATCTGTTTATATTATTAATTTTATCTTTTGTATTAATAATTTTAGCAATAATATTTCAATTAATTATAGTCACCACTATTCATTATGGATGTACATTTTTATAAAAGCTATTAAATCTGTTTATAATATTAATTTTATCTCTTGAATTATTCATTTTTCTTTCATATTGAAAATAGAACAATATTATTTTACAAAAATAACTACCATTTCTTTCGCTAATTATATCATTTTCTACTTTTCAGATTTTTCGATTAAACTGTCACGAAGAGGCAATAAGAAAGTTCACTGCCGACTTACACAGCCTCCTCTGATTTCCAGGACTATTCAAGCGCGTCAATTAACGCGTGTAGCCCTTAACCTCAGCCTTAAACGGCCTCTGAATCGCTGGGCACATCATCGTCGTCAAGTTGATAGAAAGGAAGGAAGGAAGGCGCGATCATCGATCCGGACACGTTTCAATAACGGTTAAGCAAAGCGGATACGTATACACACGTATATCATAGAGCTATGCGTGGATCTACCATCGCCCGTCCTAACTGGCCCGGACTAATTAATTAATCATGCGCCCCTTCCCAACCCTTGGGCAGCTTATCCGGAGGCCTCGCCGGGCCAAGTTTACCGCCAAGTTGCGTATCTTCGGTATTGTCGGAGTGTCGAATGTCTCGTCCAGACGGTGCTGCTTCTTCTTCCTCCTTCTTCATCTTCATGCCACCACTCTCGTTCCTCCCCTCCTTCTCCATCCCTACAGTCCACCCTTCTCTATTTCTGCCACCCACTTGTCGACCGCCTCTGTTCCTTACGTACTAGTGCTTCACGGCTTGACTCGGTGGCACTCATTATCTTGATTAATTGACCGATGGCCTCCTCCTCGTCCCACCCTCGGCATCGGTTCCACCCCCCCCCTCCCCCCGCTTCTCAGCACCACCAGGTCGTGCCCTTCTTCTTCTGCTCTATTTTTCTTATATCATCTATCAAGTGTTTTTCGTCTATTTTCCCGCGACGTTTCCGATAATGGTTATGAGAGTGAGAAAGAGGGAGAAAGAAAAAGAGAAAGAAGGAGAGATAAGGAAGATATCGTGTTTCTATCTATTAAAATTAAACTATCCACGCGATGTGACAAAATCTAATTGATTAATATGTATGTGAAGTTTCGGTAGGCTCATACTTCGTCGAGATATCGATTTAGCCACGAGATGCAAGGCAAAAGAAAGTCCAAGAGGAAGACGACGAGTCGTCGCAATTCCATGCGAAAAAAATCGATGATGAATATCGCATGGAGGCGTGCGACAACTCGTTACCCCACGCGGGGTCGTTATTTTATTATTAACGTTCTCGCTAACACTAGACAAAAGCGCGGGAAAACTTCGACCGCGTCCCTTCGTCTTCTTCGACGTGCTCTCGACTTCTACCTCCTACCCGCCGTCTTACGCGGATGATTCAGCCTCTGCGTCGGTCGGTCGCGGCAACAAAGAGGCAACCAGGTATCGGATGGAGTCTTAATTTAAAGTTAAAATTAATTTCTCTTTTCCAAGCTTTCTCTCTCTCTCTCTCCCCCCTTTCTCACTTTCTCTCTTTTTCTCTCTCTTTTGGTCGCACTAAGAAAGGTTTCGCGTTTGCCAGCCTTTCCTCCTACTCATGCGCTCTTCC
>NW_011627736.1:83427-205957 GCF_000204515.1 Acromyrmex echinatior | reverse complement strand
TCTCTCTCTCTCTCTCTCTCTCTCTCTCTCTCTTCTTCTTTATCTCTCTTTGTCCGTACCACTACGCGCCCGCTCGCATATATACGTACGCGCCGCGCGGGGCGTAACCTACCCCCCTGGAAAACCACACAGCGACACCGACAGTCGGCATTTCGCTGTGCCATTGGCCCCAGACGACACTCGGAAACCCAATGGAAAGCGCAAATACGACGCCAACTTCCGGTCTGTGGAAATGAATTCGCGAAACTCCTCGCAAATCGCGCAGGACCATTCCTCTCTCTCTCTCTTTCTCTCCTCTCTCTCTCCGCCGGTACCCGCCGGCCCTCGTCGCGGGATTCGACCCCCATACACCGCCTCCACCTGCTCGCAGTCACATCCGAATGCTGGAAACTCGACGATTGGTCGTGATAACTGCTGAATCGCGATTGGTCGTACCCGCACCGCGCTTTTCCTCTTTTCGTAGAAAATGGAGCGGATCTCAATAAGTCGCCATCCTGAGAGAAATCTTAGGGAATTCTATATATTGTAATATCATGTAACTACACATGGTACCACATGTAACTACATAAAACGTATTTTTCATAATTTTTCAAAAGTCAAAATTCTTTTATTGTCAATCAAATTCTTTTATATTTCCTATGAGATTCTCAGTTTAATATTTTTATTTTATATTTATTTATTTTTTTTATCAGAGAATATAATATAATATCTTACAAAAGACTGATTATTCTTTCAATTGTAAGAGGCTGTCTACAATAAGCCATTACCTAAGCTTAAATCTTAAGCTGTAAGAAATTGACCAATGACGATCGATTATTCTTTTCATATTCGACTGTGATTGTTCAATTTCTTACGACTTAAGACCTAAAGCTTAGGTAATGGTTTATTATACAAAGCCTCTAAGAGTTTAATATAATTTTTCCAAATTTAGAACAAGAAAGTTATATATTAAAATATATATAAAGTATTCTTCAGCTGAATAGGAGGGATCAATGGCGAGACATCGTGTAGCTTCCGCGAAGACGAAGATCCTGCCAGGAGGTTATCGAGTTCGGGATTAACGGACGGGCATGATCCTGAAGGACCGCCACAGGAACGGTGGCCATTAATCCCAAGTTATATCGGGAGTAAAGCTTGAGGTTGCAACGCAGACGCGGTTGCATCGCCTTGGAATCCATTTCGGCCGCTTTCGGTCGGTGTCTTTCTCAGACGTCACGAGAATACTGAAAAAATAGCGAGTCTTGCGCAATGAATGATTCAGACAAGCGAGACATTCGCCGAAATTATTTTGTGCACCTGGCACGATATATTTCTGAAGGAACGATATATTTCTGAGACGATCGATTTTTCGAACGAGATTACATGCGAGACGTAAGACGCTAGAGGTGTTGAATGCGATTGCGTTCCCTATCGATCCCAAAAACAGAGGCTTCTTAAAGAGATGGAACATTACCTTCGCTCGCGGTACCATTTGGGAAAATATGTTTTATGCATTACTATTATTTACAGAATCTTATTCTCGATAATAACTTTCACGTAATAATTGTGAGTTGTATTTGTAGTTTCTTGAAAAATAGAGGGTTTAAATCTTATTTTTCGCGCAATTCGATGAATGCAATATGATGAATGCAACGTGACTGTAAAATGAACGAATGGCGTAAATAAAGTTCGTAAATAAATGCCATATTATGTTTCGAGGGAATTCCGAAGCGTTAAAGTATGTAAATAATCTTGCGCATCTTAATCCCGATCGTTCTCAATCAAGCTGGCTTTTCTTCGAGTATTTCACGTTGCGTAATCGTGTAAGGCGAACGACGAGACATTTACTAGTATCTCACGCAAGAGTTACGTTAAGGGTTAAATATCGCTCCGCAGCGTCCTACGCGAAAGAGCATACGGTGGGAGAGGGTGGGCGCCTCCTTTTCATCCTCGCGCTTCCTTCTTTCTCGCGAATTCTTGCGGAGAAACGCGAGGGTACGAGAGACGAGCTACGCCATTGGATAATACCGGAGGCCCCGGGTTCTCCGAGGGAACCATCCATTTAAAATGTCTCCCTTAAATCTCCAACACCACCGGCAACCACCGCCGCCGCCACCACCACCTCCACCTTCGCCGCCGCCGCTTCAGCTACCGTCGACTTTCAGTAGTTGCCCCCGCCTCCACCCCCTCATTCACCCTTAGGCCACCTTCTCCCTTTCCTCCCCCTTCCCCCCCGCCTGGACCGAAGTAGGTGCCACCCTCGCGCGCGCTACCGCCGGTTTCTTCTTCCACCCCTCCACTTTTATATCCACCTAAATCCATCCATTTTAAATGACGGATATTTTCTCCTCGCGACTGTATGGATTTTCATATTTTGCGCGAGCAGGTCGCTTTCTTTCTTTCTTCCTTCCTCTCTCTTTCTCTTTCTTCCTTTCCTTCTTTCTTTCCCTCGCTGGCATTTTAATAAAAATGGAAAGAGAGAAAGAAAACGACGGGGATTGGGGGCTCCGCGAAGAGCTGCAAGGAGATAAATCCCCTTCGCTCCGTCATCACGTTCACCTCGCAAAAGCGTTTTGCGTTTCCGGAATATCCCTGAGCGGAATACTAAGGTGAACTTTCGATCAAATTTGCTGCTATCTGAAAACATACTAATCAAAGAGCGGGAACGAACGTACGAATTTTTTAGTCTCTGAGAATACTCGCGCGAACGTAAAGGAGTCCAATTTTACTTTATATTTCTTTACATATAAATGAAGTATAACATTTATCATTTTCAAATTAATATTACAATAAAGCCGGGCAAATTAGAGTTAATACACTGTTGTTATTTGTGTCTTATTATACAAAAATTTCCTTTTCATTTATTCATATAATACACAATAGTTGGTCAACGTTTCGGCAGCTTTTTACAACCATCTTCAAGATATTCCAAATAAATTTAAGTCCAATTATATATTCTTATTAAATAATAAATGTAAGTGCATTCCCAAAAAATCCTGAGTGGTTCCTCATTGAATTGTGAGCACAGTTTTTCTTAATCGATATCAAAATTATAAATACTAAACGAAAAAATATCAATTAATTTAATAACCTGCATTATATTATGGGTAAAAATTCTATTGTTGATAATAATCATTCATCGGTTTTAAGAAATTGCACATCTATTACGTTACAAAATTCTTCAACAAAAATCATATAAATTTAAGATAGTCGTTAGACACGTGTCCACGTCGGCGTAAAAAAAATCATTTAATATACATTTCTAATTTTCTCAAAGAATGTATATTTTCCTAGGAAGTTAACAAGAAGTTGGTTCCATTGAATTCTATCTGCAGCGTTATCGATTCGTTCGACGTAATAAAAATCAGTCGTATTCCTGGAGCTTAAAAGCACAGTGAAAAAAAATCGGTCATCGTAAAAGAAAGAGAGGCAAGTTGGGAGAGAGGGAGAGAGTGAGAGGGTACGAGAGGTTACTTGCGTCAGAGCCAGTTATAAGCTTCGGAGATCATGGAAGACAACGAAAGGGGGCAAGAGGTGGAGCAAGCAGACGACATGTATTATTGATGTGCCTGTGTCGCCGGCAAGCCTCTGCCTCTTCTCTTCTCTTCTCTTCTCTTCTCTGTTCTTCTCTTCTCTTCTCTTCTCTCTTACCCATCTCTGCCACTCTACTCTTCCGAGTATCTGCACCTCCCGTCTCGCTCTCCTCCCCAAACCCTCCCCATCCTTCCTTCCGTCCCTCTTTCCTCCCTTGAAAACACCCGTACGAGTCTTCCAGTTTCCGATACATTCCACCAGGAATCCCAGCCGTCGTCTCCGTCACTCGATATCTCTCGCGAGCACGCACACGCGTGCACGCTCTCAACAAAATCCTTCCCACTTTCCGCCCGGAGGATGGGAACTCAATCTCATAGTCTCATCGCGCAATTAAGTCTCTCTGCGTTTTATCCGTATGAAGAAAGTGCACGTCAATCGATCGCGTTTTTTTTGCATCTCATCCTTTTTCTAGTTAGAAATATGAAGCGTATTAGTTGACAAGAAGAGAGATCTTTATTATTTCTTTTTTTTTTTTTATGAAAGTGGGTTGTTAGAACAGCGGTCGAGCCCCGAGTGAAGCGCGCTCGATCGTTCGACCGCTCGTTCTCCCGAGGGCAAAGGCACACTGCTGCGGGATTGAAACCGACCGAGGATGGATCTGCAATAATTGCAAGTCGAGTGCATTATGCACGGTCGGCCGAGTGCGGAAAGAACGTCATGCTCCCACCGACCGACCGCTTGTGAGAAAGAAGGAGAAAGAGAGAGAAAGGGAACGCGAAGCGTTCGGAGCGGAGACGCCGCCTTCTTCCATTAATCTCGCCGCAATCGAAATTAGCATAATTGACGGAGCGGAGAATAGCGGCCTGTTCGACTCCGAAACGCCATCTCGCATAATCTCTCCATATATCTCACTCAGTGTTTTCCGATAAAGCACGCATCCGCGAAAAGACCGTCCTAGACATATAGTCCGTGCAACGTATCGAAATACGTATCTGCAAATAAACGGAATCGGGAAGAAGCGTTCACGAGTTTGTATCTCGAGATACCGTTATCAGAACAAAATCTAGCCAGTCTTCTTGATCCTCTGGATGGATTTCCGATCTGTCTAAAGGGATCACAATACCATGTAATAAAAGAGATGAAACAAACGATTCAGTGTTTAACCCTCCCCTTCTCGAGGGAGGCGGGAGAGGGGAGGGTGTTGAAATCTTTAAAAGTGATAAAAAGGGAGCCCTGCGGTCACAAATATCTAGCCAGTCGTGATTCATAATTTGCTGAAAACTGCGACTCTCTCGCACCCTCTCCCCCTCCCCGTCGCGAAAATATGCGCGTCGTTTGTATTCACGGTACGCGCGGAGAAACTTAAATTGCCGCGATTAAACTCGACACCGCGCGCGCGCGCGCGCGCGCACGGGAGATTAATGAATTTTCGGAAGCGTAAAATCTCTCGATACTCTACGCGGCAATGTTTCTACTCTACGCGGATCGATCTGCAAATTTCGCGGCGCGCTGTTCGACTGGTTTTAATAAACGAGCGCGCGAAGGGAATGCAGATCGCGCACGAGATATATAGGATAGCTACATCTCGGTGGACCGCGGGAACGAATCGACGGCTTTTTCTCGCCCTCGTCGTCCCTTTTTCTCTCCCTTTTCTCTTCCCTCGACGTCGTCTCTCTCTCTTTCTCTCCCTCAGTCCCTCTCTTTTTCACTCACGCGCGCATCTCCTTGAGCAAGACGTATCGACGCGGATTTTTTTTCCGCGTCAGTCATTTATCAAAGCCCTTCGTTCTCGGCCCTACCCCACCCACCTGATACACGCGGATCTGGCCGAAGGATTTAGGCAAAGAGACTAGACGGAGATGGAAAAGGAAAAGGGTGGTGGTGAGCGGAAGGGAGAGACGTGCCCTTCCTCGGACCACATCCGGCAGTACCGGATCGAGACCTAAAAGCCATTCTATAATAAGCCTTTCTATAAGTGAGTTGTAAATAGTTGTAAGAATTGACCACTTACAGCCGACTATGAAGAGAATATTCGGTTGTGATTGATCAATTTTTATTAATACACTTACAACTATACTACGCAATTAGAATAGAATGGGCTTTAAATATCCAATTAGTACTTGAGTTGTATCAATATATGTAATTTAAAGACAAAATTTCAACAATTACCAAATTTAATAGACTTTAAATGCATAAGACATCACGATACTTGAAAAAATATGTCGTATCGTTAATTTGTCGCAATTTCAGCGATTTCTTGTTAATTCTTTTAACAGAATTCTGTATTCTACAATTATTTTTAAAACAGAGTTCGTCTGTTATTTTTTCAATTTTGTTTTTTTAGTATAAAAATGCGGAACTCTTTTTTACTTTTATAAGAAACTATAGAACTATGAAAAGTGCTACCAGAACAGTTATTTTTTTTTTTTATTTTAATAAAATGTGCTACCTACACGGATTTTATTTTTAGATATCCATGAAATTTAGACATTCTATTAATATGAAAGAAATAATGACAGTTCCAGTCACACTTTCCATATTAAAAAATCGAGACTGAAAATATAGGGAGCTAACTTCGCGAATCTAGCATGACACTTCCTCTAAAGTACAAGAAAAAGAAAAATATTTTCACTTATGACTCGATTCTCCCGTTCTCCTCGATTCTCTCGTTCCGTCGTTATTAGTAATACAGTTTAACAAGAAAGAACAGCCGCGAAATAGAAGCGACTTGCGTCCATCGACAATCGCGCTTTTTACCCATTCTTTTTCTAGCGCTCACGTCCGTGGCGTGCCAGATCTTTCGGCTATGACGAATAATGGCAAAAATACAGACGGACGTATTGGAAGGTACGACGTAGCTGCGAACATGGTAATTAAGACCAAAGCATTAATCCTGAAAAAATTCGACGGCCGTGCGCTGCAGTTCCCAACGTTGGCTCGGGCAATTTTTGCCCGGCCACGTCCTCGCACGCAACCTTTTCCCGAGGAGAGCTTCACTTCCTCTCTGTTCTCCGCCACCCCCGTTACCTTTCGCAAGAGCTCGATCGAGTATCGGATGCTTGTGGTTTTAGCGCCAGCACGAGCGGAGGAGACCAACGACGCTACGGTAAATCCTCTGCCAACTCGATGACCTACAACGCGCGCGCGATTACGCCTGCCAGATCGCTCTTCCATTTCCGGGGAACATACTCGCCGTCGTGAAATCTTGCGAGCTAATATCAAATTCGATTGGGTTTACCCAATGCGCACTGGTGCATATTAAAGCCGTCGTTTACACAAATTGCGGTAAAAGACGTGTGTTTAATATAAATACAATTAAAAACGGATTAAATCATGAAATCCAATACATTTTATGGTGCTGTTAAGTAAAATATGTATTTTATAATTCGAAATATTGCATTTCACTTTTATCCTTAGATTAAATCAGTGTATAATGGCATTAATATGCACCAGTGCGCACTAATGCGTTCAATCGAATTCACTATCAGATTTCGGAGGCATTAGAAATGCGTTGCACTCGCGAAATTTATACTCATGGAGATATACACGTTCAATTAAATTGCAACAATAAGCGAGTTGATTCAACCCTTCATGCATTTTATCGTGTTATTCTGCTATTTTTCTAGAGGTTCTCTTTGATTATGTTATTATGCAGCGATCGAGCAACTCGAGGAGGAGCCGAAGACAACAGGTAGTAAAAGAAAGCGACGTAATTTCACTCTATTATAAAAAGGCAAGCGCCATCAACTTGGTCGTCGTTAAAAAAATTTACAGCAAGGAGGTAGTGCGTAGGTGGCAGCTAATCTGATCGAGCGCGATGAAAATGACACGTGATTGTGACAGCGGACTGTTGGTTCCGGCTGGACTCAACGTAAGAAACGTATCTTTCTATCTCCCACTCCGTTTTCTTGCAGGTCTTCTGCTTCCGAGCTTCTATAAACTCCGGATGGTGATGCGTGAACGCGAGAGCGAACGCTACGCGACCTTTTGTTATCTCCTTTGAAAGAGACGCGAGTGAATATTGCATTACCTTGCGCAGAGCGCAAGGAAAATGGAGATAGACAACGAAGGGAAACGAGAGAGAAGGAGAGGGAGAACCATGGCGTCAGAGAAGAGCGGGTCAACCCGCCGAGTTTCATAAATATTTTCTGTACAGGCGTCGCCAAACTAATTTATGGTAGCTGAAGTATATACGGGACGTAACGTTACGCAATGTAACGAGACTTGAAATGCGTTACGTCTTATTGTGTCAATTGTTAGGGAAATTTTGTAAAGTATGCAAGATAGTCGATATAATATATACAGAAATCGATGTTCATTTCTATCAATAATTTCTATCGATGATTTTAACTTTAATTTTCTTTTATCTTATTATTTATATTACTTTTTTAAATTCTGATCGGCAATTAGAAAAAAGAATAAAAGCAAATTCTCAAAGAACACACGAAAAAATGACTTTATTTTGATTCTTAAAGTTAATAAGCAGTTTAATTTTGTAACAAAAAAAATCATCATTTTAACTTTTGTTGTATTATAATAATGTAAAAAAAAAAATCATTTTGACTTTCTCTTAACTTGATATGGTCTTTGGATTATACATGCCAAGATTAAAGCTAATCTGTACATTAATAGAAATGGTTGATTGACAGAAAAATAATTGACAGAACATGTAGAAGTCTTAATTGAAATTGTATCGTCGATTCTGTAAGTGAGATAGAGCAGGTAATCTGATATGCGGCCAAATAAAGCTCTTTTGATAGTCGAGTGTATAATTTAAAGTACAATTTAAGGGCCATTCGGATAAGAAAAAAAGCGAAGAATCCTTCGCAGTGAAATACGAGTGTTTGATTAGGAACACACCGTGCACATTATTCATGAGCGTGTATGGAGTGTGCTCGTGCATATGCAAATACACGGCGTTGTCCAAAAGGCAAATACATGTTACCGTAAGATAAGACCGGTTCAAGGGCTCCAGGATTGTTGGGGATATCAGAAAGGACTCTCGCGGTCCCGATCGAACCACGGATTATTAGCGATAAGCTCTTTCGTCGAGCATGGTAAAATTCGTCCTTTCACACTCTTCCCGACGCCTCTTTGCCGCATGCACTTTATATTAGATTTAAACTTACGCCGCACTTCTGACTTCGTTAAAGGTTGACTAATTAAGCGTAAACGGCGTAACAAAAAATACAAATCAAGCGAAAGCAGAAACAAGAAAGGATCGTTTGTGCACACAGAAGAGAAGATTTTAAGTATGTTCTTCGCACTAGAATGTATAATAACTTCGGTAATAGCGTGCAGAAGTTTAATGAAAATGATACTGTTCGCAAGATGTTGGAAGAAGTTCTTTTAAAGAATCGGAGATAGAGAGCTCAGCAGCTGCAAATCTAAAAATAACTAATAGATTTCTTCTGTTCTAAAAGTCTTATACCCTAAAATATAACATGATCCTAAATTCTGCTTAAATTCGTGTCATATGTTTCTTGTTCTATACTCTACATTGATTATTAGATGATTGTATAGATGCTTTTTTTGGCTTTCTATTATATTTTACAAATTTTAATAAATATTTATTTCTCAATCTAGCTATTATTATGAATTATATTTTTAATAAATTGAAGGGCGGATAAATATGTTTGTTTAAGAGAAATTGTAAAGAAATTGTTTCTTCTTAGCATACAAATTGAAGTAATAAAATTTTAAAAATAAATGTAGAGCTACGAGCCAAGCTAGATTTTAATGCTGTGTTAATTAAAACAACAAAAGCTTATTACAACAAACATTTCGACTCCAATTGGGCCATTCTCAATGTTATACTAGATACAATTTGAATTAATACTCATTTAAACGGCAATAACATAACGAAACATATAATATGATTAGGACAGTAATTGTAATATTATATAATCCTCATTGTGTATATCCTACAAAAGTTATATGTGATTGTGAACCTTCTTAAATATGTAAAATGTGTAAAAATAAATGCTCCATTATTCGAAAAAGAATTTGACATTGTAAAAACATTACGCCGCTTGGTGGTCATCAACGGTTACCATTAACGGTAGCTACCGAGTGGCATAATGTTTTTACAATGTCAAGTTCTTTTCTGAATAATGGAGCATTTGTTTTTACACGTTTTACATATCTCGAAACGTGTTTGTTGTAATAAACTTTTGTTTTTTTAATTAACACAGCATTAAGACCTAGCTTGGCTCGTAGCCCTATTTATTTTTAATTTTACAAATTATTTGAGCCTTTTTTCTTATATTATTTAATAAAATTTTTTTCTTCTATTTTTAATAAGTTATTTTTTTCAGTGCATCCTCATTCCCTTTTTGGCATCCATTTATTAATATTATCTAATATCAAGTGTGACCTATGCAACGCAGTAGACCACGACTAAATGACCGGATACAAACAGTCTGTGTATACAATCTGTGTGTATCCGGCCATTTAGATAATTCAATTTCCTTTAAGTGAAATAATAATAGTAGCGTGGCCCCAAAAAGAATTTGGATGTTGGGGTAGGTACAGTAGACGACAAAGAATAGGATAGGTTGGTAGGGAGACGAGAATGGGAGAAAATGGGAGAACAGTGGAAGAGCAAGTCATTTGTACGAGTCGCCGAATATAAATACCAAAGACGAAGTTAAAAAGTCACCAGTAGAGGAGCGGACCCAGTATTGTGAGCTATTGCACATATATCAGCCTTGAATTACTTCTAACGGAGCAAGAGGACGTACGTCGTAAGATCAAATATTAGCATTAGTGTAGTTGCATGTGCTTATGCATACGTAATAATTACATTTCCTTTTTTTTTTTTATATGCCTCCGAATCGATATAAGCAAAGATTTTTTAGCATCGATTTGTAAATAATATCTCAAACTTGGTGAAAATTTTTCTTAGAATTTTCAAAAATTTTTCGAAATTTCTGAATAATTTTGTAACTTCTAGAAAATTTTTCTAGAAACACTTTTTAAAAGTGTCCAAAAAGTTTATACATCTTTTTTAGAATCCTTTATGTATATAAAATTTAAAGTATTTTAAGATTTAAAAGATTTCTCATTCTATAATTTTTTAGGAAAACTTATAATAAAAGACTTCAATGCGTCATATATAATAATCACATATTCTGTTTCTTCGTGCGTTTTAAATTGAGAGAGACAAATATTCTTGACAATTTCTTTGTAAATAGTGTGATCTCTCTCTCTTTCTCTCTCTCTCATGTCGACTCCTCATAACCTGAGGGTCGCGAGCCCAAACATGGTTAAAGAGTATGATACCAGATCGTTTATATAAGAATCGTACAAATACAAAAATATTCAGTATGTTTTAACGTTGGAACGTTGTAACAGAGGGTGTACGAACTGAAGATTACATCGCAAATCATGGAAACAGTCGAAGACTATATTAGCAGCGGAAGTAACATGCAACGTCGTGACGCTCAGGACGTCATAGATGAATTTAATTGTGAACTATCAAACATGCGAGGAAAATGTTTAGATATCGGTTCAGGCCCAGGGAACATTACCAAGGAGCTGTTACTTCCGATCTTGCCACACGATGCAGAGATAGTAGGTAAGAAAATAAAAATTTGGCGGTATGCGGTTTCTTTTAACATAGAATCATCTCGTAGGCGTTGATATATCCGAAGCGATGGTGAATTATGCCAGTCAGAAATATAGTGATGAAAAACGATTATCTTTCGTTATTCTGGACATCGAAACATCGGAATTGCCAAGTGACCAAGTCGAGCAATATGACAATGTCGTGTCTTTCTATTGTCTCCATTGGTGTGACGATATATGGTATTTTAATTACTTTTTTTTGGGTAATATTTAAAGAAAAAAAACTTTTGTAAATAAAACAATTTCTATAATTAATTTTGTTATTACTTAAAAGAAAATTATGCGAGAATATTTATATATGTTATATTAATGAGTGCTAATCAACATTAAGAAAATATTTTGATTTTTTAAAATTAAGTTGCTAAATTTTCAGGCGCGCTTTACAAAATATGTATAAGTTACTGCGACCAAATGGAAAAGCGCTTGTGATGTTTCTTGGACATCATTCTGGATTCGAGGCATACCTACAACTCAAGCAGTATCCACGATATCAATCATATCTTCAGGTATTTAATAATTAAAATAAATAAAACACATTTAATGATAATATTAATATTAAATTCAAATGCCTTCTCTTCTTTAAGGATGCATGCCGTTATGTACCGTACTTCCAACGAAGAATGTGTAAAGATGTCAGAGCGAGTCTACGAAAAATGCTTGAGGACGTCGGCTTTGAAATTCTGCACTGTAGCAAAAGGGAAAAAAGTTATCACTACAGCAAACAAAGCCTCAAAAGTAAGATACTGAATAACAAGACAAATTATTATCTGTCTACACGTATAAGAATAAATTAAAGCATTAGAACAAAAATTAACCGTCGCAACTAAATAAGAATTTTTGTCTCTTTGTTTATATAAAATAAAATACATATTTGTATTTTTGCAGATCACGTATGCGCTGTTAATCCTTTCATCAAGCGACTCCCCGATGATATGAAAAGCGAATTTATAGACAATTTGCTAAACGAAATCATGAACCAAAATGCTCTAATTCCGCTTAAAAGCAAAAGCAAAAACAGCCAAGAATACTTAATATTGCGATATTATCTATTAATAGCGTACGTACAAAAACCGCCATCGGCTATTTGAACATTTTTAAATTATTTACAAAATGTGTATATTTTTAGATTATTTTTAGATAATAAGTGACGGAAGATTAAAAACAATAAATTTTAATCATTCAAATAAAATTCAATCATTATGTAAAATAATGTATTATTATTATTATAATTAGATTTATATTTTATAGTAATTTCTAAGAATGTAATATCTTTAAACGATTATTACATATATCGAGGTTTTAAAATTGATTCTATTTGCCCTTCTATTTTCCTAATATTTTTGTTGATCTTTAAGAATCCTTTAACTTAATTATATTTATTATTCTGACCGTGACAAAATAATGATGTAACATTTGATAAATCAAATAAAGAATACTAATTAATTTAAAACCTGTTACTCGATATAGTTATATTCCATCAATATCACCTTAAACAAAAATTTACGTTTTTACGAAACATGTAAAAGTGACAAAAGGAGGAAAGAACAAATACATATCACTTTCAACAGCTTATGCCTCCTACACACTAAATTTTATGTGTATATTGTACGCTATATCTTTGATTTTACAATAGTACAGCCATTTATAGAATATCGTTATTATAATTTATGGATCATATCGTACGGATACAAGAATGGGCGTTTCGGTATCGATATTCGTATAGCGGGTAATAATACTTCTAACTTTGTTCTAAAAAATACACATCCAGGCTTACAAATAGTCTTAAAACCGACATCGATCGTGTTTGTTGACACCCAGTGCGCGCCTCTTAGAAAATACGACTAGCAAAAGGTCATACGTACAAGCTCATACTAATTCCTCATAACGTATATAACGATAATTAATCGCACGATTATTTCCGTACAATTACAAAGGTTTCTCTTCGACAGTTGTTCTAAAGAGTGCAAATAGTCGTATTTCGAGCGGCAGCGCATTTCAGGATGGAAGCGGTCCAAACCATTGTGTGTGCCACGAAATATCCTCTATTCGAAATTTCTCCGCATTCATTTACAA
The DNA here is from genome assembly GCF_000204515.1 of Acromyrmex echinatior. The sequence goes on along the minus strand of NW_011627736.1, from coordinate 192,742 downwards.
GCTATTTTTCAGTTATTTACGTTGCAACTGACCTCCCCTTGACTCTCACCGCATAATTCATAAATCACCGTGCAAAGCAAGTTCGGAGACATAATCTCGCTGTGAAATCAACACGGCGCGGATAGAGGATTCCTCGGCTGAAAGCATGAATTTGTTGCACCTCGATATTCAAATCGAGTGTTTTAACAACGCCGTAGTTAATCGCAACAGAAGATGTATTTTAAACACCCGCCGCGTGTAACGTATATTCCGTCTTACGCTCCTGTGAACGTAATCGATAACGCGCGAAGACTTTTTTTTTTTATCTCTCAGTATATTCTAGTTATCGAGACCTTCCGCAAATACCCGCCTATTTCCTACATTACGAACGAGGACATTACCTGTCACAGCAGTAACTTTCCACGATCCGCTGTGATTCCTGATTAGCATATAATACGTAACAAACGCGCTCTCGAGTTCGAGCAGTATACTTTATACATATAATAATTGCGAGAGTCGTAAAGCATCGGATCTCTCTTATGAGTGTCAATCTGCTCTCAAATCTCACCGATTTAGCCTTCCATGGCATTTAAATTTCCATATTTAACTTTACGGAAGATAATATCATAACTCCAAAGAGCAGATTTTACGAATACGTGTTAAATACGTATATTTTATTTCGGTTTACGGAGGAAAAGCTGTAACTGGAAAATTATATAAATTCCAAATATTTTATATATATTAGATCGTCTAAAATGCCTGAAACGTGCGTTTCGAGAGCGAGATTTTCGAGCGTCTGTAATCCGAATGCCTTGCAATTAGTTTAATTATTAGTTATTAGCTGTCTTAAGATATCTTAAGATGCCTTAGAATGTCTAAATCGTTTGGGACGATATTACTGAAACATACTGTTATCGATTATGAGCTAAATGATAAAACGGAGTGAATAAGTAACGTTTTCTTAATGTATCAATCGCTTAATTGGTAGTTTCTTATTTCGTAGAAAGGACATCGAACATCAAATACGATTATTTATAGAAAAGAGGGATTATACCTGGATGAGAACAGCGAAGGATGATCGAGGGCAAGGCACAAGTGAGTCAGAGAGAGGAGAAATTATTTTGTATGACCCTTTACGCATTCTAGCATCGCGAGGTTTATCGATTAAAATCGATACATCGCGAGATATACACATACACACACGCACACATATGATGTATATTATATTATATAATCAGACACTGACATAAGTAATCGACAACTATTGCTAATAGCGGGACAAATATCTTATTTCTATCGATACTTCCACATTTTTTTGCGCATGTTTACCTCTCAGCGTGAAGCGATTAATAATTCATTTTTTTTAGACCATTCGTAATCCGAAAACATCGGATTGAAGCAATAGAGATGCCCGTTTGAAAAGAATAATTTGAAAAACGCGTAACGTAAAAGTATATTGTAAAATATCACAAGATCTACGTATTTTACAAAAATAGACACATTGAATGAGAATTGAATCGTAAGTTTGAAACTTTATAAATGAGAAAAGTCACGAATTCATAAACGTTAAAGAAAAAGATCTATCATCTTGAAAAATATCAGCTTTTTTTATAAAGCAAAATATTTAGATAAAATCAAGAGTTACAAAGAATCAATAATTCGTTCATAAATTAGGATTAATAATTTATAAAGTCGTATAGGAAAAAAAAATCACAAAAAGATCCAGCAGGGAAAAATCTATAAAAATCTTTTTTCTAAAGAATTTGTAAAATCTATAGAACGATGATATCTGCAATTCCTTAACAATCTGCGAACAAAATCTGCAAGTACCTATAGAAATCAGATCTCCGTTCAAGATTTGATTCCTTCACGGAGCTTCATCACATCGATGCTTCATTAATCACCGCGTAAAAAATCGCTACGTGGCAAGAAAGCATAGCCGAAATTACGTATAGCTTTAATTCTCGGTAGCGTTTCCTTTCGATTCTTTCGTCGCGCATATCCGATACATGCCGACTAAATACGCGCCATGTCGCTCGAGAATCACGCTTACTATAAATTCTCATTTATCGCTTGATAGCGGTAGAGAGAACGCGAATAGAATACATTAATTACGCATTTAAGACCGTTGCTGCTTAGGTACTTTCATAGTGGGATGTTCGTCGTTGGATTTAGCATGGATGAAATGCACGTAATCAAAATGCGACACGCGCGATAAAAATTACAGGATTTTAAACTTAATTATCATAAATGAAATAAATAGACAGGAAGCATGAGAAATTAAAAAGTAACACAATAGTAATTCAATAGTAATAATTCAGTAGTTGCTAGAAATCGATCATCATTATGCATATCAAATCATGCTGCCCTATTATGTTTAACAGCAGAACCGCGGATCTAAATTAACCCAATCACGGTTCAAATCATTAAATTTGGCATTCTCTACGAGATAGGATTGTCACCATAAAAGTAAAATTAATTACTTGTAATTAAATGTGATTATTTATGAAAAATCACAAAAATCTAAAACTCTACGTGCAAATTCAATTCATTGAACTGTAAAAGAAAAACTAGATTAAAAATCAAATAGATTAAAAATTGGTCACGGTTCTAATGTTATCGCAACATATTCGTTCTGGTTTATTTCTTATATATAATAAGCACTACATAATCTCACATCCAATTAACGTTTAAAAACCTGCATCGATACTATTATAAATGCACGATACTCCGATCAATATCTATTCAACTGAAATTAATCAAGTTAAATTAATCATAAATGGAGAAAGAGGAGCGGGAAAAATACAGGAGACAAAATGCGAAATCAAAACAAATTTGTAAACACAACAAATCGTTATAATCTCTCGTCGCTTACAAAAACGGAAGAATACGGACCGACGAGTCGAACTAATCGTCGATTAAAGAACGAGAGGTTACATAACCGGAAAATACATAAAAATCACGAAACATATTACGATAATAAAACGATAACGATAATGGATCGACTTGGACGAGACGATCGAACACGAGCATGTGGTCAGCGTCGAACGGCCAACGCTAATTGTAAGTATAACGAGATTCGGCGCGGCACGTCGTTCGTGCTGCCGCGACTAATAGCGAATTCGATTGAACGCACTCAGCACGCACTGATGCATATTAAGATATTACGGCGTGCGCAAATTGATGTTAAGTTTATGTGTTTGATATAAATACTGGAACGAGTTAATGTAAATTTAATATAAATATAATTAAATTTAATATATATATTTATTTAATGTAAGTATTATTTAATATAAATATAAAATCCTCAATATATTTCAATAAAAATGTATAATTCCTTGTTGAATGTATAATTCCTGTCCCAGCTACTGATTGTGCGTGTGAAATGGATTTATTATATTATTAAATGTTCGTACATTATAATCCACACTTCGGATCCTTTCCAATATACAGTGCTATCTGAAATTCGTCCAAATATCTTTGATTAGGTTCATTAGGTCATTGATTATCATTGTTACCAGGAAGTATAATGACATAATCAAAGTGATATTTAGACGGATTTCAGATAATACTGTATATTGGAAAAGATCTAAAGCGTGGGTCGAAACATATGTGTATTTAATAATATAATAAATCAATTCCATACAACCAGTGGTTGGCTCAACAAGGCATTATACATTTGATTTCTATCAACTGAGCTTTACGTATTATTGCTTCCATATTCTCAATATATTTCATTGTTTTGTTAAGTGAAGTTTTATATTATAATATAATTCGAAATATTTGCATTTCGCTTTTATTCTCAAAAGGTCAATCATGAAACTTTTTTTCCCTAAGACGGAAACGCGAAAATTGAAAATTTGTTGTATGTAAGTGACTATATATGTATATGCACAAATACCTAAAAAGTTTCAACTTTTCACGTTTTCACTCCAGAGTTAAAAAGTTATGATCGATACATTAATAAGTATACAATTGACTTTAATATGTACCAGTACGGACTATAAGTGCGTTCAACCGGATTCGCTACAAGTTAAGGAGGGAAGACAATTATTTGACAAATCATTTTGTACGGGACGCGACTATTCTCAGTACAAAGTAGATAACGTATACGTCTGTACATACCGTATTCCGCCACGAGGTGCAACGCCATCAGGCGTCGCGTTATCGATCGCTACCGCGTCACAATCATCGACGAGTTTGCTCTTTTCCCGCTCTCTTCGCGCTTCTCCTCTTTTTTTCTCGCCGCCTTCTTTCCTTTTTTCTTTCTCTTTTTCTTTTATCACGAACAAGCGTTACAATCAAACGAGCACCCTACGATGCTACGTTACAATGTTCTCGATCGTGAAGCGGATACGGGATCGTTGAACGTAAGATTCGCGCTTCAATGCATTTTTTTTTATTTTTAAAGTAATACGTTTGCTTCCTACAAATCAAGACGCTATCGATCGCTAAAAGTACAGGTAAATGTGCAGCGTTGTAAGGCGAGATTCCTCGGGATGCGGAGTTCATCGTCAACTCAGACTAATAACGCAGGCTTTCTGTAGAATATCGTCGTTGCATCATATTTATACATACATTGAGTTTACTCTACTTCATTGTAGATTGAGAACTGATGATAGCGTCGCTGTTAAAACTGATAGACGATTCAAAAATGCGGCGGCGGCTATGCAGCGGTAGAATTCTAATTTCTTCGTAATATCGGTGCAGCCTAAGTGACCGCCAGAATATTATGTCTCTTGCGAACATTTGAAATAAAGAAATTATATATATGAATATATATATATATATATATGTATGCATATATATGCTTTCTTCATAGATATATATCCGTCAAAAGATTTTTTTTTTCGCTGTCTTCGACACGAATAGATCGAAGAGGGACGCAATGTCGAGGACAATAGTACGGTCAGGTACAAAGAATCGTTGTCAAGGAGATCCTTATTACACGTGGTGAGCACGAGGGATTGACGTGACGGAGGGACACGATAAACACGGATAAAAGTAGGCAAAAGATCACCGATGAACTTGATGCGGGTAATGATCTAACGCTTAGTTTATCGACAGCGGCGGACGTTTAGACGCTCCAATTTGAAATCGGGACTAAAGCAGCTAGTGCAATATCTTCTTGACAGAACGGAACGGTACAATAAGCTGAGCCAAGTCACTACAATCGTTTGTAGGCCGTTTCAAACTACGCATACCTTATAAATATACACCTGCGAACTTCGCGGTTACTCTACAACGACAGACACGTCCGTTACGGCCGTTCGCGACGCAGCTCGACGCGTTTCTATAAATATCTATTTGGCAAATCTTAAGTGTAGTCGGTACTTCCGAAAGACACCGGCACTAGAGTCGACCACCTTGGCGTTAAGCATCGATAAAGAGATTCTAGAGAGAGAGTGAAAGCGATCCTCGAATCAGGGATCCTTCATTAAAAACGGAAAAGCAATGTTCAAGAAAAAAACTAACGTCAAAGCGGTCAAGACTCAAGATATAAGATCGATAAGGTACAAATTAATAACATTGTGACGCACGCATCAATTGACGTTGCGATTAACAATCCGCGAACGTGTTCGTCGTAGCGTAGAGAATTCTTATTTTCTTGTTTCCTGTAGTTCTTATATTAACAACGATTATATACTAGCGCTACAATTTTTCTTTTTATGACTATCCTACGATTAACAACATCAACAACAACAACACATATAATATCAACGTGAATATATATGTATATATTATATCTATATATTCCGTTAGATCTAAACTTATCTCATGTATACACGCAACTGTGTGTAACGTACACGTGTACATATGTACGTTACACGAATGTAGGAAGAAAAACTACACCGATCATGTCCCAAGTAAGTATGTATGATATTCATCCACATACAATACGTGGGAAAAGATCTCCGATAAGATTACATACAGCGATTTGATCTGATCTAGTCGTAGGACATAAATGCACAGGTAAATCACACGCAAAGTGACTGTAATCGAGGAATTGGATGCAGCGTAAATAGCTTTGGAAAAATGTACTTAAAACTTATACAATTGGAAAAACAAAGCGACAAATAATCTACAGTCACAATATTCTGATATAAGTATAATAATATTCAGATGCAATATATAATTGTATAAAGAATAGCAATATGATTTCCAACTCCTCAATTGACGGAGATAACAAAGCTAAAACTTGAATAAATATCATTGGAAACCTAATATAAGAGAAACCTAATATAATTGGAAATACGCATTCTATTTGTTCACTCTTATCGCTTATATCTCAATTATCTCAATATCGTCATCAACTATATGACTGAGTATAGTTTAATTAACGAAAATATATCCAAAATGATCGTTTCAATGCCGTAACCGACATGAGAGAAAAATCAATTATCTCTATATACATATATATTAATATCGCAAACTCGAAAACAATAACGCAAGTAAAGCTCATATTAAAATCTGCTTCGTTACAGAGAGGCGAAACATCGAAAAATTTACGAACGTATAACATATAAACTATAACTAACAAGATTCGGGATAAAAAAACATTTCAAAATAAATATTAGCACACTGGATAAAAAATATTAATATGCGACGATAGAAATACAGTGTATTGTAGAATTTATGCATCGTATATTACGCACTTAATCGATTTCTTCTGTTACACCACCTCAAAATGCCGCAGAAGATACGTATTTCACCCAACGTGGCATTCGTCCAATTTCGCAAAAACTTTTATGTCCACGCATATTGATCTGTTCGCGTATATTCCGAGCGTACCAAATAGAATTAAACATACATTGCATTAAATATCGTTCGCATTATTCTTAAACCTATCTACCATACTCGAATAAAGTCAGTCGCGTCTGCTACAACCTCATGAACAATTAGTAACTTCGTTTATGAAAAAAAAATACTATCGTGATAATTAGTTGACTAAAAAATGGTAACTCTGCGTATTTTTTAGAGATAAAGTATAAAATATCAGCTATTCCCCCTCCCTTTTACACTTTGTCTCTTTTTCTCTCCCCTCGTCCCTCCCTTTCTCTCTTTCCTTCCTGTAAAGGACGCTATAGCAATTGTTCAAAGATAAATTAAATGCTGTACTTTTTATATCTATTACAAATGAAATATTAAATCTGAGAGAGGTGCACGGGATATAATTAAAAAAATTCTTAAGTTTATAGATGCACTATCGCTTGCAATAATAAATGCGTATGTCTTAATTGCTCTTTCAGTTTTTTTCTGCTTGTTAAAACTCGATAACCGCGAATAGTTTATTCAATATTTTTTCCTTCACTCTCGACAACGCTTGCAAAAAATAATGTACAAAAAAGAGCAGAATTACATAATAAAATGATAATAAAATGCTATTATTGCACGCGATGGTACAATTATAAAAGTGATATTTAACATAAAAGTGATATTTTTATATATAAATATATAATCTATAAATTATATAATATATTTATAAAATTTTGTTTAAGTTTATACAAATAATATCATATTTTCCAGCATTACATCAAAATTACGTAATTTCAAAATATTAAAAACGCAAAAATAGAAATCAACAAAATTGATATAAGCTCGACAAAATTGTAAAACAATACAGGTATAAAAAAAGAAAAAATTAAACAAAAATATATATAATTAAGATAAACATATTTTTTAAGAAGCTCAATGTAAAATGTATCGATATAATTCGTATTGAGATTCGTTCAAGTTTGTTCAAATAGTTATACTTTCATATCTATGAATATACTCTTATTCGAAAACTATAATACATGTAATTGATCAGATCAAATTATGGCTCTTTCGATGTAAGTACATGCAACGAAGGAATGTACTTAAATTCATAATTATAAAGCGTAAAGAAAAAAATTTTAATTTCAAAAATACTAAATGCCTTGAGATCGCTTATACAGTACACTTGTGCAACTAAATCGCAAACACAATTTAACGATAATTTTGTGCCTAATTGCCAAATATTTATCAACAAAAATAAGTTTATCAAAAATTCAAAAAACTAATTCAGTCTTTAGACTGATATAAAGAAACGCAATTCCTCGAAACGTAAAATATAAATAATAGAAATTGCAACGACAAAGTAACCGTGTGTTTTACTTAAGTATATAGATGTAACATTATTAAATATATTATCTCCATAAAAGTTTCTTCTTTCTCTATTTGATTTGATCATTGTTTCTCATACGATTATCGCCAAGCAGAATATGGTTCACCCCGTATACCTCTGCCTTTACTAAATCAACACGTTGAATAAATAACAGATTTATACGATAGACTTACGACGGGATAAATTTTAATTCTAAATTCGTTATTACTACGAAGAACTCCCTCATAAATACTTATATACACGTACCATAGTGAATAGCCTAAAATATCATATAATTAGAAACAACAAGGACAATGTTACGACGTAACATTTTTGATTGTCTTCCTCAAAGAGGTTTGCCCAACCGTAATCGTTCAGAATACGAAGACTCTATAGACTACAATAGAATACTGGAACATTCTCGTGCCTCCAACACGACAGTGTCAGTATTTCCACGGCATGGGCATCCTCGGAAAAAAAAAATTTACTTTATATGGAGTACTTTCAGTCAAAAATATATCAGATCACGCGCGTTGTAGACTTCTCTCAGCATTTTCCAATGTTTCTCCTCTAGGCCAAAGAGATTTCATCCTCTCAGTGTACTTCTTACATTATTCTGACTGGAATCTCCTGAGATCTGATCTTTTAATAGTCGAAGACCAATCTAAATGGAGTATCTTGGAACAAGATTTGAGTCAGTTTATGTAGTTGATTAAATAACGATGCCTTATGCATATAACAACAATATTAAATTAGCACTTAGGAAGGTTGTTTTATATATATATATATATACACCTCTCTCGCACATATTTTTCGCAAATGATCTTAATGCTTCATTAAGATCATGCAAATATGTAATCGCAACTGTCTCAGCGACTATCATAGATCCCAGAATCTCTCAGACTGCTTAATACTATGTGCAAGTAATGCAAAACTCATATTTCTCATTAAAATCTGACTTTTGGTATGTTCGGAGAAACACTATTAGCGCTACTTCTGTTATTCTATCGTCATTATTTATTAGACATAAAACAAGAATAGAATGACACAAATAGTGCTAATAATATCTCCCCGAATGCACCTATTGTCTCTTTCTCTCTTTTACTAAGCAGATGTTTTATCATTAAAGAGATCAAGATATAGGCGTTTTCACGTGAGGCATAATCGATTAAGGAATCGATCGACATGTACGATCAATGCTTATCAGTCGAATAATGATCATCGTAGTAAAAGACAACGTTAAAGTAATAGAAAATTACTTCGATCCACATTATTCGACATTTAATTTTTTTGAAGTATTAAACGATAAAAGATCAGTATATGTATATATATATATATATATACATATATACAATTGTACCGTACATAATAGTCAAGACGTTAACTCGTCATGCCTCATGTAGCACCGAGCTGCCTGAAATCACGTGATCTCTGGTTACAATACCGTCAATACGGTGGCAAATTCCCGGCGGGAAACGGTGGCAAGAACGTTTTATCATCGCCGAGCAACTATAGATAAGCGCTACGTGCAAACGTTCTTAATCATTATTGATTCGTTTTCTTGTACAAGTGTCGGGAAAATATTACGTCCAAGTAATATCTTGCTTTTTTTTCCACGTACCTTTCGTTACAGAACTCGGATTGCGATTCGCGTTTGGTGCACCAGATTACATAACTGAATGCTTTGGACGATGCGTACAATGGCACGAGACACAGACATCCGTGAATCAATGTCGTATCCTTATTTAACACATAGCTAGACTCGTTTCGTGAGTCAATATGTATTCTCGCTAAGTGATTCGGGTAAACTAGCTCCGCCAGACGGTGACAGAGGTAACTCACCACTTTCGTATTTGCTGTAGCGGCTACTATACTCGGCCAGCAAGTTAGCTTTCACCTGTGTTCACATTGGAATATATAAAAAGATTTCACGAATAAAATATATATTATTCGTCATGTTAGAATACAAACCTTGGCTCGCTCCTCTTCCAGTTTTTGCCGCACTTCTTCATGCTGTCTTTCCAACTCTGCTCTCTTCTTGTCATAAATTTTCGTTAAGCGTGTACATTCATTTACACCTTTCTCCACAGTCGATTTTGCAACTTCTCGTTTTATACGTTCCAACTCGGCTTTGTCTTTGTGCACCTTGGCTAATTGTTTGACCTAAAGCGATAAAATATATCCAACGATCATTTTTGTTATTTCATATATTTCGTAAAAAAGTATTGTAATAGATAAGTACCTCGCCTTGTCTCGTAGCTTGCAGCTTTCGTTTAACATCTGCAGTTTCTCTATCTAGAAGCACTTGAAGCATTTTTAATTGATTGGATTGCGATGCTCTCATCACTTTCTCGACAGTTGCAAAAAGATTCTCGTAATATTTTTCCTGTAATTCACGTTCTTGTTGAACATGCGCCTTGCATACGGCTAAAAATCGTTCACTTTGACTTCTAGGTAAACCTCTGGTTCCTTCGATTCCCTCACGATTTTCCGTATCCTCCGGACATTCGGAAGTCTCAGGCATGGTCAAAGTGCTTAAACCCACTTCACTCGAAAAACTGCTTAAAAAATAATGCGACTGAATATTGTAGCAATTTCCGCCATCTTGTTTCGTATACTTACATAGTTTTACTCGACAGTCGTTTTACCAGCCTGTTGCTCATATAAAATTTCGATCTATGCTTCTCCCCGTCGATCGAGGCTTTCTGCGATTGTAACCGCATTTTTTCTTTCTCGTGCTTTTTTCTCAGAGATTCAAGTTTCTTCTCAAGTTCCATCTTTTTCTCCTTGACTAGCTTGTTTTCCATGAGTTTTTCCAAATTTTCGGCTACTATTTCGTCACTTACTATAACAGAGATGAGTTGCCAACAACAACAAAGTGAAAAAAGAAAGATAAATTGATTTTAGTGAAAATAACTAAAAAATAAAAACACTTACTATTGCTAGCATTGACTGGGCTTTTATTTATAGACGTATCGACTGGTTGAACTGCAGGACAAGGAGTGTCATCGTCCACATCCACTGTGTCCGAACTACCTAAGCCACCGATAGATGGTCTACTATGTAAGCTACTGGAAGTTGGTAAAAGACTTGGCAATTCGCCTATGGATTGTAATCGTTTAGCTTTTACAACTTCCTCCTGCAAGAATAACATTGTTACTAATGTATCATAAGAGAATCAAATCGCACGTAAAAAACTTACAGCTGGTTTAGCAGTACTAGGAGTATCGCCAACTTTACTCTTATCCTATAAAATGTTAGTAATGTTAGTAATGTTAATAAATTTGGAAAAAACAAATTATTAGGAAGCAAAAAGATTAGTAAATCGTTTAACAATATTTTAAATCATACTTCGATTTCTTCCGGTTCTTCCAAAGAATCTGTAAGAACCGATAATTGGTTCTCTCTCTTCTCCACTTCGCTCTGATATTTAATGGGATTCGCCAAAGCTTCAGCAAGTTCGCTCAAACCATCAGGAACGTAATCTTTTACGATAACGTGTAAAAACAGACTCGCTAATGGTAGGGGTTGCCCACATTCTGTTCTTAATGCTACGTGTCTATATCCTGGGCATAATCCAACTACGGGAAGTACCCTGTGACCGATTAAACGTCCAGATTCTTCGTACGCTGCTATCCTTATCGAGGCAAGTTCCGGCAAAACTACCTGAGAATGCGCAAACAACACATTATACAAAAAAAATATTTTATAAGAAAACTTACAATTAGAAATTTATACGAATTATTATTTCACCTTCTTAAATACGAACGGCTCTTCATCGTATATAGGATTAATACCATTATTTGGTACAATTTTTGTACGGAATTTCTTTCTTACGGTATCCGCTGGTAGACCGTACATGTCGACTTCCACGTAAGTCCCTACTCTTTTGTCGGTTAAAAATTGTGCGGATATTACGTGGATATGAACCGTACCTGCTATAATACCATCAACAGTAGATTCAGCAAAGGGATCTAACCGTCGATCTTTCCTTCTCATAAATTCCGGTTTTAATAGATAACCGCAACGTTTATTATACTCAAATATTCCCAGATTTAATTGCATTGACAGGTCTATTATAAATAAAATCAAGTTTACTTTAATAGTAAATGATAGATAACAGTAAATAAAAGATTACTTTAACAATAAATGATAGATAATATACTAAATAAAATTCTTATTTACCGAGTGTTTGATAATTTAACGCAACCAATTGACATCCCGCATTCCAAAACACTTGTGGCATAAAATTACTGGAATCAAATCTCGTTCCTGCTGGATAAACCCTAGATAGTTGATGTTTGTTGTAATTCACAAACTCTAGTGGTTTTTCTTTCAAGAGAGTCGTAGCTTGTTTTTCATCAAAAGATGACATTTCGTACATGCGTTTTTTTTCTACAAATATAGATGACATAAAAACTCACCGTTTTCTCAAAATATGAAAAGAATGCATATAATATTCGTATTAAGACACTTTACGCACTTTCAGCCGATTCGAAACTATTGAAGTGTACGGGTTGCACATAATTAACTAAAGCTGAAATTTCTGCGCCCGCCTCTGTCTCTTTGGCTGCAGATTTATCTGGTGCGCCTTTATCACCGATTTTTAATTTTATATCTTCCACATTAGACTCATCGTCTTCCGTACTCGATTCATCTTCTTCGTCTAAATAAAAAATCAATTCATCGAATATGCGTGTCTCTTCCATCAACATATTTGCAGTTTCAATTTCCTATTACCAACCTTCATCATCCTGGCCACTGTCTTTACTACTCTGTCTTTGTTGCAACATCGGCAGGTGAGGAATATCGCCATTTCCAATTTGCTGCTCATTTTCAGGTGCGACATCATCCATTTCATTCTGAGGTATAATATCCGGCGGAGGACCGTTTTCTCCTGCAGCAGATAGATTCGCCGTTCCATTAGTTTCATTCTCTGTGGTACCTTCAACAGTATCTAAAGCTTGCTGCTGCTTTTTCTGATGCTTTTTATGATGATGGTGATGCTTCTTTTTATTTTTTATTATTATTTTGCGCTTTAGTAACTCCGGTGGTGGAAGTTCTTGACCAGGCTCTAACTAAAAATAAAAAATACCATTCAATTACAATCATAATTTTTGCGCAAAATTAATTTAATTTCTCCATTAAGCGTAATATTTAAAAATACCTTGTGCGATTCGAGTGGCGCATCAAGCAACATTTCCCCGAAAAAGTCTCTGCAGTACTGAGCGATTTTGGCTTGCTGCCTTGGATTGCAATGATTTTCAAAACTGAGAATAACTGGGTAGTCAGATGTTTTAAAAGCAGTCTCAGCAATTGCCTCTATCACATCTCGAGCACATATTTCAGGTACGAATGTGTATCTAAAAAAAATTTACATTTTTAGTTATCAATTAAATACTTTTTTATGTAAAAGCAAAATAATTGTCATGATATTTATACCCGTGTACAATAACAGGTTCGTCAAATTTTCCATTCCAAAAATCTAATTCAACACATCGACAACCAGATAGAAGACATTGACGATAAATTTCTACAGAACTTCTTCCAGTAAGTTGATGTCCTTAATAGAAGAAACGTTTTATAAATACTCAAATTAGTGTGATGTACTAAATATAACAACATTTGTATACCTGTTAAATATGTGTTGTGACTAGAATTTATAAAGTAATGCGGAAGCGGTTGATCCATATCGTCAGACAATTCAAATTTAGAGACAGCAACAATCGGATTGTCTTCACTCATAAGATATCTCAAGAATCCGTCAAAACTCAGTTGCCCTTTATTTGCATTACATTTATTGGGTTCGTACTGATTTATAATATCCTTTGCCCTTGCTTCATTTGCGTAGGGATACAATATCTCGTTGAGGCGCGGATCTCTTTGCGACTTGTTCAAAAAGTCCACAAATTGCGAAACAGACATTATTTTACGTCTACTAATAATTCCTTCAAACACTTTTTCCACGTCTGATCTCTGAGTCAGTGACTTGTAAAAGTTGAAGAAATCTTCGAATTGAAATTTTAACAACGGCACGACGTCATTCTAAGAAATAATATTGTCGTAATAAGTGAATATATGTATGTACAAATTTTACAGTAAAACTTTTCAAAATCAATATTTACGACTTAGAACAGAACTCACTTTGCCGGATGGAAAGCCAGAAATATCGAGTGCTTTCTCAACACGCTTGCGGTCATCTTTGTTTTGTGCGAACATTTTTACTATACTGTAAAATAAATCAAATATAGATTTTATCCTATAAAAGAATCTTACAGACAACGTTAGAATTGCACATTATAGTATTACTCACTTTTTTACTGGTATCTTTTCATTTTTATCAGTAGTAAGTATAAGTTTAGTATGTGCTTTCAATAAGAACATAGTTGTACTAGTGTTTAATTGAATCAAATTGTACGCCATTTGAAAAAGTTGTTCTGACCAATGTTGTGCTATTTCTGCACGCGTTGTGCAAAAATTAATAAAATTCATATTGACAAAGTCGGAGCCGTAACAGATTGTTACAGTTTTATCTTCTAACGAGTCTTGAGAACCCATCGTTACAAGCGATTTCAGCTTTGGATCCTATAGAATAGAATTTTTAATTCGACTATAAATTTATCTGTTATCTCCTCTCTGACACACAAAGCTTAAGACATATAAACAAATGAAGTTCCTAATAATGCCACTAACACACCTCAGCGAGAACAAACAAAAAGTTTTATACAATGAACTAACTAAATGCACACAATGCTGCATGCAGAAGTATGTCACTTCATTCAAAGTTCTGCTTATTGATTTATAGGAAAACTGATCCAGCTAGGCGTGTTATTTCAATGAATACGGAACTGCCTTTATCTACCATTGGTGCTAGTGGTAGTAGGTGTGATAAAAAAAGCAAACTATGTATGGCACATAAAGTAGGTAATGGTCTATTTATAAATTAGTCAATAATTATTATGTGATGATGCTCTGTGCGTCATTGATATAATTATGGAAAAATTAGAATTCTCTTTGATTATTCGTTTTGGAACATTCGTAATTCAGTATTTACTTTATCACCAATATTTACAATACTATATTACTAAAGTGGTTGCTTATCGATACATCAGTAATGGATACATATGCAAACATTTGTTATTGTTAAAAGGAACACAAGTAAAATTAATACCTTTGGTACTTTTGCATATTTTCCTGTGCGAGTATCTCTTATAATTGCTATATCCAGCATATCCATCTCATTATTTTGATCCACCCAGTGTAAGTAAAAACCATATTTATCCACTTTCAAAGTCACCGGCGTTGCCACCCCAGAATCCTACGATTACATAGCATTTGATATTATGAAAGATTTATTTTTGCCGCGTTTACTATAATTGCTGTTTACTATAATTGCTGCATAATGTACTTTCCGATAGTGTCATGTTCAGTTGATTTGTATCGGGAAAAGAAAATGACACGAGTTATTATCATGGAATTCTAATTCCTTTTTTTTTTTTTGGCGTTGCTAAATTAGGAAGAAGCGCTCTTTTATGCCTAAAGTGACCTTTTACATTTATACTTTTACTAGCGCTCGACATTAAAACTGTCGACTACCAGCCGTAACATTAAAAATATACACGAACCTCGTCCCACTTGATAAACTTCTCTCCAGTTTGCAGCTGCTCGGAAACTTCCACCGGCTTTATGTGCATGGTGACACCTGTACCCTTATTGCTTGCCATCCTGGCTCCTTGTTACCGCAGAACTTGCGCTGTTCAACACCCAATCTTCTTTATGAACGTAGTGGCAAAGCGACAAGCGGCGTGGAGAACGGCGGTAGCGAACACGCGGACGTTGACCACGAGGATGATGATGACGATAGCGGTAGCGACGGCGACGACGGCGACGGCAACGGCGACGGCGACGGCGACGACGACGATGACGATGACGGCGACGACGACGACGACGACGATGACGATGACGATGACGATGACGACGACGGCGACGACTCCGACTCCAACTCCAACGGTGGTGGCGACGACAATAACAGCAACCACGACGACTCCGACGGCGACGGCTTCGACGACGACGACGGCGGCGACGGCTTCAACGACGACGACGACGACGACGACTCCGACGGCGACGACGTCGACGACATAAGCCTCATTGAGATTTCAAGCATTAGGAGCACCTGGATTACCGTGTTTTGGTCGCCGCTATTGGTACCAAGGCGAGAGCGACTGTCGCCGTCGTCGTCGTCGTGTTGAGCACACTTCACGCGTATAAATACACAGGTATATCTTAAGGACGTGCGCTCGACGCGTCCCCGGGGAGTCTGCGAAGGACCTCGAACGTCGAACCCAATCACTCGCGAGTCACGGGTTCAGCCGGTTCGTCGCGACTGGACGAAGATCATCCACGGAGACATTTCATCGAGGAGGAGGAGCGTGCCGTGATGATGATTGTCCGGAGCACAAATCGGGTGTCCTTAACCGAACGCGCGCGCGCGCGCGCACATACATATACACACACGCACACGCTCACGCACGTACACACAACACACACAGGACAGAACTCGTCAAGAGAGAATGACGGGACAACGATGATTGAAAACACGACTAGTCACCGACTCTCTGCACGTGTGATTGGATGTAGCAAGCACTCTCAACAGTCTCAACGCTGCTCTCACGCTGTCTCACGCTCAACCGCCCGCTTACTCGTCGTTGATCCGGCACGGCCGCTCCGAAGCTGCAGCGGCGGCAGCAGCAGCAGCATCGTCATCCTCCTTCCGCGCCGAGTATCGCGCCGCACGCCAAAGACAAGCACCGACAGCACCGCGCCGTCCGCGCACCGTCAACACCAGGAGGCGCTCTATACCGGGAAGCAGCCGCGCGACCGCCGTTCACGCTTCAAAATTCATTTCCACGCCGCGACAATCCACGATCACCTTGATCGCGACGTTGAAGAGATTCATCATTATTAATTTCTCGCGGCTTACATTACAGCGATTTCGTCCGATTAACATTAATTTATTTGATTAACTCAAGTGGCAGAATTACTGGAAAGATTATTTTTAGCTGTATAATTCTTTGTCCCTGATCTAGTCGATCTAGACTCTAGTCTGCGTTCTAATTTCCTTGAAACAGCAAAAAATTAATTTTATGTTAACAAAATTATGTATAGGATCTCTTCTTTTTAACCAAGATTCTTGCATTCATCTTTTTTTTTTCCAAAGCAGAGAACAAAAAAGGAAAGATGAAAAGTAGCTGGAAAGAATAGATCTTTATAGATATTATTTGACAAAGTAAAGTTCAAGAGTTCATCTCAGAGTCACCCTCAGCCTCTCTTGAAAACTGATCAAATCAATTTTTTATTTCTTAATTTCTTAATTTTAAAATATGCCAAATGTGATTTTTAGTCTTAATTATGAAATTAAAAAAAAGTTTGTTTCTCTTTCCGAGAAAAAAAATTCTTCAAAATTAAATTCATCTAGCATTAATCATTTCAGCAATTATTGCAGCAGCACTGCAACATTCTATGTACAATATATCCTAGTAAGCAAGAAATTTTGGAATATTTTAGTAACATTGCAGCAACAATTGTTACAACGTTGTAACGTTGCAATATTTCGAAATGTTTCTTACTTGGGATTGCAATAATATTGCAATAATATTACTGCAAGTTTCTATGTGTGTGTATGTATATATATATATATATATATATATATATATATATACATATACTGTATGAAAAGCGACTGGCGATTCTTTTCTCTGCTTTTTAAATTACAATATGTGTTTCTATATTTAAAAAAGAAATGTCTTTCTTCACTTTCATCTTTTGGAATTTTTTCAATCTTTCCACCGTAAAAGGACATGATTATCATTATAGTATCGCTCTCTCTTCCACTCTCCTCGCACAAAGTGATTGCGGCGAGAAGGCACGAAAGGCTGTGTACGCGAGAGAAAGGCGGTGAAAGAGATTGACCAACGAGCGTTAACGAGGGCGCGAAGAGTGCCGAGAATTAACGACACCGGGGGGTTGCGCGACCCTCTTCGATTATTATCCCCTCGGATACATACGCGCGGGGATCGATTTGCGGTTCTCCGTTCCGCAAATTCCGGAATCCCGCCGCGCGGGGCCTCGTAGCGCATCGATTTTGCATTAGTTCCGAGCAATTTGCACGACGCAACGACATGGCGATGAGAATTAAATGGGTTTCCGACGGCTCGGATGATAGACTCCGCCCGACCGAGGGTCCTAGATTTTTCGGAAAATACGAGATAAAAAAAGGTCTACACGCGACACACACATGTATATGTCTTGTGTCTGTTTCTATCAATGTAATTTAATTTTAAGTTCGGTTCAACTAGTAGCATTTTCTATCGTAGCGCGTTTAAAACGAACTGGGTTGAATTAATTTAATGATGTTGCATGCTCTATTATTGAAAGAGAATATAAAATCAACCAATGATGGAACATGTGATTTCATTCCTAAGTCGATTTCACTACAATCAAAAACATAACTTTTTTGTGTAACTTTTTTTATCTTCTTCTGATTTTAAGAATTAGAAAAAGACGAAAATTAAGTTAAACCGAGATTAAAGTTAATCTACATTGATAGAAACGGATGTTAGGATGCATTCCGTTTCACGCATGATGTGCATGATGGATCATTTTACTCTTCATTAATATTCGGCCAACAAGGATAAAATGGTACATCAAGCGTGAAACAGAACGCACTCCTACGCGACAACTATGTAGATTCCGCTTTGAATTCGATCTAAAAATAAGCGTGCCCTTCCACAATAAAGAGAGGATGGACTAATCACCTACACCGCACCCATTAAATCGATCCAATCTCATCCAACTGCCATTAAACTTAAGTCAACTTGACTTGGCAAACATGTGAAATAGAACGGCAATGACAGTGACGACAATGAAGTCTCACGTTCCCGTGTATTCTCTTCCTTTGTGTCTGCAATAGCGTCTCTTATCACCAACTTGGGATTCATTTCAACGACAGTTGACAAGAAAAATCGTGATATAACGATTGAGAAATCGCAGGTCGCGGCCCTCCTAAAAAATATTTGTTGCAGATTATCGCATTTGAAGGAAACAAGGAGAAAGGAGAAACTTCAATGGGTTGCATTCCCGTATTCGGATTAAGATATAATGAAATGTAATATTAAAATATTACGATTGTATTATTATTCTTAAACACGCAATCTCTACTATGATACAGACATTCACTCTTACATCGTTTACGACTAGAAACTTAAGATTGTTCGCATACGCAAATGGACGTGATAATTTGGTATTCATTTGATATCTATACATTTCCCATTTATTTTATTAGGCCTTAGCGCGAATAATAGGCCTTGAAATCAAAAGTATTATCAAAAGCATCAAGTAGACGAGTGAAAAATATTTATCAGAAATTGTTATCTTGAAATAAATTGGAACCAAAATGATAGCAGTTATTTGAGAGCAATACGTATTCATCTAAATATTTAAATAAAAATGATTCTTAAATAATGGGAAAAACACTTCATAAATAACACTTATTGTTTAAAGAACGTGATGTGCCGTGTAAATATAGTGGAAGTAAAAAATTTTTATATTAGAATATAAGATAACATAAATATAATATATAAAAGAGATTTTTTTTGTCTTAATTTCTGTATGTTTACAAATCTATTATGTCGTCGTTTCTATTGATCGGGTCTCCCTTGAGCAACGTCACAATCATGCTAAAGAGTAAAACAACAATAAATATTTTCCATTTCTTACTCTACTACTATGTAAAAATACATATCTTCCATATTTCTTTTATTATGTATAAATTGTATTTATGTAATACTTACCAATAAAGATAAATGAAAAAGAATATAATGCAATATCCGAGATGAATCATGCAATCACGCGTGTATTTCTTCAGCTTGCTGCGATTGTGAATCTCTGTAGGATCATAAACTCCCATATTACCACTGGGAATACTAAAGTACTCGTAAAACAACCAAAT
Organism: Acromyrmex echinatior; assembly: GCF_000204515.1. Next base: position 172,631 of record NW_011627736.1, on the reverse strand, counting down.
TGACATCGGTATGTTCATCAGCGTTAATATAAACTGTCCGTGTATCAATAAAAGAAATACCACAAACGTATGTCCTATCAACTTTGGCAAAACTCCCTACAAATGAAAATTAATGATGAATAATTTACATACACCACATTTATATACAGGATGTCCCGTTTTTGCCAATCACTTTTATGTAGATAGAGCGGATTAAACTGAGTCAAAAAGTCCTCTACTATTTTGCAATTTTCGCAATAGTTAACTAGATCAATTATTAAAAATTACCAAATATTGGTCTTGAATAATTTTTTACTCAAATACTATCACTTTATAGAGAAGTTGCGAGAGACAAAAATCATTTATTTTCTTCTCATAAAGTTCTGAGAATTTTTTAAGAATTTTTTCAAAATTTTTTTAATACCGTATTTTCTCATGTTGGTAAAAATAAGAAAATGCAGTATTAAAAAGTTGATAAAAAATTCCGAAAAAATTCTTATTATGAAGAAAATAAATAATTTTTGTCTCTTGCAGTTTTTCTGTAAAATTGATAGTATTTGAGTAAAAAATTATTCAATATTTGGCAATTTTTAATAATTAATATCTTGTTAACTATTGCGAAAATTGCAAAATGGTAGAGAACTTTTCGACTCAGTTTAGTCCGCTCTATTTATACATAAAAGCGATTGGCAAAAACTTTCGGGCAAATATCCCCTGTATACACGTGTGTACATACATACAGATGTCTCACAACTATCGAACTTCCTCTTAAGGATATATTCTTGAGGTAATTTTGAGACGAAAATCCTAATACAAAAATGTCGAGGCTACAACAGTTTTTGAATTATATAATTGGTTAAAAATAGTGTGTAATTCGAAAACTATTATAGCCTCGATATTATCGTATTAGGATTTTCGTCTTAGAATGTTCAAAAGAATCCAGAAATAATAATAGACTCTAAAAATAAAATGGTTTTTTACTTATAAGCATTTAAAATTAGCTAATAATTCAAAAAATTATTGTAGCCTCGACATTTTTGTATTAGGATTTTCGTCTTAGAATGTTCAAAAGAATCCAGAAATAATAATAGACTCTAAAAATAAAATGGTTTTTTACTTATAAGCATTTAAAATTAGCTAATAATTCAAAAAATTATTGTAGCCTCGACATTTTTGTATTAGGATTTTCGTCTTAGAATGTTCAAAAGAATCCAGAAATAATAATAGACTCTAAAAATAAAATGGTTTTTTACTTATAAGCATTTAAAATTAGCTAATAATTCAAAAAATTATTGTAGCCTCGACATTTTTGTATTAGAATTTTCGTTTCAAAATTACCTCAAGAATATTCCTTAAGAAGAAATTCGGTAGTGTGAGACATGCTGTGTGTATGTATGTATGTATGTGTATATGTGTGTGTGTGTGTGTGTGTGTGTGTGTGTGTGTGTGTGTATATGTTTGTATATAAATGTATATATAAGATATGCTATATGATATATATCATACCATGTTTAACTTGGAACAACATTCTTGTGCATTCAGATAATCACACTCAAGATCAGACAGAGTTATAATCTTTACACTTCGGTCAAGGAAAGTAATGATATGTGACATTAATTAATGTCTAATAACAAATTCAATTATTTGCGTTACACAATTAGTGCAAAGCTGTTATACATGAAATTAGCAAAATTAAATGTAAATATAAATATTTTAAATAACTAAATATCCAATAATGATATTGTCATATTATTTAACAGAATATACATGTATATATTATTTCATTGTTGATTGTCACTGCATTCAGATACTTATATAAAACAGCCTTTTTTTTTAATGTACACTAATCTAGTAGTAACCCAGTAAAAAATACAATATAACACAGTGAATCATTACATTCTTGTTTGTCAACATTAAACAAGGATGGAATGGTTCATTGTGTTACACTGACTGTATTCCAAATTTACTACCAGCATTGAAAATGCTACAGTTTACATTATGTGTTACACTATAGATTTTCAGTCAATTTTGCAATCAATTCACTAGCAGTCAATTTTGGAACACAGCCACTATGTTAGCTGTCTCTCGCTGGAAAGCATCAAAATTCTGATTCTTTCTTGCTTGTGCAGGCGGGAGGAAGATTTGAAATTGGCGCCATTGCATCGCTGCCAATTCCAAAATAACCTCTTATTGCGAAGAAAGTCTCATGCGTAGAAAGGCTATCGTTTCGCGAGCCCAGCGTTGAAATTGTCAAAAGAGATGGAATGAACCTGGGTGACAAAAAGGATACATAATACACCAGAAGAAACAGCACACAGCCCGTTACAAATAGTGCGATTACGAACAAAAACGGATCCGCGATTAGGCTCATGACGCTGCTGCTTCTGCGTGAGAACGCTGCTGAATGCTGATCACATGAGATTCGCGGCTTCAGTGCTTGATAAGTGCCTCTTCCGAATATTTGTCAGTATCTGTCAGTATTCGTACTCGAATACTCGCTCACCGGTTAAACTTTTGCTCACTTTTGCCGTAAACTTCCGGGATATCGTTTACGATTATTAAAATGCACACTTCACAGGGTTGCCAATCGCCAACGGCGGCCAACGCTCAATCTCCTGCAATATCCTGCGATGTCACGGATGACAGACCATCCCTCGCCCCTCGCATTTACGCAAACTCCAATTAACTTTTACTGAATAAATTACACAAAGTTGATCAAATCTAGAATTCCTAATAAAAACACTAATCATTAAATTGCGAATTCCAATCGTTTTCGAAGAACAAATCGATCGACTTATTATGAAAGATTCATTCAAGAATTTGCAGAAAGTGTGTGAAAATCCAATACTTAATCGGCTTAATATATGTATGTATGTACGATATATTCTTAATGGAATAATTAATTCGATTTTTATCAATTTCAAACTATTCTTATATCAATCATACCAACGTGCTGGTTTTAAGTTAGACTGGCCATTGGCGATTGCTGCGCATGCGTGAAAAATGTAGGAATATTGGCTCTAATTCTGTTGGCCATTCTGCAACATATCCGTTGTTCGAAAAATCAAACGAATTTTGTGTATTATTTGCGTGTGTACAGTAACGGAGGTTTGTGTACTCCGTAATTCTCCAGCGACTTTAAACACGGTGATGCCTGACAGTTATGGAGTTATGGGAAAAAGTTATCTTAGAATGGGTGAGTAGTAATTTTACGTATAAGCACCAAATATTATACACACAGTGTCTCTGTGGTCTTTCGTGTATTCACAATCACACAAACGTCGAATTCTCAATTTCACAAATGAATTTTTCATACCTTTTTGCTTGTATTCTTTGCAATTTTTTTATGCAAATTTTTAATTTTAATTAAGTATTTTAATTATTTTATGATCCTAAAATTTTAAGAACAACTTTTTAATTATGTTTAATAGAGAGCTCAAGAACAAATGTTTCATAGACATATGTTTAAATTTACAGATCAATTGTCTGGAAGTGCAAGACGAACCAGTGAAAAATATAATAGAACTGCAAGATGGAATATTTTATATCAATTTCCTAAAATTAATGTGAGTATATTGCAATGCAAAACCTGTTATCTAAGCCTATTGTTATTCAATTTATTATGTTATAGAAAATGGAAGAAGCTCCAGGATTTTAATCAAGAGCATATTATAAAATTTATAGAAGGCAAGTAAATTCTTGTTTTTCATATTGCTAGTTTTCTAATTGTATCATCTGCAAGTTTTTGAATTTGAAAAATAAAAATTGAAGTTAGTAGGAATACAATACTAAGTGGAATAAAAATTCCACTTAATTTTTAAAATTTTAAGTGATATATATATAACTAGGAAAATAAAATTTTATTACATTGTCTGTTTACAGAGGAATATCCTACTTTTAAAGTTAACAAAGATGATAACGAAGAACATATATACATTGCATCTTTATTATTGTTACATTTGTGTCGAGTACTTTTTGCAATACATCAATCTCTGCAATATAATATGTGTGACAACTTGAGAAACGAAACACAAATTAGAGTTAAAGCCTTTCTCGAAAGTGTTCTACCTATTGGCAAAGATATTACCAAGGAAACTATGAAAGAAGTTATTATGGAGGTAGAGGATACGTCAACATCTATGGATAATTGCAGAACACCGCGAACATCGCCCAGTAAGGAATTTTTGAATTCGCCTCTAACATGTTCTGGACGTAGCAAAAAAATTTTGATTGAACGGGTTCGAGAGTTGAGAGATTTGAAGTGTAGCTTGGCGATAGAACGATTTACTAATGCGGATTTACGGGATGACATATTAGTGCAGCACAATAGAATAAAAAAATTGCAAAAAAAGCTTGACGAAAAATCTGCGAAAATAAAGGAATTACGAGATGGACGGTTCAAGCCAAGCACTCCTCAACCATCTCGTATACAAGAAGATAATTCACAAGAGGATTATTACAAAAGATATATTAATGATATGGAAAATCAATTGAGTAAACAGCAGGATGAAATTAATAAACTGGAGACAGAGAAAGATGCTATATCAAAGGAATTATGTTGCACGCGTAGAACATCTAAACATTACAAGGAAAGTTTTGCAAACTGCGAACGGTCCTTGGAATCTTTAGCAAACAAAATTGAATTAAAGGACAGAGAACTGATAGAACTTAGAATGCACAATGAAGAATTACGCGCGCATATGAAAGAATTGAATAGAAGTACTAATCCAGAACAAAGTTTTGAGGTTGAAGATCTATCATGTCCTGTCACTCGATCATTGAACACTAGTGAAGTTTTAAGTACTGTAATTGATATTCAACTCCAGGAAGCCAAAGAAGAATCTGCTATATTGCATGCTCAAGTTGATTCTTTAAAAGGAAGATACGATCTTCTTATGAAGGATTATAGAGCTGCAATAGAATCCAATAGAGATTTACAAGAAAAGGTAAAGACTCTAGATAGAGTGCAAGCAGAATTAAATAATGTGCAGAAGGAATTGGATGTATCAAATATAGCTGTCGCAAGTTTACAGGTAGAAAAAGTCTCTCTTGTTACTCAAACTGAAGATTTGAAAAATTTACTTTCATCTAGAGAGAAAAAATTGTCTGAAACAGAACAATCGAATGTCGCATTGAGTACAGAATTGGAAAATTTGAAATTAGACATGAAGAATTTGAATGAATTATTTGAAAATGAAAAAACAAATTCCTCACATTTAAGCATTACTTTAGAACAAACAAAATCACAGATAACAGAACATCTTGCATGCATTCATAAGCTTACCGATGAAAGAGATTCGTACAAATCTTCTATCGAAAATTGTAGTAAAAAATTAAGAGATATTTTACATTGTGATAATCAACAATTTGTAGAAGTTAAAACTGATAATTTAAATAATTCGACGCTTAATCTTATCGATCTTACAAAATGTATTGAAACAATGTTACATAACTGCAATATAATGCGCGTTTCATATGAAAGTGATATCGAAAAATTAAAAACAACAATAGATGAAACAAATACAAATCTATGTAAGCAACAATTAACCATTACAGCTTTAGAAGAACAAAATAAGCAGAATCTTGTGGAACTAACTAATATCGAGGAAGAGAAGAAGCAAAAGGATTTATTAGTAAATGAACAAAAGCAAATTATTCTTACATATTCACAAGAAATCGAAGTTCTAAAAGAAATTAAAGAGGAGAAACTCGTTTTGGAACAAAATTTAACAAATCGAGAATCACTGCTGAGACATACTATAACACAGTTAGAAGAGCTACAGAACATAAATAAAGATCTGAAATTATTAAAAGAAGTAACTGAGCAATATTCTGGAGAATACAAAAAATTTGTTAAACTAACATTTGAAAAATTGCAACATGAATATTACACATTGCATCACGATTATCATAAAGTACAACAAGAAAAGGAAAAGTTAGAGTATAATTTCAACTATAATAAGGAAGAATTATCAAAAATTCAAGTAATAAATACTACATTACAACAAAACTTATTAGAAAATGAAGAAAAAATAGATACTTTAGAAAAGAAGGAAAGAAGTCTCTTCACTGAATTAAATGAATACAAACGCAATGTACAAGAATTAAGAGATATGAATCAAACGTTGGAAGAACTATACGCAGTGATGAAAACTGAAAAAAATAATAAATTTGAAAGTCTCAAGTCGGATTACGCTAAATTATTACTCGAATTGAAAGATGCCACTGATAAGGTAAATTTATTACATCAAGAAAAGAGTGATACAATGTCGCAAATAGGATTAAAAGAAGCACAAATTAACAAGTTACTTTTAGATGTTTCAACTTTAAAATCAGAAAAGAACGATTTAATGTATTCTCATAAAGAAACACTTGAAATGAAAGATAAAGAACTAGAAATAAAAGAAGAGGCTTTATTGACATTACAAACTAAAATGGAAAAATTGATCAGCGAAGCAAATGTGACGGAAAAAAAGATGAAAGAGATAATTATTAATCTTCAAGAAGTAAGATCCAGTCAGGATGCTGTCTTGGCAACTCAAGAAGCAGCTCTGAAAGAAAAGTGTCAATACATAGAAGAACTTGAAGAAAGATTTGATAATTCAAAGGATATCTTGAATAAAGAACTTGAAGAAACAAAATTATCATTACGTGAGTGCCAAATTAAATTCTTTGACTTAGAAAATCAACTTAATAACCAAAATAGGACAATAACAGAATTGCAAGACATGCTGAAAACAATAAATGTAGAACTTGAAACTAGTAAAGAGTATTGTAAACACATAGATGCAAGTCAAGAGGAAATTATAAAATTATGTCAAGAATTGGAACATCCAACCAAAAATTTAAATTCTACGATTACAAAAACGTGCTCAGACTTTGATATACATGATGTATTGCAGTATGAGTGCATTAATATAGAGAATAAGTATAAGTGTATTAATATAGACAATAATGCAAATATCTTAAATCTTATTAAGACGACTCTTGATGAATTACACAAATCTCAGAAAATTATCTCGCATTTATCATGTGCAAATATAGAATTGAATGAAGCTTTGTCAAAACAAAAAGTACTTGTAGAGAATAATGTAAAAGATAAAGAAGAAGTTTGCAGTCTCAAGAATAAAATACGAGAATTGGAAATAATAGCACAGAAACGAAATAATTATATCAAGAGTCTCATAAAAAATAAGGAATCTTTGCAAGAATCTTTGCAGAAAGTTTTCGCTATGCGCAATGATTTAGATACTATTTTAACATCAACTAAACAAAAATGGAATGAAATACTGACAAAGTTTCAAAATATTTTTTACATTGAGCATCCTATTTGCGATGAGCTTAAACAGCTTCAAATTAAAAAGACAAATCTTGAAGATACATTGTTGAAATGTCAAATTGATTATTTAGAGAATATCAAATCTCTATCTGACATTTTATGGGAAAAGTTCCTATGGACAGAACAAAAATTACATGATACCTATTTATGTTCAATACATGAGAAGGAATGTTTGGATATACTAACTAATGTAGAAGAAGATCAATTTTCTAATGAGAAAATGATAATTAATATGGAGCTAGAAAAATATAAAACGCTGCAAACTGATGTAATGAAATCTGAAAAAGAGATAGAATCTTTCACTGCTTTAATTACTTTTTGCAATAACAGTTTAAAATTTGGTGAAATCAAGAATCAAATAGAGATAGAAAAGAAATTACAAAATCAAATTAATCAGTTGACAAAGGAAAGAAAAGATCTAAAAACTAAAATGGACACTATGCGTTCGAGAAATATAAAATTAGAGAAAAATATCGATGATCTTAGAACGGAAATGAAGAAGTTAAAATCAACGGAGTCAGCGCTGGTGGAGACAGCGTCGACGGAAATTAACTTAACCATCTCTGAAGGATCTGAAGTGCAATCCCTAAAAGAAGAGTTAGAACGTTTGAAAGAACAGAATCAACAGCTATATGAAGAAAAAGATGAATCAAGTAAACTAGCAAAACAAAAATTTGACAGTCAAATAAAAGAAATACATGCCAAATATGAACAAAAATTAGAAGATATCAAACAACAAATGGTAAGTAGAAAAATATCTATATTTTAAAATTTTAGGACTCATGTTTCACATAAATGTTACTTTACGTTAAATTTACAGAAAACACTCTATGATGAGCAAATAACGAAGTCAAGTAAGGATCAAGAGAAGATTATGCAAGAAAAGTTGCAAAATCAAATGGAAATAATGTGTTACAAGCAGAGAGATGAACTTAACAGATATAAAGCACACGTTGGCGATTTAAGTTCACAACTTTGGAATGTGGGAGAAAAACTCCTAATCGAGCAACAAGAGAAGGAAAATGCGTTACAGCGTGTAAAAGTACTAGAAACTAATTTTAAAGAATTCCAAACAAGCAAGCCAATAGCCACAATTTCGCGTAAGACTTGCAAGTACGCACAACTATTTCTTAGATAAGAAACATATTGTAAAAAAATTGTCAATTTAACGATTAATTAATCTATTATAGAATGGAGAAACAAGAAATGTTACCTGAAAATATACAACAAGCACATAAAGTAACAACACTTATAACCGAAGAAACACTCGAAAGGAGGCACAGTATTAGAAGCATGCAAGCGATGGGCAGTATATTTAAAACGGAGGACGAGGAGGAAGTCTTTGATAATGTTTATCTAAGTATATTTCGCACATTATAAATATTTCAACATAGTTGATAAAAGATTAAATTTAATTTTTCTATGACATGCATTAACTGATGTTCTCTCTTTCAGCTGATATGAAAAGAGGTAATTTCATGCCTATCACAGATATCAATCGTTTGTCTGTTTTACAAATGAGAAACTCTCTCTGTAAGCCTCACTTGAAATCTTCTTATCCAGCAGAAATGCAATTTCTTCCTCCAACTTTGACTGAAGAAGAGATTAAGGTAAGTTTCTTTTTAATGTATATTACGTCTTTGAAATTCTTATTGAATGTATTAAATATTTTATCTCGAATAATATATGTCTTGTTCATGTTTTTTGTTTTTTTTTTTTTGGTTTTTTTTTTTATAGACGGGTTCTTCAGTAGAAGAAAATTTTAACGATAGTCTTAGTCAAAGTCTTCTTCCAGAACAGAAAGCCAGGAAAAAAGATAGATCTCAGGTAAGAATAATGTCTATCGCGTTTTATGAAATCATCTCTTAAATATTTGCAATACTTTCAATATTTATTGATATCATATAAAATATATAGATATCATATAAAAAACCAGGTCCTCCAACACCAAGCAAAAATGGAGGAAAATTATCATTGCAGGTATTTGCAGCATATCTTTGTACATGCTATTACTGTGCATATTCTTTGCACACAGTTACAAAAAAATCTGTTCAAGAATTCGCTAAAACTGAAAGAATAACTTTTTACGACGCTTTTATTATGCAATCGTATCATTAGAAAATTATTACTACAAATTTGTATAGGGTAATGAAGTAAGAAGCCCAAGTTCGCGTATATTGAGAGAGCGAAATGTGGATAGAAGAACCACGACTACTCCTCATTCGCTGAAGAACATATTCTCACTAAAACGACAAGATGAAGTGAGTATAAAAAATCAATGTAAAAAAATAAATATAAACAATTTTATATCAAGCGATATTAATATGTTAAACATATTTTTTTAATAGAATGCAACCAGCACGCCAAAACGCAGACTCAGTAATCTTTTTCGCAAATCTCGTTTACAATCGGATCGCTGAATAAATATTGTAGCCATATGATTATGTATAAAAAGTAACAATATGTGTTAGCATAACAATTAAGAGTTTTATAACTACAAATTATATTCTCTTATTTTACATAATTTACATGACATCTGCATTATTTATTTAAATATTACGGATGTTATGTAAATTATATGAAATTAAGTAGCTATAATAATTTTAATCTATGACTATTCTTATTTTTTGTCAAATATATATTGGAAGAAAATTGAAAATTATTGTAACTTTTGCAATGATACGTGTAATAATGTGTAAATAGATTTGTGGCACATAAATAATATTTTATCAATTTATATGAAACATTCAAGTGTACAAAGCATTATCACAGAATGTACAGGAAAAGCAAGATATAAGTATATCAAGTTTACCATGTGCCTCTACAATGCCTTCACAAATAAAACTATTAAACAATTTTATCTATGTTGTATATTTATTTAAAAAAGTTGTTAAATGGTTGATAAAAGTAAGATATTTTTTTTTAATATTCATTTTTATATAAAAATGAAATATATATATTGTATTATTATAACATGAATAATGTAATAAACTCAATTCTGAAAACTTAAAATTTTTTCTTTTATGTAATAACGTATATGTTATAACGTAATGTCATCTGTCGAAACATATTAATACTTGTTCTATACATATATAAAAGCTCTATGTATCTACATAAATTAAGTTGAGATTAGATTTGTGTAATTTTCAAATCGCGTAACTGCTTTGAATACATATCACAATCCAATCGTCTAAATTTAAGAATATGAGAGAGCGAAGCTTTTAATAATTAAGATGTCTCCTACTCAGAATCAGATTCCTGTAATTTAATTTAAATCAATATATATCATGTAACTTATAGCATTATGTTCATATTGTAATATTATTCGAACTTACCATATATTGTCCCTCAACATATCTTCCTGAGTTTCTAGAAGTTCTCCGCAATTCCCTGTGCTCTACATGATCCTGATTTCGCCGTCTATTGAAAAATTATGTTCCGTTTATTTTATAATTTCAAAATAGATACATGACAGCATACTTACGATCTTGACTGGATTTGTAAAGTTTTAAGTCTGTTATCAATATCATGTGAAGGACTCGTCGAAGTATCTTCTATGGCTGCTGTAGGAGACGTTTGCATTTCTGCGGTGTTATTATTATCATAGAAAGCATTTGTTTTGGCTCCGCGTATTACCACTTTAGTAACTGGTAATCTAAAAAATGAAATGATTAGATAGACATTTATTAAGTAAATATATTTTATAATTTAAAAATGATCTATATTTCAATTGATGCATTACTTTTTTCTACTCATATTTAAATCAATAAAAATATGAGAAAATAAATTACTCACTGATTTTTCCGTGGACCACGCTTTTTCTTTTGTTTACTGAAATAAAAATGCCCATTTTCAGGTGGAAGTGCAATTATTCTGATTACTCGAGATAAAGGGACAAAAATATCAAAATTACGAAAAATTGTCAAGTGCATATATATGATCGATTTGTATACTAAAATATATATGTATTTAGAATTTTTTAAAAATTACTTTTTAATAAGTAAAATATTAAAATCGAAATAACAATATCAAGAAATGATATAGATGACACATATAGAATGACACATATTTGTGAGTGGTGGATATAGAGAACGGCGTGTCACATGAAGAGGAACATAGGCATCATTAATTTTAGGAAATATGAAGCAAAAATGATCAATTCTTTTATTTTGCTACATGTTAGTGATTAATAAAATATGTTTTTTTTGCGCTTTTTAATGACTCTTTTTAATTTTGATAAAGTAGGATCTAGGAGCGCTGGGAACAGAAGGTCTTATTTGAAGCAATATTTATTCATATGTCTATCACACCAATTTGTATTATTAATATATAAATAGAATACAAAGTTTTTTTAAGCTTACTTGATTTTCAATCTCGATAAAATACACACATCGTTCTCTATGCACTATTTTTTCAATTACCTCAAAAATATGATACGATAATATTATATATTTGTAATAATCTCTTATTCTAGCAGAAATGCTTTGTTGTTAAAACAAGCACGAAGTATAATAGATTACATCGAAAATATACAATTTTTGTCCCTTACATATAGTTTTAAATATACACGATTGATATATAATTTTCATTTAAAAATATATTCTTAAATTCTTTTAAGGTCGCCTGAATCAAGCGGTTAGGCTCACTACTCATGCAAACATATATGTGTATACAAAAAATAATTTTTTTTTAAATATTATGATTTTAAGTAACAATAGATATTTACAAATTAAGCACAAGCATGCAGTTATACTGCAAGCAGATCGCAATTTTTTAAATAAAAAAACATACAACTAATGATTCCACATTCTCTCTTTCTTCCTCTTTCTCTCACACGCACACTTTCTCAATAGTGCTTTAAATTTTCTAATATTTCAAAATTGTAAAATTATGATAATTATAAAATTTCGTATTTTAACATATCAAAATAATAGAGTTTTTAACAGTATACATCGATTCATCATACATAGAATTCATTCTTTTTCATAAATTTATCATAGCAATGAGTCGTAACATACTGAAGTTTTACAAATACATCATAAAATTAATAAAGCATTAATGAAAAAATGGCAATAAAATAAAAATATTATTAGTAATGGGACTGCTACCACTATTTCTACAGAACTACATTTTGCAAGCAACGTTACTATCTTATAGCAATAATAAAAGAAGCACATTAGTATGTGCATAGAATTTGCGCACTTTTAGTTTTATAATGTATATTGTCTACGTATATATTATAATATTCTAATATAATATTTTTTTTGTTAAACTTATTAGTATGATCTTAATTATAATTACAAGTAACTTATATGTAACTAGATAACACAAAGAAAATTTATTAAGCACTTGAATATTGTTACAATAAAAATTAAATGCTTTACTAGTTGCTACAGTACAAACTATATATATTGTACACATATAAATTATAATATATAATTATAACATATGACTTGAAATGCAAGTTACACACAATATGTAACTATAATACATATGCACATATAGGTAGATAATATAGTTTGCATTGCAAAAGCTAAAATATTTTGTTTTTATTGTTTTTATATTCGAGCGCTTGCCAATTTTTTGTTATCAAACAGTTACATATAACAATTATTTTCCATTATTTTACAGTATAATTAAGATCATCCTATAACAAGTGTAACAAAAAACAATATTATATTAGATTTTCTCTATATTCGGGTACTTCCAACTCACCCAGCAAGTTCGTGATCAGAACCTTCGTCAGGTTCATCAGCATCTTCTTCTTCTGCAAAATAAATATTATTGTTTAAACGATGAAGAAAACAGGATAACTTAAAATTAATACTCTTATTACTCTTAATGCTTCTATAATTACAATCATAAATGCAATTATTTCTGCAATTTACGATGTTTCAAGTTCTCAGTTCAAGTCCAAATCCAATTTTACAGTATTACGTTATTTTAATCTTGCATGAAAACAGCAAGAAAATAAAAACTTTACAGTATTCAAAATTATGATACATTTACCAATTTCTTATTCAATTAATTTTGAAAACCGGAGTTGTGTCTCATGAATATATACATCGAGTATTTTTCAAAATAATCATAGTGACACAAAATCTTTTACCTGCTAAATCTTTCTTGCGTCTTGTGTAAGCTCGTTTACTTGTAACTGGTACTTGATCAGTTTCACCATGTAATAAACTATTTCTGTATAATAATAAAGGCTGCCAATCCTCTCCTCGTGAAGATGGCATTCCAGCTTGTAGTCGTCTATCCAGAAAGTTGAGTCTACAATTGGATACATCATATTAAAACTCATAAATTTGAAGAAAACTATTGGCACAAATTAGATGTAAAATATAGTACTTACACTAGACGTTTATCTTGTTTGAGAAGTTTATTCGTGAATTCTGACAGTATTTCCAGGAACGGTAAATTCGGTGGTGGACCTGTAGGATCCTGTTCGATACCATCTGGAGGAGTAATGACGAATAACACTCCTGCACGATGCAAGGCCGTAATTGCTTCACGATTTTTCACAGCGTCCAAACCAAAAGATAAAGCAAATCGTTTCGCGAGTTCCTAGACGTAATTAGATTTTAGCATACTTTTATCTCATTGCATTATAAATTATATATCGATAGTTACATACCTTTATCGCGGTAAATTCTTCGCTATTTCTATTCACCTTGCCCTTTTCAGCCATTATCTCATTGTATAAAATATTTAAGCTTTGTTGCATCGTTAATGCACAATTCGTTTTGTTGATGTCTCTCGCTTTCCCTAATGTGGTTTTAATAATATCGCCATAGTCGTTGTAATATTTGACGTAATGTTTAAACACATCTGCCGCAGCTTTCGTGGGAATCATATTATATACGATTAACTTGCAGTAGCCAGCCAAAAAATTTCTTCGTTTATGTAATTCTTCGATTTTAGAATGTTCATCATGTTCATCTGTGAAATAAATTCATTTTATATATTTTTCAGTAAATTTATTTAATATATCACTCCTTTATACTCTTCAAAAGTACATTACTTAAAAAATTAAATTTCACAGAAAAGAGGAAAATTATTTTACAACTTGACAAAAAATTATTGATTAATCAAATAATATCGCTAAAAAGAATATATCCTTAATGTGGTCGAATATCATTTTTGTTATTTTTGTTTACAATCTTTAAAAAAAGGACCATCTTTTTTGAGCCAATTTCTTTATAAAATTAAATTCATTTTTAATAATTGATAGGATAATGTTTACTTAACTTGTTCATGATAACACGTAAATATGGTTTTTTTTTAAATTTCTTTATAGTGTTATGTATTGTACAAATAGACTGTATTTTCCTACTTGTGTATAAAATAAAATAACATTCTTCTAATAAAAATCATTGATTTAATAATAGAGCTATTGACGAAATCTAAACATATAATTTAATTATAACAAAACGTGTCTGTATGACACATAGACTCATGTTAATGACTAAATGCTCTCATATCAAATTACTTAATTGTCTTAATTTTTTTAAATCACTATTTTATCAGCCTTAAAAAATTACCGAGTAATTTATCATAATTTACAGGATAATATTTATTTATATATTTATTGTCAAATTGGGTCATTTTCATCTCTAGTTGAAACACTGAACTGTCTAATAATAAAACATTTTCCTATCAAACAAAAAATCTAAGTCTAATTCCTAGTCTTACTGTCTCGCATATAAAAAAAGATATTATTTTCCACTATGATACAAATAAGAATTAAAATAAATTTTAAGATATATAATAAATAAATCGCTGTATGCATGTTCGGAAAATAAAAATAAAAATAATCAATCACCATCTTCCTCTTCGGAGAAGACATATTCTTGTATAAATCTATTGAGCATGTTTTGCATTGCTTGATCCGGTTCATATACCAACTGATGCATCAAGGGATTAGTATGGGTAGTCAATTGGTTGCAGAATACTACTAATAAATCACATATGGTATTGTATGCAACTTCTCTTAAGATCGGCGATGACGGCTATTTAACATTACAAATATTATTTATAAAACATTTTATGTTTATAAACATTTAATGTGATTTTGTTCTCGAATTTGGGTAAAAATGATAATTACCGTGCTGCTACTATCACCACTGACAAAATGGCGCATCAAACCTATAAACGAATGCAGTCGTTCATTCAACTGTCGACATTCATTCTCGCCACGACTACCAGAGTCTACAGCTTCCATCAAATGATGTTCGCCCCACAAAATAGCGAAGAAGCATGCGCTTATGCAATATTTAACTGCCTTAGGTGGTAGGCATCTGCGTATAAACAATTAAAATTAAAATATATTTAAACATATTTGTATAGTTTCATAAATATAAGGAAAATTACTTTGAAGGGTCCTTTGCATCTTCAATATCCTTATACAATGAATCCCATATACCCCAAGGATTCATATTGTGACAGGAATAAAATATAGAAACTTTTTTGAGTGATTGGACAACGTTAAATATTTCATCTTCGTCTGGCTCCTCATTTCCTTCAATCAAATTTCTATATTCGTCGATCGCCTCTTTATATTTATTTACGATTGAATCAATTAAAGTTGAACGAGCAACGTCACACCTATAAGAAAATAATTTGAATACTGAATGCTTTAATATATACAATTTGAAAAAAGTGATATACATACCTAGTGAAGATAGCATGACCTTCCACGCACATGTGTTCCAATGTTTTAGACGCTGTATCTAAAACTTCAGTATCATGCATTTTTTCTACAATCCCGTGAATTTTACTTAATAAAGAGTCTAAATTCATTTCCTGTCTAGATTTGGTATAAATATCTAAATCGAAATATTGCGGGATTGCGAGTAAATTTGCCAATTTTTCGGGATCCGCTCTGTACTTATCAAGTAACAGTGGTAACGTTTGAATAAAATGTTCTGTCAATTTTTGCTTATCATCGTAAACTTGTTTAAGTTCTTTCACTGACAGAATTTTTCGAGTAGGTCCACGGCCGACTGGTGCTTCGCCCGTAGCAGCCTGTTTTATGCAACACACCATCAATTCAATGAGGGATGTTTCTTTTTGATTATCCAACGCTTCCTCATCGGGACCAGCCTCCTCCAATAAAAGATCCGTCATACATTCCCAATCCTTCATCATTTGATTAGTTTCGATCAGAGAATCAACTAGATATGCCCCGTGTTCGTGTAACTCAGATTCGATGAAGAACAGAACAAGATCACGTATAAGTGGCGTATTCGGTAATCGTTTCTTACCACGTCTGGTCTTAACACTTGCCATAGTTACTTCGTCCAGACGGAATAAACGTTCGTTCAAAAATTCACCGGCCGCTTGCGCGACCGCGCGATGCGAGGAATAAACAAGCTCGTACACATGTTCGCAGTCTTTATCAGTGAGGATTTCTCTATGATGTTTCAAGATTGAGATAACGAGTTTCACAGCCTGGACCGCCACATCGTATTCTTTGTCTAACGTCATTGCGACGATTCTGTCTTTAAACTTACTTGTGAACAACTCGAGTTTCGTTTTTAGTTCCTCTGAGGCATACAATGGTTGTAATGCCTGTAAGCATTTTAGTCTAACTTCTCCAACTTTATCATGTAAAGTCCAACCTACAAAATTCAAACACGAAAATATAATATGACTTTTATTTTCATTGTGTAAAAGTGAAAAAAAATATTATATACCAATATATTTCAAATAAGAATCATCTAAGAAATTTTGATGAAACTTCTTCATCCAGACTCCGATTTCTGCCATACAAATCGCACGTATTTCCGGCAAGGTATCTCTGTATCTATGAACGAAAACAGACTTGAACATGTATGTAAGCATGTTCTTTATTTCGTCCATATTCTCTTCCAATTCTTTTCGCTTTGCCATCAAAGATTCCAATCTGTCTGCTGCTCTTTTCTCCCGAGCCTTTTGTCTCTCTGCTTCATACTGTCGTTGCGTGTTGTCCAAATTTATAGATACAGTCAAAGCAACATCTACCAAAGCTGTCATTAATTTCATGGCTACAAGTCAAATTGTTTTATTAATACACATTCTGGAGTTCATAGTAAAATTTTATAAACACAGTTACTCAGTTCGTTGAAATTTACCTGCAAGCGTTGCAGTATGTCTAAACGCTCTTACTTGTGAATCTGACAGCCCAGTTAGTAAAGAAATAACATTATCCATTAAAAATTGATCATAAATAATCGAATATTGGCACTGTCGGACGAGAATTTGAACGAATTCACAAAAATTTGCACGGAACTTCTTCCACTGTTGTCCCGTCATTATCAACGGATATTCACCACTTTCCTGCAGAATAAAATTTTATAATGATAAAGTTACTGATCTGTTAAGCATTATAATCTGAGAAACATACTTCGTCAAATTCCTCGGTCATCTTGCGAATTATTGCTACATGTTCCATGGTCAGTTGCATCTCGGAAGTAATGCGACCTTTGCAACCACTTGCATTAATAAAAAATTGCATCAACATAAGAAGGGCGTTCTCTCTGTTACTTTTATATTTTTCTATCCAGTCATCAACAATAGTCTGTCAAATAATTTTGTAAAAGATTTTGGTACACAGCTTTTCTTCGTGTACTTATTAATACATAAATCAACTTACAGTGAGCGACGAACGATTATTTCTAATAACATAATAAAGACTAGCTTCATCTTCTAAACTATGCGGATGGTGCGCTCTTTTATTACGTCCTCGTCCACCGCCACCTTTGCTTTTGCTGGTGGATAGTGGAACATAGTCCGTATCGATTTCTTTGTACTTAGGTTGCTGCACCACACCTCCTTTAAAAAGTTAAAGATTATAATTTTTCATATTATTTGTATGTTACAAGGTGTGTCCGTAAATATTGACAAAATACACATTCATATATACCACGCATCCTGGCACGTGTGTTTCTTGTAATCCTCATGTTAGAAGCTGCTGGTGTTGCAGGAGCTTCGAATTGTGTCTGATTATCAAGATTTCCTGATTGTTCCTGATATTGCTGTTGAGTTGTACCTGGCGAACTGTAGCTCTCAGAGGAGTAATGTTCTGGACTGTAAATATACAATAATTAGTTAATACAATAATTAATTAATCTCTTATATGCAATTTTGATATAACAACTGACTGATTATGAAGGAATATAAATATATTCTTTTAAAGTGCTTTCTTTCTTTCTTCAGTTTCTATTTTTTTTTATAAGCAAATAGAAGATGACATTATCGTAGCAGATAAAGTTATTTATTTCAATAATATAACTATGTATACAAATAACATAACTATGTATACTAATTCAGCCACAAGGAACAAACTTAATAACATCAATTCGCTAATTGGATACTTACGTAGGATTGTGCAGCGGAGTCTGAGATGGAGTCTGATTGTACGGTGTATACGCATTGTAAGAGTCGTTCGCGTCCCCGCCGGAATTGTCATTCATGGGCGTCAATGGTGTCATCGGCGTATCATACTCCGGAGGCACCGGATCGTCCATACGGATCCGCTTGCCTCCCCTTCTGTGCATCATCGTGGCGTTCTCTAAGTTTTAGTGCGTCGTTCCAGAAAGATTTCGTGCCCCCAGGAAAACGCGCGCTCGGCCGCGATAACCGCGCGTTAGGTCGCCATAACCGCGCGTTAGGTCGCCATAACTGCGCGCCAGAACCGTACTTTGCCGAGAATCTCACTAAACGTGTCGAGACGCACCATTCGGATACTTTTGACAAAGCGAAGGCTATTCCTCGTGATTCTTGATGGTGTTTAAATTTAAACTCGTTTTTAGCATTCAGTGTCCTCCCTTTTATTATTGACGCCTGATTTCCGATACAACCGTCCGCGATGTCTCGGAATGTCTCGATATTTAATGTTCGTCAATTAATGCCAAATTCCGTTGCAATCGAGATAAGATGGGGACATCTTGAGACGCGTCTCGACGAATGATTTTCATTGGTCGTCCAATTGAGAATTCCCTAGATATGTCTAGATTCATGAGAACGCGCCCACCATTTTGTTTGACCCCCACCATTTTCCTTCCAGCCGTAATTTGAATTGTCTGTCTCTTTTCTCCTAACGCTTCAGTGATCGTGTCGGAAAGGACGGAGAGTGCATTATTCTATTGCATTATTCTTGTAAAGTACGTTCCGTTATGCGTTTACAGCGCTTGTAAGTATCATTTATCTTTGTTTAATATTCGATAAATCGGATAGACAACAAGGATGATATATATGATTACAGCACGGAGTGTGAAAACAAAACACTTCAGTCACGATTCACGATCCTTCGCGCGCGGTGAGGAAAAGTGGAAGCGCTTCGCGCGCGTGCAAATGTGCTTATGATTGCACAGAAATTTCACCTGAGTCATCCAGGTATCAATTTATACTTGTTTAATATTTAGGGAACAAGAATACTCGGGTTAAAGTTTCTGAACGCGGCTTAAAAATAACGAAAGTAATTTGAAATATGTCTAATGCCCGTTTTTACCGTAGATTACTTTTTGTTTTTTTTTCTAGTTCTAAGAATTCGAAAAAATGAAGAGTAAATTAAATCGAGATTAAAGTCTACATTTGTGGAAATAGAATCAAGATTAAAATGAAACTACATTAGAAATGGACATAAAGGAGGGCGAAAGGTCTGCTTTCTAGTTGAATTACATTTTTGAAATTTAAAATGAAATAGATATAATTAATATGTTTAATATGTTTAATATTCGATTAAAGTGAGAAAAAAAATTCTAGTGGAGGAATAAATAACAGATCGGAATAAATTCCTTGTAATCTACAATTAATATATTTTGTTGATTTTCAGAATGTGATTAGCTGATTTTCCTGAAGAAGTTTTGACGATTCCCTTTCGAGACGCCGAACATCGATCGTCATGGCGGTTGTAATCTGATAAAATTATTTTTCGAAGATCGGAAGGGTAAGTCTGTTATCGATGCAATAATATAAGACGCCTGCGCTCTTTTTCAGCTCTTTTATTACTCATATACTTTCGTTGTTATAATGATACGTAAGATTATACAATGATACTCTACAAGTTAGTTTTGATAAGAAATAAGAGAGGCGCGGATTCGAAAACGTTCGCGCGGACGCCGACTTTCCCGAGAAAATACGACTTTCGTGTCTCAAAGGTGATCTCGGTTAAGTCCCGATTAATTTAATCAGCGATTTATACCAGATCGGTTAAATTGTTTGAAACAAAAATTTCTAATTCCAAAATTGTCCCTAATCTTTTTTTTTAAATAACATGTTAATAATTTAACAAAATTAATAATTTGACAAAATGGTATCAAGTAACATCATTTCGTTAAGTTATTAATTTTGTCGAATTATTAATATATTGTATAACAAAAGATTAGAGACAATATTATATAATTAGAAATTTTGTACTGTTAATAAGTTGATCACTGATTAAGTTAATCAAACTTTTAATTTGCCCTTAAGAAATTCCCCAATTACAGCACTCTCCTCACCCAAATTTTTAATATCATACTACTTTGGTTTTATTAAATAATTTTATATTGATCTTTTTACGCGTTCAAAATCATTGCTCAAAAAATTACAATTCTATATATTTTTAAGTCATATTAAATCATTATAAAAAAACCAATTATAACTCATACAAATTACAATACATTCATAAGTTATGATAATGATCTCTGCGAACTAATTGATGTACGATTAGTAATTATTAATCGACGTTAATATCAGTAATTAGGTGATTTAAAGGTGTAAGCGAAAAGTCGGCATTTTTGAAAGAGCGAACGTCGATCGGTTAATCTGCGGTACAGAGTAAGAAATGTACAAAGCGGGCATGTCTCATTTTCTTCTCTCGTGCCGTATTCGCTTAATTGCCTACCTTTTTTCT
The DNA here is from genome assembly GCF_000204515.1 of Acromyrmex echinatior. The sequence goes on along the minus strand of NW_011627736.1, from coordinate 151,434 downwards.
AAGTTTATATGGTTTCACGAATAGTGTTACTTTCTTTCTTTCTTTTCGCGCATTTGCTTACGCTTACCGAAATCGTCACTGATAAACGCGCCGCGAAATCGCCATGCGAACGGAATCCTTAAGGCAGTCGTTATTAAGTACTATGATAAGTTTTGGCACTTACAGATTTACGATTGCACTAATTGCGAATGGTACCGGCCGCGCTCTCCGAGAAAACGCCTATCTTCTACATTATGTATAACATATGTATATTTGATATCAAATCTCCGCTGTGTGCGGTGCAACGAGAATCGCAATCCTCGTGATTTTTTTTCTATGTTAGCTGCGCTTCCTGGGACGGTATTGCTATTAATTTGTCGATATTGCTCGTAATAACACTCGACATTGTTTACTACGTTATTATCGTTCAAAAGAATTTTACAAGAATCTCCCTGCCTACACATCGCGTATACACATATCTGTCTACAAAACTTCGCTGTACCATTTAGTTTTACTTCGCTACGAAGGCCTGGAAATGTTTTTGTCGTCATTCCTTTTGACGATGAAAATTAGTATGAAAAATGCCCAAAATATAAATATGCATGAAAAGAATAATTTTGTTAAAGTATCTAAAAATTGAGATAGATACAAATCTGAAAATAATTTTGTTACACCATTAAAATTATTATGTAGGAAACTCGTGAGCAATGCTGTAAAAAGTTTTGACATTCTAATCATTAGTTTGAGCATATCCTATTCTATATAATATTATTTTGATATCCCAACAAAATTTATTCTCAAGTCTCTAGTTAAATCTTTAAATACTTTAGCAAAACTGTTCTTTCCATGTGAACAAAAAAGTGGCAGTGCTTTAATTCGGAAAAATTTATTCTTGTTCGCTTGTGAGTCACACGTGACGTTGTACACGAGAAATGTTATTGTTTTGACAAATCACTTTAGCTCGAGTAAAGCGACGCAAAACTGTTGATGTTACAACGTTGCGATGTGCTCGCATCCTTTAAATTTAAATGTTAATATTAAAGCTTTACAGCAAGAAACACAGTGTAATACAATTGACACAATGATCATTTCATCTTTGTTTAACAGTGGCAAATAACAAGAATGTAATGATTCATTGTGTTACACTGTGTCATCTGTGTTTTTTACTGGAAAGTATCCTATATGTCTCAAAATTTGAAAAGAGCTAGATATTTTGTATGCTCAGGTTGCTACAAGCCGGTTCTATACCTTTGAGAATATTAGACGGCAATTGTCGCTTGCCTTAGTAATAAAAATAGAACGCAGTTTCAATGTTTAATATTTTTCCATTTTAAGTGCAAATGTGAAGATAAAACATGTCTTGCTTATTTGTTACTTGATTATACGGTTTACAAAGTAATTTAATATGAAATGTAATGTATAAAAAATATTCCGTAATTCCGATAACAGAGAAATTATTTCAGAATAACATTTTTGAGAGATAAGCTTAAGACTTAAGCTTAAAGCAAAGCAATATTAATAAGCGAGATTGAAAATTTGATCTTATTAGTTCAGATATAGGTAATATAAATAAAACTGGCACAGCGAATGTTCAAGAACATGAACGGTTCGTTAAAAGACACAAGAAGAAGAAATGTACGTAAACGACAAATCATTGGTAACTGTTCCGTGTGTAATATTCTTACGCAAGCCGTGACCTTTTTCCACTAATAAACAAAAATTTTAAAAAGTAGCTCTCTATTCTCACATATGAGAAGCAAGGCGTTAGTGACGTTTCTTCGATACTGCTCGCCTCGAGGCACGTTATTTTTCATGGACGCAATGTGTTCAGATAGGACGTAAGGATCAATAGCTCCTTGTCCTACCTTCATGGTATAATAATCGATGATGAGAGGAATGAAATTCAAACAAGGCCAAAATCCGTGTGAACGGTGACGTCGCAGTTGTTGGGTTTATCGGCGGCCGCCATGTTCACCTCTACCAAGGTATCCACGCTGTTAATCGGGCAGCCCTTGAGGATTTTCTGCGCCGCTAGGCTGGTGAACTGCACCTGCATGTCGCTGAGACTGGGATAAGAGTGCAAATCCGAGCCTCGACTCACAGTCTTCTCTAAGTTGGGCTCGGAGCCCTGAGGAGCTCGTTGCTGCTTTACCGTCTCGAGATTCTCGATATATACGTCATTGAAAGAGCCACCGAAACCATCATACGACTTGGTAGGTGACGGCGGGTTCGAGGCAATATTATTCTTTGAACCGGGATGAAGTAGATTGCGATAACTCAGCGCGTCCTTCGATAACGACAGGCTAAGTTTACGCGAATTGTTCATCGCGTCGTTGGTGTTCTTCGTGGTAGACAACGCGGCAGCCTCCTGTACCAGAGCGTTCTTGTCGACGTTATTAGCCGAGGCGTCGATCAAGTGGGCCTGACTATTATTCAAGCGGTTCGTTAGCTTCAGTTTGTTAGGCACTTCATCTTCGACTTTCGGTTTGTTCTCCTTGTCAGATTCCGATAGCAGAAGACTCGTTTTTGGATCTTTCGACGTGTAAAGTGACGACGGACGCTCGGCCTTGATCGGTTTGTTCAGCTTCTCGTCATCTAGTTTCGATTTAAAAAGCTTCTCGTCATCCACCCGGGTTTTGTAGGCCTTCTCGGCCACTAGCTCTCTCTCCTGCTTCTCCTTGCAATCGATGACTTCCTTCTCGGCAATCTTCGTCTTCACCGTGCCGTTCTCGAAAGTGATTACGGACCTCATCGGTGAGTTATTCTGCTGAACGTAGATCTTCGTGCCAGGCGAGCCGGAAATAGTCGTCGTACTAGTCGTGTTGGAGGCCAACGTCACGCTATTCTGTATCGTCCGTTGCTCCTGTGATGGGCTTAGATTGGTGGACACCTGAAGAGTTATCGAGTTCTGCGCCTCTTGCAGAGGAGTCAGCGAACCTTGCTGAACGACTTTGAGCGGTGACGATTTCGTGGACAGTGTGGCCGTTTTCAATGGCGAACAAGTTAATTTCGTGCTGGAAATTGACTTGCCGCTAGAATGAGACGAATGACCCGACGAAGTTTTTTGCAGCACCTTGAAATACAAATTTTTTTATTGAAGAGACTATAAAGAAAAATTAAGAAGGCGAAAAAAATTAAAAAATTAAGGTTAAAATTGTAAAAATTAATTTAATTGCTATATAAAGAACATTAAAATGTTTAATATTTTGATACATTTCAAATGGATAGAAATATTTACGAGTACCTTTTTTTATCAGAAGAAAATATATACGCATGCAAATATTTTGTTACATATTTATAACGGAGCTACATCCACCTTATGCTGCGGAGAACCGTTGGTCGATTTAGTGCCACTGTTGCTGAAGTCATGACTCGGTCTTCTTGAGTTGGACTGCCTAGTGTTGGGCCTACCCAACGTTGTCGTCTTAGCCAAACTCGCATTCATTGTTCTAACTGAACCAGAGCTACCACCGCTTCTGCTGGGTGACGAATTCGTCGAGTTTTTATCGTTCTGCGTTTGATTACGCGTTTGATAACCCTCCTGATTGGTGGTGCTGGGCGGTAGAACAGATGCTCTAGACGTACATCTGCTCAAGCTTGAGCATTTGGATCTTGGCAGAGTAGAGCACGGTGATCGATGCCTTCGAGAGCTTCTTGGCGTCGAGTTGGCCAATAAACTCGAGGAGTCACCGCTGGCTTGACGCCGATGTCGCCTTGGTAAAGTGGCCGATCGCACCGAGCTCGAATCATCCCACACTTGGAAACTAGCTTGCGATTGGTCTAAACCTTCCATCATCTGAAAAAAAAGATTTGATCGATCTGATTTCGCGGGATTCGAAACTCTTCAAAATCAAGGAATTCTTATTTTTCACCTCCAATTCAATTCCAATTAAATTATTTAAATTGTTTATATTATCTCTATTTATTACTATCGTTAAATTTTCAAGTTCAGCGTTATTGATAGCGCGATACGTTGTCGACTTAGGAATTTTCATTAATTGTCAGGGGAACCGGTTAATTAGTCTTGCGGCGCTAGAAGTGCTGTGCAAAAAGTTTTGTTTTGTCTGTTCTTATTGGGAAATACTTGTATGCAACTTACCGAAGGGCTGGCGGCCCTTGTCTGCGTGGCAACGCTATGCAAATGTACGACGCGCGGATTAAACCATTCGGTGGGGGGATACTGAGCACTGAAAGTGCCCATTAACGGTGCGCCCTTCCTCCTTGTGCTCCGCCGAAAGAGCCTGGAGAGCAGGCCTATCTTCTCTGAAAAAATCCCAGAAAAGCCTTGAGGAAGGGATTTGGATTTTTTTGTGCTTTGTTAGAAAACAATAAGGATCGAGAAAGAGCTTGCCAGCTATAGGGTGACTAAAAAGCTACAATCTGGATTATATTATACGATCTACAGATATTATGTATATATATATATAGGATATTTCGCAGCATATTGTTTATAATTGTCCTAATCAGAACGTTCTCGTTAGTCTTAAAGAATACTTAATATACTAGAAATAGCCGTCCGAAGCAACGACTAAAAATCGTTCGAGCAGCTTGCAAATATAAATATAATTAAATGCGAAAATTTTTGGCTGATGCAAAAGTTCTGAAATTCCGCTTTTAAAGGAACAATTATAAACAATCGAAAGCATTTTTAATAAAACTGATTCATCCATCACCCATTAAATAAAGCAGTCACCCATCACCATGCAATCCCTTTCCCGATTAGACTCACTGGTTGGACTGTGAGGCGCACTGTCGGTACTCGCGTATTCCGCGCTGGAAGACGTATCACTCCTTTCGGGTCGTCGCGGTAAGGACCGTGAACTTCCGCTTCTGTGTAAACGTCTGGCCGAGCCCCAAAGCCGTAGAGAGTGTCGCCTTTCGAGACGGCCGGGCATCGACCGACACCTGGCGAATAGGACTTTATCATTGGGATTTCCTAGAAGAAAGAAACGGAACAAAATTGTTCTTGATTACATTACTCTCTTTATTACATTACATATGTAAATAAAATTAATTATATGTATTATATTATATGTAAAACGAATGAAATGCTTAAAAGATATGCTGATAATTTCCATATCTTGAAAATTTAATAGTTCTCATGCTTGCTATCTGTCAAATAAGACGAATGATCGTAGAAAGTGTCCTCATGTATCAGGTAAATTTAGATTATCACATGGAGCAGACTGACTGGGAAGAGTAAATTCTACGCGGCACGAAGACACACATGCAAATATCAGACTGCCGAGACGACGTGACACTCCAGTTAAAAGGGTTAATATCACGACCGAGCCGCGCGTTGTAACTTAAAAAAAAAAAAAAAGTGGAATACCCTCATTCCTGAGAGTTTCATCTTGGTATATAGCCACGGGCGATACGCCGACGTAGCGACCGAGGACGAGTGGGTTACCAGCGTGAGAATCAGCCGAGAAACGAGTGAGAGAAAAGTAGGAAGATTATATATACGTGTGGTCCTTCCCCCCTTTTCACAATGATGTCGACAGCGTATGTAACGGTAGACAATGTCGTGACCAATAGCTAATATATTGGTTGTGCTAAACGCTTTTCAAGCATCGTCAGCTTCTCTATTTTGTTCTCTCTCTCATCTCTTTTTCCTTCTTTCTTGTTCTCTATATGTGTTGATGGCGGCTCTATTCTGCACGTACGCACACTCGACGCATGTTAAAAAAAAAAGAATGAAAAAGAATATACCGCAAGAAACTTCTGCGTGCGTGTGGTATAAAGGTCTCTCTCTCTCTCTCTCTCTCACCTGGCGATATATCACGAAACATGAGAATTTTTTGTCAAAGATAATAAAAAGCTACAGGTAGAAGAGAATTCCTCGAATTTCTGTTGTAGCAATAATCGAAACGACAATTGCGTTAGGATTTTTCATATGTAATCAACGCCCCAGGTAGAACACAAAATTATAATAAGAAAGATGATTATCAAGTAGAAATAAAAGAAAAATTCATAATATCATACAATGATGAATAATTAAAAAAATCTCATTATCATGTTCAAGAATTCATCACAAAATCATTGTCAAAAGTATATTAAATGACATAATGACTTCTATTTGACTTCTATTCTTGTCATCTTAATCATGTTATGATTTTTTGTGTTCTGCCTGAAGCAGCGTTTCTTGGCTGAGAGACACTGACATCGAATATCAGGAATAAGAATGTGGACATATGGCAGAGGGCAAACATTGTTTCTTCCTGACATTTCCGCGAACGTGGTAAAAAGTGAAATTAAGATCGCGCACTGATTTTTCGTACGCGATCGTAAGAGGAATTGATGATCTTCCGGCGACGAGGCTTGCGTGGCTACCAAGGACGACAACAACATAAACGTTCCCCCGACTCGTTCGTCGAGTCGCCAGTAGAAAAAGGCCTCGGAGAGTGAACAGCTTCGCGAACTGCTCTCCTCCTGAACACAATCGGAACGTTTCCCGAACACGTGCCGAACGAGTTTGCCTGGACCGACCGGTCTGCCGGACAAGCGAGTTCATTCTCACAAGTTTTACGAAGGCTCCGACTTCCTGCGCATCCTTTCGTGAGACACGGCGAAATCGATCTCAGCGTCACGCGTTTATCTGTTCATCTGTATGCTTTTGTTATTGAACCTCGACGTCACAAAAATTATGTGAGACATTACAAGTAACACAAACGCATTTCTATGTACTCTTTATGTTACGTCTGCAGCGTACACTGTAATGCATTAATTCGCTTCATAGTAGCGCCTCGATTTATCGACGTTTATTTTTTATTCAAATACTATCAACTTTATGGAAAAACTGCAAGAGACAAAAATTATTAATTTTCTTCTCATGGAAGAATTTTTCTCTCTAAGAATTTTTTCAGAATTTTTTATCAACTTTTTAGTACTGCACTTTCTTATTTTCGATAAGTTTCGGGCCGCTACTATGACCCAGCGAATTAATGCACCGTACTGTACATTAATTTCTCTCTGCAACACTCGGCATATTACTTAATAACAAGAATTTCTCCACTCTGTTCAACTCTATATTTAGCACTTTCCTGAAACAATTTCGATCCCGCGTAATGCACGTTCATATCGCGTCGATGTTAATGCGTTAAATTGATCGGCAATGTGTTATAAATTAACTATCTGATTGATATCGCGAGATGGTGCGGCAGGAATGGTTACGGGAAACTTTCCCTCGCGGATAAGCCTCGCGCACCGCAGGAGACAACGGAATACGCGACACTCTAATAAGACGCAGAGAACTGCGGTTACTACTGAATGAAGACGAAAGCACGTTAATCGCGTCATCACCCAACACCATCTTTCGTGCGCGATGTATACAGTCGATATTTTCGAAGCATTAACTTCTTGCACGATAACTTCCTCGTAGAAGCTCATAACATATGTCTATGCTTCTTTTGATTAATAACCTGTCAGTTCTAACAACATTTACACGTTTCTTACATCACGTTTCCACATTTTAACTAAAACATTTAAAAAAATGGCAAGGGAACTTTTTAAAAAATAATTTTCTTTGAAAGTCATCACGTTTACATGAAGCTAGCTAGTAAATTATAGACTTTGTCTATTAAGAAAATAGCTCGAGGTGATGTCAGGCGCAGAAAATAATTAGCGAGACTCGTCTTACCTCCGCAAATAACGTCCGCCAGGTTCGTCTGTACAGCCTGATGCGTAACATCGCCGTCTCGTAGAGTGAGCATCTCACCGTGTACGAGTGCCACCGCCTCGTCGTTGCTCATCAGCATGCTACCCTGACCTCTGGACCCGTTCACGTCCCTGGAACACCGCCTGGAGCTACCGGAGTCACGTCTAAGCCTTTTGGTCTCGGGCGTTACAACGAAGTAGCCCTGAGACGTGTGATAGATCTTTCGTTCTTGCATGAGCTTGGCGAGCGCATCGTAAACGAGCTCTCGGCTGGGCCTCTGCATAGCCGGGAAGGCGTTTCTCAGGGCTGATCTGAGGGTATCCAAGGTCGCCGCCTGCCTCTGGGAAGTCAGCTCCAGAATCGCCCAGCATAAGGCTTCTGGCAGCGGCGTGAACTGACCTTGGGAAACTGGAGCCACTAGACAGTCCTCTATATCACCTGCAAAACGGGAAAGGCTCGAGGTTAATGCGCGAACGTCTTCGTCTGGGCATCCGGAGGCCACGTTATTTTTCTACAAATTAATTAAACGGCGAGTATTCATCCGGCCGAGTCATTTTATGTAACTTGCTTCAATACCAATTTTGCTCCGTTATGATCTCGTGCGTCGGATTTTACGACCGTTCATCGCATTAGCGCCCTCGGAGATAAAATGAGCAATAAGATCATACCATAATCTTATATTTTTTTATTTATTTCTACCGTCACTGCAGTAAACTTCTGTTTGTCTTTTGACACAGTTATGTAATTTTATTTTCAAAGCTGTCGTCGATTGAACGTAATAGCTGCTCCACTACGAATCTGATGACACATACAAATTAAATTATATTCATGTTAAAGCCTTTCTAAACTAAATCGAGGCTGTTTGCATTTCCGTACGTGTAACGATACCGCTAAGTATTTCATTAAGAATATACATAGCGATGAGAGTCACGTTAGGTGGTTTTACGTCGATTTCATGATCTCATGGTTCCGTCATGGACGGAACAGAGATACAGTCATTCCAATTACGAATTAATCGAATTCCTTCCACGAATAAAGTCAAAGAACAAACGCGATTGGTGAACATGAAAAAGACGGCGAATTTATTAAGCCCAGGCGGCAACGACTCCGTGGTATTATGAGAGAATCGAAATCCTTATTCTTCCAGTCACGTTTTACGGTAACTTGGCGACACCGCGACTGCGTGCTCTCCTACATCTGGTTTACGCCCACAAAAAGAATATGGATTATTCTAAATTCGAGGTAGGACCTCGAAATTCCCCGCGTTTTGTTCGTGCGTCGAATCTCTAATGTCTTTTCGAAGTCGATACGGAGAAAGTCAATGCCAACGTCACCGTAAAACATACCGTTCGTTTATGTATTATCACAATATTGTGTGCGATAAAATATTTTATTTCAGCCATAAAAGATCCGTTGCGTCCCAGAAATATCTATTTGTGAAATCACGTTTGATCGCGCTCATAATTAAGAATTTCTACTGATAGAGAAGTTCCGTTTGAAGTACGAGAAAGTCGACTGCCAACGCCAACGTGAACCGTTCTTTTACACTTCTTTTAGATCGCTGAAATATTTTAATCAATGTAATCGCGTATAGTATGCCAGAACTCAACAATGTATTCGCGAAGCCACTTGCTCCACCGATTGTGTATAATTAAAGGTTTGAAGCCGGCGAAGAGGAGCTCTATTTAAAGTTCGTGCGATCGCAGGCCCGCCTTCTCTAAGGCGCAACTCTACAATTTCCCTGCACGTCTGTCAACGGTTGCCTTTGTTATTCGCAAGACAGGGCAAGACAGGAAAGAGCGGATCTCCAATTACGCGTGTAACTAACGTGTAGAAAACGCCCGCCTCACAAGTTCCCGTTAAACAATTGCTGTAAATAGGCCGAATAAATCCGCCTTCCTAGCTCTTCTTTGCTCTTATTCTTTCAGAGTATCTCGCTGGCAGGACAAGTTGTCTCGTTGTCCGCCTCTACACCGACATCTATCTCCGCTTGATATATACGCGTTTGCGTTTCATAAAGCCGGATCATACGCAAAAGGCACACAGCCTCGACAGCGATGTTTCCACTTTCGTCTTAAACATTATTCTCACGCTCGATGCTCATTGAATACGAAGATGTCTATTTAGACTTCGACTACTCTACACTCCGGTTATACTTAGTGAAATTATTCTCACGCTTAACATTAAACATATCCAGTCGAGACTCGAGTGTACAGTTTAGTTAATGAAATAAAATATCCTCGATCATTCAGATTCTGAGATATACGATATCTCATTTAACGCTCAGTAAAATTAATCTTGCAGTTAATCTCAGTAGTTAATCTACTTCAACTCTATACATCATTTATTTATGTGTCGTTTATTTACATATCTTTCCTCGCAAATACGACGGTCAATTGAATTACCGTGTCGTAGCTTTGAACAAGCGGCATCTATAAGAGTATAATGCTCACGTGGGAGCGGCCAGTTTCGGTTTCATTGGCGCGAGCGAGATCTTATCCTGCGAACGCGAGCGCGGCATAAAAAAAGGTACATGATCTACGTCATCGTGCCGGGGAGATCGCGAAGAAAATGAGCCATGTTGCGTTGCACAATTTTCAAGGAACTTTGTCGACGACAGACGGAAAGACGGACATCGTAGCGAGGCCATCGGGATCGTGGAACCCGATACGTCGGTTTCTGGGGCGTGGATGTTTACTGACTCGCCGCTCCATGTCGTGAGAATCCCGTCCCAAACGTGTCCTGAACATGTTCTCCGCGCGCGTTATCTAGCACTCATTATCGGCGTGCACTCCGAATTGGAGAAGTATTCGATCGACCGGCGAGATACGTATACGTGCGAATTTGTCGCGATCCATATAGCACAGAAGATTTAAGCAATATTGCTGCAATGTTGCAATTTGCAGATTGTAATGTAACATTGCAGAGATATTACAGAAATGTAAATTAACAATGCTTGCAAAATGTCAGTAATATGCTTGTAATATTTCATAAACATTGCAAACCTGTCATTCTTTAATTGTTACACAACAATAATATAAAAATATAAGTTTTTACATAATACACAATATTTATATCGTACAGTCTTTTAGTTTAACAGTCGTTTTTATGCTATAATAATTAATATAATTCATTTTATATTTAGATAAAAAATTTATTGATCTATTATTTGATGGCCATTTCATTATTTAAGTTTTATATTTATTTTAAATATGAAATCGAAAGATTGTATAATATCGAGTTTGGATACAATCAATCAATGCATCATTATCGAATAAGACGATAAGCAATTAAGCTGCTGAAAACGATTTATCGAAATATTAATTTTGTGATCGATGATGTATTTACTAACGTGAACGCAAAAATAAATCAGCGCCCAAACTTTATTGATAAATTTCATACCGTCATTTTTTGATTGATTTCAATTGACTCGGAGTAGTTTCGTATTAAAAAGAATCTGTGATTAACTTAATCCATGATTAACTTACCAAGCGACTATAATATGAATAATATTTGTGTAGTTTGTTCGGGTCACACACATACATACTTTATCCTTACGAATAAATTTATCTTTTAAAATCAATACTACATTTATTGCAATATTTTATGGTTTTATCATAAAAAATTGCTTTTGGAAAGCACATATCACTAGAAACGCGATTTATAAAAAAATTAAAGTTAGTGAGATATATGTATAGAAATAATTTTCATTTTAGAGTCTTCGTAAAAAATTTATCCAAATACATTATATTGCAATATTGCTGGAACGTTTTGTTGCAACATAACAAAAAGCAGACATCTTAACATTGTTGGAATTTTGCAATGTTTTTGCAATCTTTCTGTGCTGTATGGGGGGGGGGGGGATCAAACTCTCGAGGGAAGACTTCTCGCGTGACATCGCGAGACTTTTGCCTCGTTTGCCATCGTGATTTTCTTTTCTTTTACTTTTATTTCTTATCCTCGATCTTTCTTTTTTTGGACGATTAGATGACGTCGGATAACTCGGCTTAAATCTTACCAACTTGTTTTTGCTCTTGAAATTAAACCGTCAGAACGATACATGCGCAATTTCAGACGTACGCCGAGAACACCGACAATTAGACGCGCGCCATAAATTTTCCAGAAAGCGTTCTGTGTGCGTCAAACCGCTCTATTTGTCGTTTTGTTCCAATGTTGCGGCGCGCGATATATAAGACCGATCGGGACAGACGATTTATGGCCGATGGACATTTACCACCCAACTAGCGGTTGTGCAAATGGCCATTAACGGTTTATTCTTATTTTTGTTAGGCTTATGCTTTATGACTCGTCTATGCCTATGGGTAGAATTTAAAAGAAACGATCTCAGCATCGACGGCTGTTTCGATTCCTGCGTCGCTTTATCGTTTTACGGCTTTCTCTCGATCGCAGATCTCAATATTGCAATGTCATTTTGTTGTACAAAGCCACTCTTATTATCCGAGCACAAAGTACTCTAAATAAAATCAGGTAACTGGATCGGGGAGAAGGGAGTCATTCTGCATTTACCTTTTTGTTTTTATTGCGCCCAAGTTAAAACGTTTCTTTGTCAACTTGTTCTCAACGCGACTACGTCACGAAACTCGCGAACGTGAAGTCGACGACACTGATCCGTCGAGAAACAGTAGATATACCGTGAAGCACACCTGCCGACCTGCGGCGACCCTGCGAAAGGCTATTATTAGCATCCTGCACCTTTCTATCATTCCACGAGACTTTATTATAATACTACTCCACGCTGCCCACGTAGACAGCATTCGTTTGGCGTCCTGAAGTAAAAGGTAGAGCCGACTGGCATTCGGGTCGGTCGATCCGCGCCCACGCGAAAATATATCGACAAATATCACCGCGAGCAATGGACGAACGCAGAAACGCGGAGACAAGACACGGTGGCTGCCGACGATGGGAACGACGAGACTTGTTACCTCTTGGACTGTTCCTCGAAACGCGCGCGCGCGCGAACGCGGTGGGATCACTTCCGGTGTACAGTACAAGCTGCAGAACATGTTGCATATATCCTTATCGCTGTGATCCATCGTGTTGGTTGGCTAGTCGGGTTGGTCGGTCGGTCGGTCGGTCGACCTCCGCCGCCTTTATGGCTATGCTCATGGGAAATGGCAAAGACCACTCGCCACTCGAGGAATCACCTCGTAACAAGGCGACCTTTGAATCGCGTATATATCTACTCTCCTCGAGTCCTCAGCGCGGCTACCCGTTCCCTGATTATATGTAAATCCTTTAAGACGCCACTTCGTACCTCCGGCCATATATCGATTCTAGCGACTCATTCTCCCTCATTTGTTTATCTTACGCCGGTTTCTTTTTGTCGGATTGCGTCAGTGTGCGCGAGAGCAAATACGGAAATTGTACATTAGATTAATCATACGTTAGATTGTTGATTGCACGGTATAACAGCCGTTGACAGCACCGCGGAAACCATTTTATCTTTTCACTCTTCTAAAAGGTACCGCATTTATCCGAAAGATTAAGTAAGGTTGAACATTTTACTCTCTACAGACGATGCTCCTACAAATACATAACGCTAATGTCTGTTCCTATCAATGTAGTGTAACTTTAATCTTGGTTCAACTAATTTTACATCTCTTTTTAGTTCTAACAATTAGAAAAAGATGAAGAGTAAGTTGAGGTTAAAAAATTAATCTTTATTAATAGAAACGGACATAGATTAATTAAAGTCGACGGACTCTTAATTCATTTCCCCTCTTAATCTTGTCCATAAAAAAGAATGGGGTGATCAATTAACTCCAACGCTTATAGAAATTGCTTTAAGGATCGATACTATCAACGTTGATCAATTAAATTAAACGAGCTTCTTTCTTTCGTAAAGTTCAGCTGCAATACAGATGGATGATTTATTTAAGTCTGATAAACCGATATGTTGGTGAAATCAACCCTGAGAGCAGCAGTTTCCGATGAAAGTGAAACTCTCAGGTGCACAAGAAGATGAAGTGCATAAAGAATCTACAATTCTTTCGGACAAGGCGTGGTTAGTTAATGTCTGGTTCGCACGAAGGTTTCTCATTCGTTCCTACTGGATTTATGCATCCCTGTCAGCAGTCAATAATCCCGCCGAGACGTTAACCGACCGTTTTGTTATCTGTACGCGGAATGCGAATGCAGTTATGTAAGAGGCACGAGTCAATTATAAATAAATAGACACGCGCGTGTGTACCCAGTATTCCAGGCTGTTCTGCCGCTGCTCCTGCTGTTGCACTGTTGGAAATAAATTTTCCTACTGCGAAAGCAAACGCGAATTCTCGACGTGACACAGAACACGAGGAGCGAGTCGAAATCAAATGGAGCACTCATTAAATTCAAACGATCTGAAATGCAAACTCGATCTGAAATGCAAACTTGCGCCCACGTCGAAATCATTCCCGAGTACATGTTACATCATTCACGACTAGATCCCCGGAATATTATTTCATGTAATACGTCGTATCGTTTGGAAAATTAAATCGTATATAATTATCCGACCTGTATTTAATGAGATACGAATGGTATTATTTTTGGAACGTACTTTATAGCGTTTACACTGCAAACGCGGGATAACTTTTGAGTACATCAAGTTGGTTTTTTTATTGCTTCGTTGAATGATACGAGAACTTTCCTTTTCGCTTTCACCAAATTTCAAATATATATACCTATTTCACTTTAAGTACAAAAGTTGTAAAAATGGACCTCTAGATTTCTTGTGACAACAAATCACAGCGAACGATACGCGTTCGTGATCTTTTCGAAGAGTTATTCCACTATCGAATCCGGGTCGCGACAATGTGCAGACCACTCGACAACAGTGACGAACACATCGTGTTCGTAATGATCTTTGCCTAAGGCTAACTCAAACATCATTCGGTTGGCTCAGACATCGCGAAATATTCAGTCTGTAAATAAGAAATGCTTAAACGATTCGCATCGTAAAGAAAATATCTTGAACGTTTCGAATAAAATATTCCAATTTAATTTGATGAAAAAATTAGAATGTTTTAATTAAATTCTCGAATATAAACTTTTAATTATTGCATTATCCAATGTCTCTTTATATATAAAATACAATTTAATCACGTCAAATAACTCGTATTACGACGTGAACGTTGCTATATTTTACAAGTTTTTATTGTACATCAAAGGTGAAATCTTCTGATTGAATTTGAGTAAAATCAGAAATTTTTAATTAGATTCTCGAATATGAGTGTCTTTAGATGTTGCAATATCAGGTCCTATATCTTTTTATGTATGACACGAATTCATCGTTATATAATTCGTATTACAACGTGCGTTGTGTATGACTGCTGTTATATTTTACAAATCTTTATATTAAAGATATAAAGAACTCGAAATCACGCGCACGACTGCAATTCAGCTATGAACGCGGGAGATTTTAACAGCTCGGAGAATACCTGTCTTTCGTGCAGGACCCAGTTTTTCAATAATGTATATTTTACACCACGCGTACGCCTACGAGCAGCACGTGGTGTCATTGGTTGCAAATTCCTATGGTCCTACGCAGGTGGCGAATGACGACATATCGCGCGGACAGCGCAGTATACTTGTGCATTTAACTACCGCCTTAAATAAAGCTTTCATGAGCTCGGTAGCGTGTCCTTAATCATCCGACGAAACGTCGTCGTTAAGTGTCATCTCGAATTATTAGCAGGAAATATTCTTATATTTTTTTTTTATCACCTCCGAATGGATACGCTGCGCGTAAAACTGTTCGCGTATTCCCGCGCTATCATCCATACGAGAAACAGAGTATATACACAGACTTTCTCTAGCCTCTCGCATCTATCGAACGTAAGCCGCTTAACTTTCCGAGAAGACGCATACACACGTACACATGTGCATATAAGGATCTGCAAGTTGCATGCGTCCATGACTTCTAGATGTACGCAAATGCGCGAGCGCATACATTATCGGAAACAATACGCAGCGAAGTTATTACGAGGATAATCAGTGTCGCAAGACACGTAAAAAAAAAAGTCGCCATTCTTTATTGCGTCATCGCGCATCATGATATAGATTGCGGTCAAGTATTCTTTTTTTCCCCTGTCGAGGCTAAGTCATTAGATCTTTTTTCATTCCCGCCCTAGAACTCTCTTTCTTTCGTCAAATATTAAATATATATCTATCCGATTTTAATAAAAAGTGTATAGTTCAGCCACACACAGAAAATAAGATTTGTCTATTGTGTCTGGAAAATTTATTTTCACTTTGCGCGATAATGCGTACAACTTTCGGTACGTTCTTATCCGGTATCGCGA
The DNA here is from genome assembly GCF_000204515.1 of Acromyrmex echinatior. Next base: position 135,495 of record NW_011627736.1, on the reverse strand, counting down.
ATGATCATACAGAATGTCGTGACACACCGGCCACTTTCCATCCCGAGGCCTCCTCGTATATCGTGTCTCGATGCAGGTTCCGCGCGCAGTATATTCCTCTCGTGCCACATACTCATATTATAACCGCCTGGCATATCAAGAGGACGGCATAACAATGCAGAGCATTTTAATCCTTCGCCTAGGCCTAGGAGAACTGCATATCAGAGGACGATGTAGAGGGGAATGATGTAGAGCGTGCAGCCCGCGTGGTACTTGCGAGATCAATTTTTTTGTTATTGCGGAAGCCGCGCGAATCCCCGTTACGGTGATATTAAATTTCGCTGGATCGCCAACGGCGGCACGGAGACGACGACTAGATCGCGCTCGGATTTAAATCCCGACCTTACGGGTCGTGTGATTTTTCGTTCGACGGAAAGACGATATAAGCCGAGGCCATGAGAATCGACTCGTAGCCTCGATTCCGCGTTCGACGCTGCTGCATCACGCGCCGCCGATACCATTCGTTCTCTTCGCGATAAGGGCGCAGCCGTTCGCTCGCTCTCGCTCATTTGACACGAGCCATTTTGCAAGTACGATCACTCAATGCGCCCGTCCACTTCGTTATAATTGGACAATGTGCTTGTTCTATCCTAGCATTAATAAATTTATTATTAATATATTTCAATTTAATTTCTTGTAGGTAATATTCAGCAAAATACGTTATTAGGTATATATGAAGCGTACAGATTTGAGATTTTCGTTGCCTCATCGTTCTGCCTGATCACGACCGATAATGGCGTAATTGAGTTGAATCAAAAGGGATTGGATTCGAGTAATAAATCTCACGTTGTGCTCGTTGTGATGGCTGGTTTCAGCCAGTGCGGTTTTAATGATAATTAGGAAGCTTTTCTACGCGGTGAAACATTGCATCGTGCTCAGAAACGAACTATCTTCGACCTGCCACTCCCAATCGAGAAAGTTTTTATATTATTCTTGCCCATTGTTTCTCGAGCAACAAGTTGTGTAAGATTGTAGGGCTCACTAATGCGTTTCTATCAATATTTTATCCAGATTGAATTATCCGGTGTTGGAAGTGTAGACTCGATATCAGATCGCTGTTGCGTTAGTAGACTAATAATTACCATTTAAAAAATTTTTTGAGATATGACTATGCGAGAGGAATAAAGTTTGTCCGAATGATTCATATTCACATATGTATCCACTTAAAAAAATGACGTAATAAATGTCAATAACGATTTAAACCTGACATTTTTTGAAAGAATTCATATAAATTTATAATATATAAATTTGAATAGGTTTTATTTCTTTCATAATCATATCTCAAAATTTTTGAAAATTATTGATATATTTTTTTAGATTGCATTGAAACTATTAAAAGTGATCCTTTTTTTGCCCAACTATTCAAAATTTGACAAAAAAACGGTATGTATTATTCTATGAAAAATCACAAGTCAAGGAAAATTATAACAGAGGGCTAACATTTGTTGTAGTGATTTCTTATGAAGGTAGGTCATAAGGTAACACGGAAGTGATGCATGTATTTATCTGCAGATGAGGCGAATGTGGTCGCTTGACTATCGAGGCCAACGGAGCACAGGTGAAATGTCACGACTGTTTGCTAGTGATGAAATTCACTAACCGGAGATTAGGTGGCTGTAAATACAACGGTGAACGTCTAAAAACGTCGCCCTCGCGATATTAACAGCGAGACTGCACTGCTAATCTCATTTAATTGCGCTATTAATTTACTCTTGAATTCTCTCCGGCAGCTACTTAACGTCACCGATGAGCGAAAAATAAATAAGTGAATTCTCGATGAGTCATATTATCGATACATTAAAATCATTAGAAGATATAAGAGAACTTCTCTAGAAAAAAAAGAAAACTTTTCAAAAATGTTTCTTTGGCACGATAAATCGCCGTCCTCGGCTCAAAACCGCCGCCTATCCTTTTAAAGCGCAAATTATACGTTGGCGAATCTCCTTTTCGTCGTCGTAAATTAAAAGCAACGTCTTCAATTCCGCGCGGAAGAATGGGCGATTGCAGCACGTCATCAATCACGCCGAAGATATATTAGCAGATTATTGTACTCCCTTGACATTAACCTACATATGTGGAAGTAATGCGACTTACGCTTGTAGAGGCCAACGGATTTTACAAACGCAGCACCACGCCTTTCGTCGCCTCCATGGACAGGCGGTACACACCTTTGTAATTATGTCGCTCGTGGTTAGTCGTGCCTAAGAAGTAATCGCCACATTGAATTGCCTTGTCGAACAAAGTGAACCACCGAATCGGTGTCGACGACCCGATGCGTTTCTTGTCGTAAATAATTCTCCAGAGAACTGTGATTACCTCTCCGTTTTATCTAACAGCAATTTGTTTTATATATTAAATCTAACAGTAAGTATGTCCGGAACAAAGATTAGAGCCTGGACTGCGCCATAGTACATCGAATCGAGAAAAATAAGAGAGAGGGAGCGTGAAATCGGCCAATCTCCCTCTCTTTTTAAGATTATGATTGGTTGAATAGAAAGAGATTGCAACCAACCGTTTTCACGTCCTATCTCATTTTTGCCGACCGATTTTACACATACGGATAGTCTTATGCTCTACGTCCTTGGTCCAGAACATTGATGTTGATCGGCAAGTATTCCGACTCGTCCGAGTCTTCAAATCGATTTACTTCGCGGACAGAATCGCGAATGCAGCGAAGAGAAACCGATGCGGGTTTCCAATTCTAAAACGTGCGATCGCGCGGTACGACCTCGTGCTCGGCTTAAATCGGATTCCAGGACGTGTGAAATCGCGTCCCCGCGCCGCGATTCGAGTGAATGCAAGCAGACGAAGTCACGTAGCAGCGCCTAAGTGGTCCCGATACCGATGCTGTCGACAATGTCCATTCGATTCAGGCCCTCATCCGATGCATGCACGCACGCACGCCACATGGACTTAATGTAAACCGGTATACACTCGCTATTAAAGCCGATAATAATAATAATCTGGAGCAGAATTTATTTTATGATCCGCCTGTAACGCTGTAACGCTGATACGCGAGCGATTCTAGATTTTTTTCTCTTTCAACCCGCAATTTCGCGAATTTGTACAACGCCCATCATTAGCCCCGCCGTTCGCTTCATCATTCCAAAACGATTGTCACGAAGTGATAGATACCAGTTTACGAAACTGATGGTATCCAAGAAAAGCGACGTAAGAAATCCAGAAATCATAATTTTCACGGAAAGCCTGTGTGAACGTAGGATCTTAACATGAAGAAATAAGCCATTCCAACTTGACTAAACGATCTCGTGGTACGACTTGTTTCGATACTTTGCACCGCTTATGTTCGTTCCACGTCGTAACACCGCGACGTTGTAATGAATTAGTCGTAATGAACCTACAGTCGCGTTTCACCTGAAGAAACCCGTTTTCCTTAACGGCTACTAACAATAGCAACGCGATCGTATACCCACGTGAAAAATTAGCAACGCGAATGGCTACGCGATATCCGACGTACGTGCATCCGTGAAAGTCTCAAAACAACATCTTCGTGCCTATTTTTTGAAAAATATCCGGACGCGCGCCGCGAATAGAGAAAACCGGTTAAAAACCACCGGTGTGTGAGATAAACCCTGTCAACTTTTATAGTTATTTCAGAAAATACTAGCCCGATTCGTTGTACTTTGCATTTGAAGAGCGTTATTAAAACGACCGGAGACGTTTTTATCTTGTACGTCCGATCGTTTCGAGAATACAAAAGTATTGCCGTCGCCTTTTACTTTCGCCTCTTCGCGACGGGAATCCACACCACCGCGATTCTAATCAAATTTCCACGACAGGAATTCGCGCGCGATTGAGATGCAACGGGGAAGATAGTTCGGCAAATTTATGCTCAGGATGACATCTCGCTATTCCAGCCCGTGTCTTTTATCGTCGGTTCAACGAAAGCTACGCAATGTCGCGATTCTTGGCCGACGCGCGCCAATTTCCCTACCTACATTTCTTCGAAGCGAACCGTGCCAGACGAACAGCACTCCGGTATGCCACGATACCCACGTGCGTTTCGCGACGATCGGTCGACGTAAGCAAGTGGAGAAAAAGAATATACAATATATTCTCTCGCTGGTGTCGAAGATGGTGAGCGCGGGAGAAAGAGAGAGCGAGATGACGAGAAAGATATACTTGCGAGAGCTCTCCAGAACGGTCCAGTTCTCATGGATAGTTGGACGTGGTATGAGGTATTGCCCGACTTTGCCTGATCTGCCAGGCTATTTCTTATTCATAAGCTCCACCAGCCGCTCTACAAGATGTTTCCAGCCTTTTCCCGTACAAGTTTTGTCGGATTATTCCACGATAAAGCAAGAAAAAGATACCTCGTCAGATAATTACCATAGAATATCTCAGACTCAGCACAATCGACAAAGAAATTCTTATGTTCTATCAAACTGGAGGTTGAGATTGAGATTGAATTGGAATTTAAATCTATTAGAAAAAAGAAAATCAATATCAGGTTAGTGAACTTTGCTTTAAATTCCAATCCAATCTCAATCTCAATTTCTCTAGTTTGACACGGGCTTTAGGATGATAAAAGAAAATTAGCACGTACTCTCTAAAACTTTTACAATGAATTGTCACTCTGAAAATCTTACTCTTAAAGTTTGTAAATTGAATTACTCTTTTTCAAATTTGACTCCATTTTCATTCTTTAAAGTGAGATTCCCCTCCAAAAATTTTAAGGAAACATAAATACTTATAATTGATTGTTATATTTAAGATTACCTTAAGTACAGTCTTAAGATATTATATATGAAAATGAACAAATCAGAAGATTCTAATTATATCAATCAGAATTCTAGTTATCTCAACTAGAATTATAATAGATTCAAAGAAAATACTGATTTATCCATTTTCAAATTTCAGTATTCCAATTAATGCAACCTTTTTCTAGTATATCTTAATTATTAACTAGAGAATCGGCTTAAGATAAACGGCGTTTCCATGATGAAAAATAAAATCATTATTCCTATTGTGTTTCATTCATCGGAACTACTCAGGTGAAACGTTTCCGACTTTTTGTATTTAGATGAGAAATTGTTTCGTTATTTTTATTCACAGATTTTGGTAAGATTTGTACGAAAAGAACTAAAACGCCTGTACAGCTTCCGCTCGGGTTAACGTTCGACTTTGTGACCCGCACTTTGAAACGGCATAAATTTCGCTCGTACATAGAATCGTCCTTCGCGGATTTTATCATCTCCTCGTATGCGTTTTAAACCAATGTTCTTCAACCTGCGCGCATATTATGGCGCACCGTGAGCTTATCCCGCGAAATGCGAGTGCTCCGCGAAATATCTCGATCACGCGTCGGCAAACGAAGATAAAATCCTCGCAACAAATTTAAAGTGAACTGGATACTACCGCTGAGAAAGTGTAATATGCAAAGGGGTTATTTCACGCGTGCATAGGACGTGTCGGAGATTTTACTGGTCGCTCTCAACAATCTCTCGGGAATGTTGCAGCGGGCGTGTTTTCATCGAGACTACTGATAAGCGATTTAATCCCAGACGCGATTCGCGTAAAAACGAAATATCCGATTAAATCTTTCTTTCCCCTCCCCTCTCTGCGTCATATTTAGTGTTATATTTAACGTGCGCAAAACTCGCTTTGATTTAAATCAGTTATGACGCGAAAGAACAATTTCTCAAGGACGTTGAATTTCTCAGAAATAGCGCAAGAAATAATTTCTCAAGGACGTTGATATATATGCCGCGATAATACGGAAGAGATAAGAAATTTAAGCCATGACAGTGGCATTGTTTTTGAGAATTTATTATACCTGCGAGACGTCGCTTTCGAAAGCGCAGGTTTCACTCTAAGTCAATTACCTGAATCGCGACGCGGCGCGGAAATTTTCGCACGCTCCCTCACATATTAGCCGTATTTCGCTAAAACACATAAACTGTTTTCCGTTGCACGGAACAGTTAGTCGGAAATATACAAATATGTGTACGCACATGTACGTGTCTCGCGTACACGCCTCGTGCGTGTATCGCGCTCGTTATATTGTTTTCTGCTTTTACCGTTTCTACCTCTATATACTGTGACTATCGCGGTTCAGGTCGTAATCTAAATATATACCCCGGGATGAAAAAGATACATTAAGATTGCGAGAGAAAAAGTGCGCACGAATCAAATTCATTTCATTCCTGGCGATAAACCGCTCGCCTGCAACATTCAAAAAGAGAACACTCTGAATCTTTTAGAGTGAATTGCCACTCCGAGGAGTGAAAACTTGCTCTTAAAGATTGAAAATTAAGTCACTCTTTTTCAAGATTGGCTCAATTTTCATTTTTTAAAGTGCATGCGTGGAAAGAACGGTTTTGCTGAAGTATTTGAAAATTTAGCTGGATACAGATCTGAAAATAATTTTATTTGGAGCGTTAAGATAATTATGTAGGTTGCTAGAATGTTAAAATTTTTTGCAGCATCCCAAGAACAGAATGTCAAAATAATATTACAAATTGACTAAATTATGACCAAAAAATGACATAAATTTATCAATTCGTCAAATTGATTATTCATTTTTTATGTTGACTTTCTTATTTTCCTTGGTATTATCATCAACGTTTAGCGTCCTACATAATTAATTTGATCCAGTAGTTATTTTTGGATTTAGCTCGAAAGTGTTAAAATACTTTAACAAAATTAATCTTTCCACGTGAGATTCTATCCCAAAAAATTAAGAGAATACCAAAGTCACGATGCAACGATGACTAATCATCGGTACTCCCGATTACGGAAATGACTCTCGGTGCAGAGATATACACGCGCGAACGGGATAGATTTTCCCTCGCGTAATGTGATGCGATATTACGATCTCTCTTGAAACATTGTCCACTTGTTTGGCGAGGAGTGCCGAGTTACTCGCGCACAATTCGCGGGCCGAGGAGAGCACCCCGGCCAAGTATCGGCTTTCCATCCAAGAAGGTAAATGCCGTATATATACGTTTGTGCTGCACGGCGTATCGCGTATCGTCGCTGAAATTCTGCAGTTTTGCACGAGGCACGATGCGCCTCGATAACGAAGGATGCCTTTCCCTTTCGCGGCCAGAATGCCACGTTCTTTGCTCTCCTCTCGACTCTTCTCAAACTGCACGAAGATCGCGCGGGGTCTCTTCTTCGGGCGCTGTGTAATTTTCCACTCGTTTCCCGTAGCGGGTCATTATATGCGGCCGATTGTCCGGATTCTCCGACGACTCCGACGAATCCTCTCTCTCGTGTCTTCATTTCGAGAGGCGCGCATATCCACGGGATTAACTCTTTCGGCGTTTACGAGCGTCCTCTTCACATTTGTTTCACGTTTTATTGTCCACGTTGTTACCTTAAACGTTTCCAAGTTGCGCGTCAATCAGCACGCGCTGTCACTTCGTTCGAATGATCATTATCATGGTAAAAAGGAGAGCCAAATGACGCGCGTATATCACGTTACCCTCTTCGAATGTGTGCCACCGAGGAGAGAATCGTTGCAGCTGCGCATATGTCACATTAACCGAGTACGCTCTGTGAACGCGGGAGGGTGGCTTTGCATTTATTATCCGTACACAATTTAGGGTGAAAGAGAGAGAGAAAGAGAAATGAACTCTCCTCCCGCGATTCGCCTCTCTCCCGAGAACGAGACCGCGGCAATAAACGTTAAAATTTGATACTCATCGCCAAACATCGCACATGTGTCACGTAATAACGTAACACTCCGCATTCACTCTCATATATGTGATTAATACGAGCCAACGCGTTAAACCGCTTCGTATAATTGCCAATCTATGTCTACGCTAATATGTTTACGTTGCATTATCCAGAATTGGGCTCGCGGTCTGTACGCAAATTATTCTCCATGCCGATGAATGTGATTTGCGGTTTCATAGCCTGTTCTTACTTTGCGTAAGAATCGAGGAAATGTAGTAGGCAGCGTCTATAAGTACGTCGTGGACGCACTTCCCGTGCGTTGGTTGCAGGTGCGTTTAAAAGCGAGCGCCTTGACCTAGACAATCGCCTGGAATGGCGTAAGATGCTTATTAACAGCGACTTAGACGATACTGCCACGCGTCTTTCTTTCTCTCTCTCTCTCTCTCTTTCTCTCTTTCTCTCTATCTCACGTGGGCGTACGCGAGGGAGGTCGCGGATTAATTTATTAGCCGATGCAATTATCCGTTACTCAATGCCGCAGCCAGCCCGTTCATTCGCGACGTGCCGCGGTTGTCTCTCGACATTTCGTATCTCGTGATGTTGATTTAAGTCGGCGAATTATCTCGTCGAAAGGTTGAGGCTTTCCATCTCTTTCTCCCTTTCTCGCTACCGGTCTTAAATTTCTCGCGCAATTACGATCGCATTAAACACCACTCGGCTTCGCTCTCGCATCTATATTAATCACACCCGACTACGTAAACGGTGCGCTGTTTATATTACTGCGTAATATAAACTAATCGCGGTAAACGCCGATAAAGCGAGGTAACTACGAGTTTCATCATTAGAAGTATGAATATGTGTTCATTCGTAATCATACGCGCTCATATTTATCGATATTATAGACTCATGTTTAACTAATCCTCATCAAACATTCAGCTAAAATTACGTGTAATTAGTTTACCGTTTGAACAATCACTAGTGAATATGTGTACGTAATTACTTAATTATTCAGATAGTTAGAAGCATCTGCGTTCTAAGAGACGTAAAGTAAACTTCCAGCTACTCTGCGACAGGTGCTAGTTCAGGAGTCTGACACCTTCTTTCAGAATCACGCAATAAGATATTGCTTGTCCAGGAAGTCGCGACGCATCTCTGGCAAATTGTTGCGCAAGTTATTGAACGAATTGAATAGGAACGCGGTACGTTAAACTAACCGAAGGAACTGTGGGGAAAATATCCGTAATGTCTCAAGAACGACAGGAAGGAGCGAAGTAATAGCGAAGTATGTCGTGTCTCGACCCCACCATCATCGAGGTAATCGTCGATCTACACGAGGAGGCGGCCACCAGGATCCAGCTGACACTCGACAGGAAGTTGCCACTCGAAAATACCGTGGCACACATTGATGGGCCCCTACAAACGTTTACACTACGGTGGTAGATGGATAGACAGATAGCTCCGTTGCTCGACTCTGTCATTTTACTCTCCTGTACACGTTTGCACATGTGGAACGTACGAAGGAATCATAGGACCGTGGGATCTCGTCGTTTGAAATTCTTATAATTGCTCCTTTTCAATTCAAGAGAGACGACTAATGGCCCTTTAAGATCCTTATAATGTTAATTAATGTCAGGTGCGCACATTATAAGCAATTTTCTTCATATTTTTACCATCAAACTCGCAGTTTTAGCGCGAGAAACATAATGTGTTAAATCTATGACAAAAATAAAGTAACAATTCAATAATATGAATATAATCCTCTGTTGGTAATCGTATTTTAATATTATTCTACAATTTGGATCTTTCTTTTTCAGCCCAAGTTTTTTTATTGTTTCAGATTTTCAAAAAAATATGAAAAATTGATCTATTTTCTAATATACATCTCTACATTACTTAAATAGATATAAGATATTTTAGGAGGCTCTTCGCATTCTTTTAATTCGGAGAAATTTAAGAGTAAAATTCCACTTGTACTAAAAAAAAGCCGATAGATTACGGACGAAGGATTAAAACTCTGAAAATAACGATAATAATAAATAACAATGAAATAGAACGTAACAATTATAATTTCTGATGGGAGGGATACTAGAGTATTATTACAAGGGTGCGATATCTGAAGAGGGATATCGTTAATCCCTTGCCCTTGACTCGCAATATTCGTCAGGTATCGATATACTGATTATACGTTTAGGCAACAACGTGCTCGCGTACAAATCTCTCGCCTCTAATCAAATGGTGAAAAGAATTTTTTCCTGACACGGGAGAGGTAATCATACTCCGAAGCTTATTCTGATCGAGCGAATAGCAAAATCGTGACAGGAGAGGCGTGAGAGGCTGACCGACCTTACGATTACAGAGACGTGTTTAGAGCGCGCCGTGGCCTTAAGGTATCGACATCGTGTTCACGGTTCGCATTTAGCGCTAAATGCGACTCCTCTGTGTCGGATTCTCTTGGCTTAACTTTGCCCGACACAAAGATTCGATTAAAGCGAATATGGGATGTAAGCACGCCATCGTCATTGTTTGCTGAATAGCTGAGTGAAAGATTTCTGACGTGGTGCTTGCTGCGATTCGAGATGGAGACAGACGATTCATGAAGGGAAAAAGAGTCAAATCAAAAGTAATCTATAAGCACCACTCATGGAAATGTCAATCGAACTGGGTAGACTAAGGGAGACCAGCCTTGGAATCCTGTTGTCAGGACTGTAACAAGGCGCCTTGCACCCTTTAACGAGTTCCAATCGACGTGCCATGTGTATATTTGTGTGAATCGAGCAAGATATTTTCTTCGAGTAGAGATATGAATTTTAAAGTCGACAAACAAAGTAAATATCAGAGCCATGCATAAGAGATGCTTCTTAGAATTGAATGAATTATTTACGTATTAATCATTTAATTGATAAATTACACTGAAAAAAAATGATGTTATCTCAACAGAATTATTTTAATTAAAAATAATCTTGCTAATTTAATGACAGTATTAATGAATTAAATTGCATTTAATATATCTTGTACAAATAAAATTTTATCAACAAAAGCATGACGTATTTATTTCATTAATGATATTATTAAATCAACAAAATTATTTTCAATTGAAATATTGCTGTTGATATATTATTTTTTTCAGTGTATATTTTCTTTAATTTTAATCTGTTCACGCGCAATCAATGAACATTTATATCTATATTTCATTCTTATAACAGAAAAATTATGTGGCGTTCTCAGAATCATATGTGCCACGATTTCTCTCCCAAATCAATTTCGCATGGTTTCCCGATAATTGAAACTTAACGGATCGTTTAAAGTGATATTTCTCGCGGGCTCGTGCATTTGCAAGCAGCATGGCACAATCATGATTTCCGACGATGTTTCGGATTGCCATTGACGTTCGTCGTAATAAAATGCGGCTGCATATTCTTTAGTTTACGCCGCACAAACGCAAACGTCTTAACAACGTTCAACAATCCATTAATACGTACATTGCAGTGCATTAATTCGCTGGATCATAGTAGCGGCTCGACTTATCGACGTTTATTTTTTACTCAGATACTACTCAACTTTACAGAAAAACTGCAAGAGACAAAAATCATTTATTTTCTTCTCATAGAACTCTAAGAATTTTTTCAGAATTTTTTACAACATTTTAGTACTGCATTTTCTTATTTTCGATAAGTCGGGCCGCTATTATGATCCAGCGAATTAATACACTGTACCTATAATGAATGAAGCACGGCACTTAGTCTCGTACGAAAAGGTTGAATCACAATCGCCACGATCGGTTCGACACGTACAAGCTAGCATTCCGCGTTACCGCACGCGTTACCATCGTTTGTGTGTTACGTCAGTGTGCGCCCGCACCTATTTATAGTACAGACACAAAGTATAGAAATAACTGGATGTCGATACGGCGACTATTAATTATCCGATTCCATATGCGTTCCGGCACGTCCTGGAGGATCCTCGTCGTTACGCGAGTCCGAGTCTGAACTCCTTATCTTCTTAATACGTTGACTTTGTCCGCATTAGCATTCGCGGCTTGCAACCAACTATATGTGCAATAAGTGCCTGAAAGAGGTAATAACGTACCCGTCGTTTTTTCTGCTATTAGACTCTGCCATTAGACCTTTACCGCAAACATCATGGATCTCATTCACTTGACAGGAATATCTTCTGATTGAAACGTATGATAATAATGAGAATATTAATTGCATTTAATATATCTTGTACAATCAGGTATGTCTAATTAATAATAAATAGTTGCTCACACACACATATTGCTGCTCGGTCAATTATTACTCGGCGAAGTAGAAGTGGTCGATGCACCGTACATGTACAAGTTTCATGACTGCGCCGAGATAAATAGCGAAATGAGAATTATGCGTGGAAAACGCGTCGCTTATCGAAGCCACGCGTCTCCAATGGGGTACCACGGCTTAATCGATCGCCCTGGAATGCCGCTACTGTCGCACACCGAAGGAGGCCGATTTATTACCTCGCGTAAGCGCACTGTAGACTGTATGGATTTCAGTTAGGGCGTGGAGGAGACGAGAGGGAAGGTCTGGCATTCCAGACAGGCTCGCGCGCGCACACCTCGTCGTCCCTTTCGCTGCGCCCATCGACGCGACGACGAGGATGCAGGATTCTGGCGTGTGCGACTCGCGTACCAATCGGGTCATTTCTATGTGGAGCGCGTTGTGTCATTTTCTTTTCTTTTTTTTTTTTTTTCATAAGGCATCCCGGATCTTCTTGGATCGAGTTGCTGCAGGGAAAGCTTTGCGATTCGAAATAGTTGTACAATTTTAAGTCACGTTCTTTTCACATTTATTTCATTTACGATAAAATCATAAATATGTGATATTGGAAAGTAAATAGATTTAGCAAGCTTCGAATGAAAAATGCAAAATCTCGAGCCATTTACATTTGCATGCTTTTTTCTGTCTAGATAAACTCGCAAACCAGCTGCATAATCGTACACTGGAAAAAAAGTTTCATTGGAATTAATTGGAATTCTGATTGATATATAATCAAATTAATGTAATTTAGATTAATGCAATCTTCTGTTTCGCCTATTTTCAATCAGAAATTTTTCTCAGTGTACGGATAAAGAATATTATCCAGTCGAATTTTATTTGCTTCCTTATGATAGAAATGCGATTAGAACATTTTTATTTATACATATATATGTAGTTATACAGTTGTTGCAAGTTTGTCTAGACAAACTTATGAATCAGCACGTGCGAAATACCACGACTGATTAAAACGACAAAGACAAAAGCTCCTTGCTAATGAGTCACCGCTACACGCATTTCACGCGTACTGACCGTCAGCACGTTTTGCAGTAAAGTCGACGGTAACTAGAAAATTATGCGAAAACTGCCGCTAATATTTCCGGAGCCACTCGTCGTCTTATCGAGAAAGATGGAATGCGGGAAAGTAAAGAGGTCGGATATAAGCCGGACGGCTCGACCGTCCGCGAAGTGGACAGACCAATTATGTGGCGGCGCAAAATCCGCATTATTGCACGCGCATATAAGACGCGCATTATGCGCGGTGGTGTACCTGACCTCCACATAAGCAAATAGCGGAATGTTAGCCAAGCTCGTTTGGAGGTACACGGAGGTATCCGCGCGCAAACCGGAAAGCTCGGCGCAGCATCGCGACACACAGGTGGCCGTTTAACGTAAAAACACTTTATAATCTTCGCTCGCTGTGATTTACGACAATTAATCGCATTTGCCGCAATTAATTCAAATTACGAAAAGTCGCAAATTAATATATCCCGCTGATTTATTAATACGCTGATTCATCTCGAACTTAATATCTCTAACTTGTCACGTGGAATTATATAAACATAAAATACTATAAAGTCAAATATTTATTGTTATCTTATTATATAAATATTTACTTTTATTTCTTATATGAGCACAGAAAAAAAAATCAATTTACTTTAACATAAAAAATTGACTGTCTATATACGACTATTACGACTATAGATTTGCTGAATCAGTGAAGTTTTCAGCTGTGTTTTTTTTTCTGTGAGTATAAATATGTATATATCAATTACATGTTACTGTTGCTGTTATATTCTTCGCACATACGAAGCGGATAAAGAAGAAAAATCCTAAAGCGACCGCTTTTCGATCTGTGATGCAACTTTTCGATGTTTACGCAGGCAGCTTTCCCACACGGGGATAAAGTCACGTAACGCGTTCTTTATCGAATCGCTTCGAATAATTTTCTTTCGTTTTTGCGAGAGCGTTTTCACGGCGCATCGTAATAACGAGTCAAGTTTCTACGCCGTTGCGCGGATACGCGCGTGCATTAGCATAAGCCCGGTATGCGAGATAGCTGAGCGTAGGCGTGTATATAGATACGAGCGCGCGGAACATAAAAGGGAGCAATAAGATCGGAAAGAAACGGCGGAAAAAGACCGGGGACACCGACCGAAAAGACGTAAAGGCCGGGAACTCGAGAGAAAAAGCGCGACGCGACGTAAGGAAACGGGAGTGCATACGGGGGCGCATGGATTACCCGATAAGATATGTGCGAAGCTATTTCTGTGTAGAACTTACGTTGACGACAGGCACGGATTACGGAAGATAAGCGGATAAGGACTGTAACGCGTACGTAAAGGTCGGACACCTTCTGCGCGATTCGATCGCTTTATTTACAAGGGGTCGGTTTGTACTTTCAGCTATACCTAAGACTGAAACGTCGATATGTGAAACTTATAATATATAATTTACAATATAAATATATGCTTGTATTTATCTATAGATATTAAAAATTGATTAGATTATGTCCTGAGCATTGGGGAATGTTAAAATCATGTGGCTACGTGGAGTATTATTAACAAATGTTTCAATAATACATTGCAAAACGATTATAAATAGAATCCTCGTTACTCGAACTTATCTGGATCAAAATAAAATGTATATCAATATCCAGTCACGGCAGTTTATTATCAGCATAGGCGTTGAGTAAAGGTGAAAAACAAAAAATATAGTATAGAAAGAAACGTTCGAGATTGCAATCGTGCATTATTTTCGTGTATTGCATTGGCATTGGAATTCAAATACACCAGGGTCACGCAGGATTATCCTCTCGCTCGTAAGAACTCGTTCTTATTAAAATATCGACGCTTTCACTTTCACTTTCACAGATTGCTTTATCTTTAATTGAGCTCTCCTCGATTATCTCAGTTTGAATAAAACTGATTTAATCCGATTGTACGGTGAACGCGGTCGTGGCCGTCAGGTTGAATCGACCCTACGGCGATGCGGGAGTTAATTCGATGGTACGTACCGAGGCAGGTGATCGAGTGGTCCGCGGGTGGTCGTAGAACATTTCGCGCCCATGCCGCCCTCAAAACCTCGAGGGCGCAGGGCGGTCCGCTAACCATCAGCACACCCGGCGACACGTGACCCTTGTACCTCAGCTGCCGGGTTGCATCCACCAGGGCTGCGTTCCACCAGCATTTGGAATTCGCTTCCAAGAAACTCTGCAACATACAGCACGAAATAATCTTTTATCGCACTTCGTAGCGAGCAAAATTTTGATATGCTAAAATGATGAGCCAAATTATGCTCAAAGTTGCGCAATGAATAATTATTTTTCAATTTTCTGAAATTTTTCAATTTTTAAATATCAATTGATTTAACGATACTCTTCTACTGTTTGTTTTTAAATATTTCTTACAAATTCTCTCCATGTTTGTGAATGAAAAAGGTATTACGGTAGAAAGATATTCTTTATGGAATTCACACGACTGTATGATGACTATCGTACGCACATTCATCGTATTTTGCATTACTAATAAAAAAAGCCGTTACGCGTCACGCGATGGAAGCCAGCGAGTTATCTTCAGAAATATATGGCTCGGTCGCTAAGTGTTTATCTCTCCGCGGAGCCGTATGGCGTTTCACCCTCGTCGTAACTCGGGTGAAACATGGTTCTACCCCTATGGATATTTCCTAGAACCCCCGCGTAGTTCCGTGTCACAGAATGAGCCGTGATAGGGTCGAGAGCCCCGGACAATGCTCATAAACGAACGGCTCCGCAGGATTTTTCTCTAGCCCTGTCTTCTTTTCCCTCTCCATTCGGCTAAACCATGAAATTAGTGCGGAGTGCTGGAATCGATCGGCGCCAACCTAGGGTGATTTATAACAGCTCTCGTTCGAATGAACCGCGATCGGTCCCCGCAATTGTGAAACAGTTTCATGTAGCTTTTTCCTATTGTATGAGCAATATACACGAAAAGAGATTAATCCGCTGTATCGCGAAAATAACGTCAACTTCTATTCAACTTTACTCTAGAAATCTGTGGATATCATTGATTATTATCAGTCCCAAATCTGTCATTGGATAATCAGTGAAATTCAATTGAAAAAGAAAGGAAATTAGAGCATTACATAATTAGAACACCGATATTTATACATCAGTTATATCATCAGCTATACACATTGAATTTATAAACTAAAGCAAGATTAGATTAGGGATTTCACGTTTTATTATTTTTTTAGTTGAATTTCACTGTGAATTCACTGATTACCAGTGACATACTTGGAACTTATAATCAGTGTTTATCCACTGATTCAGATTTAAAAAAAATTATGCTCATTCAATTTCATCGATCGGTAAAATAATTATTTTCGAGATATATATTTAGAGTATATCTTATTGTTATATGTAGTAAATATCTCTGGCTAAATGGCGCGATTTACTAGATTGTACCAGTGTAGGTAGAACAATATAAGATAATATCGGAGTGTACGCGAATGCGATCGTTAGAATTTCACAGTGGCGTCGATTTGAACCACTTTGCGAATCGCTCGAACGGAAAAGCAACGTCAGACGGGACATCGCAGAGACAAGGAGTCCAATTTAATTCCATGTAAAGAATACAATGCGCGCCGCGTGCATAAGACGATTTTGCATCTAACGGCAACGTAGGATCTCCGGACTTTCACCATCTGGAAGTCACCGTATAGCGGAGCGTACAGCGACGGCGTAGTTACCCACTACTAAATGACGGAACCTTCGTGTAGCCGCTGCAAATTACACATCCGTGATCGATCTGATCCACCGCTAGAACGGCCAGCTCGTTTTGTGCCTGTGCAACGGAGCACGGCGCAAACATCCACCCTTGCCAAGGCTGCGTTCCGTATTTCGTCACTGATGTACGTTCCGTCGTTCACGGATCACCGTTCTTTCACATACATATATAAGTCGAAACCTTCCACGAAATTTTTACGATCGCAATAACGTCAATCCTGTCGGTTGACATGACGTTTTTTTTTTTTTAATTCGATATTTCATAACATCTGTAGCGCTCAGTGATTTTCACATTTAATCGCAAGATATTCCCGTCTCGAGGGGACACGCCTCTGAATCACTTCGTCGCGTAATGACGTTACTTAACGTCACGAAACGAAGCGCACTTTCGATCGCAATCGGATTCTTTTATCCCCGAGGTATTATTACAATCTCTCGGAGCGGAGGACAAGCTGCAGCGTCAACTTTCGTAATCGCGGCACGATTACGACATCGGCGTGGATTTTCGACACTCCGGTGAGGATGATATTGTAATAAAGGCGCAGTGCTCGCGTGTATGGGCCGGTTTATTAAATTGCCTGCGAGGCGCAGACGGCGATTTTCAGCAGGTGAAACTTTTTGGTTACGTCAAAGCCGTGCTTCCTCGAGACTCGGTGTACGGCAGCTCTGAGCTCTCCACGTGGGAGCTGCCTCTCGGTGTGTCGGATCAACCGAGCGGACACGATCGATTTCACGAGATCGTGCCTTCCACCGATCTCTTTCTCCTAACGCGCGATCGGGACACCTTCTACAATCGAATTACTCTTAACGCGCTTCGTTTTTTCCACCCGGTTGAACACGATAAACGGAGAAAAGCGGCACTTTCGCAATTTTAAGGAAATTTCGTTCGTCTCTTAGCCGTCCCTTTCGTAATCTTGACTTAGGCTTTACGAAAACATCCTGAAACGCTTAATCATGCACTAACTGCATCGATAATCAAATCTATCCAATTTGCTCTGTTATTTATGGCTTACGCCATATGCGATGAATAAAAAGTAATTTTTATAAACGCTTATGTATGTATATCGTGTATGTACACATACACATACATTTAAATATTTATTTTTATATTAATTCTGATATATATTAATTTTTAACGCGCGATACAAGTCTCTAAAAGACTGGCAAGAAAGTTGCACAGGCACGTAAAAATATCGCGTTGCATCGCAGAATGTACCCGGAGTGGGCAACAGGATATGCTGATAAAGTAGACACTCTTATTGTTCATGGGAGGATCTAACCGTGAGAGTGCGACAGTTCTGAGTTAACCATAATTAGCGCTGAACCAGCTACCATGTCTCCTGTATCCAGCCCAGCTGCACGCCAACTAACTGTGCGAAAAAGAGTGCTTTTGAGAGGGAATCGCTAAAAGCAAATTAACGTTACTGTATTGCAACGTACGTTACGCGAAGTAACACAATTCCCGTCACCGGGAACGTTTTATGTATTCTCACTTAATCTGCAGAAAATAACAACGAGCATTGTAAACGGACGCCTGTTAGGTCGGAGTTATATAAAATAGGAAGCCAGGAAATATAAACGATTCCGTATTGAATGAATCGAGTGCCATCCCTCGAGATTTCTATGATTATCTTGTATTTATTCTCGAGATCTTGTATACATTCTGTCCCCCCTAACTGTCCCAAAAGATTATAAGCTGCAGATATCGAGGGGAGTAGCGAAATGTAGAATGACTGCAGGGAATGAGGGTGAAGCATTTGGGAAACATAGGATAACGATGGAGAAGAGATAAGATGAAATTGGAAATCAGATTGGAAATTGTGATTTTCTTTACACATTTTTTTACAAAAACTGCACGGAGAAACGATTTTGTTGAATTACCTCTAAAAACTAGATGCAGATTTAAAAATAATTCTCTTGAACGATTAAAATAATTATGCAGAAAACTCAAACATAATCAACAATAATGCAAAAAATTTATATGTTCTTACAACCAGCTTTGTGAGCATCTTACATAATTATTTTAGTAATCTAACAAATTTATTTTAAAATCTATTTCTATCTAAATGTTTAAATACTTCAGCAAAGCCTTTTTTTCCTATGGAAACTTGACACACGATAGTTTTCTTTTTATATAATTGCACTATTTGACGTTATTTGATACCGAGATTGAAAGAAAATAAACATACGTTCATGTTTTGTGAGCGCGCGAGATGAAAAAAACAAATCGCGGAGAAATACAAAAGTATAGAACGAACCTATTGTTGTTCGGTGGCGCAGTGCTTGGCGCACGTAATATACGTATTGCGATTTCCGTGCCGGCAATGAACTTGCGGCAATACGGTCTATAGGGTGTTGTACGGTCGTTGGCTGCCCGTTAATTATTATGCAATATACTCGCTGTGCTCTCTCCCACCGCGCCTATATGGTTATCCTTTTAAAGCCCTAACTTGAGACGCCGCGCACGAACGTGAGCGGTTAACGGAGTCGAACGAAATATACCTGAAACTTATTGCCAATGCGCCATTCGCATTGCGGCATTATTACATTGCGACGGGCTTATCGATCTATCAAAACTCTACTAGTATTACCACAATTATATTATATTATATATATATATAAAATCCTTTAATATTTATTCATCAAAGCTACTCTATATGTATCATATTTTATTTATTATTGTAAAGAAATTAATGTGTATTACATGACAGAAAAAAGATGAGTGCAAAATTTTTTTGCAAGACTTACAAGATTTACAATACTTATATTATTGACGAAGAAACATAATATACGAAACGTTTAGCTGCTGAAGGTCGTTTCGTCATTGCGAAATTGATCTATTTATCAGCCATTACCGGATGACAGGCATCAAGGCGTTCGCCCGTGCCCGTCGTCTCGAATTTTAATCAGCAACCCCTTATAGTCCCGCGTGAGTACACGGGCTGCAAGCATAAATCACGATAACATAATTTATATGCTAATATCGCGAGTGCAGCGTGCGAATAGTATTATACGTTGAGAAACGCAAAGATCTCTCTTTCTCTCTCTCTCTCTCTCTCTCTCTCCCTCTCTTTCTAACGGGGTATACATCCAGATATTGACACATAGGCGTCGATCACATATTCTTATTTATCATATCAATAGAGAATCAATACAGATTGTCACCGACAAAATCGATACTTCCCAAAAAAATTTGTTTCTTCTAATCGAATTGAAATATAAACTACGTCTCATAAAGTTATAAGTATTATAAATGAAAAAAATTTAATGACACTTGGCTAAATTTCTTCTTGTGTTACGCCTTCTTGTTAGAAGATATTATATTTCTTCTCATATTACAACATACAATAATAATAATTGCAATTGTTATTACCATTCTAATATATTATATTATAGTTGAGAATTAACTATTATGTTTTGTTATATCTCGCACATGACAAAACTTAAAATTTATGTAAGAGTAAATTGTTCAAGATTAATAAGGTTAATTAAATGTTAAACATAAAAATAATATTGGTATCTATTAATAAGCAGAAAATAAGCTCTGACGTTAATCTAGGATTCACGAAAACGCAACAAAGAGGCACCGACGGCACCCCCTTACTCGTACATTTTTTTTCAATTAAATCGGCAAACAAATAGACAATCGCGCGCGAATTGCTTCGAGGCGAATGGGTATCCCGCGGATAAACGAGTTCTCGAGGTGTAGGAGATAAAAGTCGAACTGGCTCGCGATATATGTTGCGTGGTGCTGATTTACGAAGTCGGCAATGGACGAGGACGACGACAACAGCTACGATTCCGCTTTCAACGGGGCGCGATGTCGGCCAGGAAAAAACGTCGATGAACGGAAGAACCGGAGAGCGAGGTGGCTGAACCTTGGCCGAACCCTCGGTCCAACACCGAGTCCGACCCGCTCGAACGATACGCGCTTGATTTTATTGTTCTGTTCGTAAGTGCCGCGCACTAGTTACGTTCCGGGTGCCGTTTCTCGGTTCAAAGTCGATTGCCTATTACGCTCCGACGATATTCGCAATAGGTCATAACCAAGTATAGCTCTGTTTAAGTCTTCTTTTTACTAAAACGAATTTATATCTAAAACGATACAATATGAGACTGTAGTTTAAAAAATGACTGATTTTTTTTAATACAATGCTTTCATTAAAATTACTGCAATAAATTCAAGTAAAAAATTACATCGCAATCAAAGACATCAATTTTATCACGATATTCGAGAGCTCTTATATTCTGACAGTGGATTAATCGTAGAGATTTTTGTGATCGAATGTCAATTTACAAACAAGATGTGGTATAAACGAGTAATTGTAACCAACATCGTGGTTATAAGTAGCTCGATAATAAACTATCGTGCTTTTTGTTGTCGCGGCGTGGTGACGGTGCTCGTGGCGGAAATCGCTATGCGGATGGAAAGTGTCCGCCAGATCGTTGGCTGCGTCGACCATCCCCGAGGCAATGCGCGATCGGTGTATCGTAATAACAGTGATTTAAAAACGTCACAACGAGCGGCGACGGCCGGCAATGCATTCGAGAGCCGTCGAGGAAGCGTAAAGTACCTTTTCTCGAATGCAGACTGTGCACCTGAAAGGCCTCGATAAATCTTGTAAACAACTTTGCGGATCAAAAGCCGTATCGAACAATGCCCTATTATTTAGTAACCCGAGATTACTATGGTAATAGATCCGTATTGCCGTTCGTTCGTCATTGTCGCTTTTCTACCATAAGAAGATGTAAATTAAAAATCTTTGGTCATCAAATAAAATATGTGCATACAATCCGATCACGCTGTCGCATAATTAATTAATTTATATATATATCTATATATATATCTATTAGTCATATAAATATACAATATTATTACTCCCAATATAATAATTAATATAAATAATATAATATGATGATAAAAATTAATTAGATTATTGTAAAAAAATCATATATTTAAATTATTTCATTTTATGCATTTTGTTTCATTAATTGCTACCGTTACTGTTAATTATATGTGATAGGAAATTGGCATAGAATCTCGTATATAATGTTCTTCTTTGGATAAAATTAATTGATGAAACATAATGTTCTGAGCAATGATCGTATTGCACTGCGCACAGCGATTCTTTTGACGATCGTTCCGTTGAAAAGCGATCGTATCTTCGTCAATCGATTATTATCCGCAGACATCGATGAAACGGTCAATATATAGCGCGAAACCACGCGGAACCATAATATCGATGAAACATACATAGAACGGTTTCTTCAGTAACGTCTAATTACTTTAACAATTATAGAACGTTGATCTAATTCACTGTGTGACCTCGAGATTATATCTTCTCTCATACGAACAACGCTCAACACGATTTCTTGATTTTACATTCGAGATATTCCAACTTCCATAAGCATTACTTCACATTCAATTTATTCCACACGGTTTCTTTTTAACAAAAATATTGAAACTCATTTAATTTTCAATCAACTTAAGAAAATTTTTCCATCTTAAATTTAGCTACAAAGCATTAAAAATTCTTAGTTTCGAATACTTCAAAAATAGGTCATTCCTGAGAGTATAAAAATTGCTATTCCAGCATATTCAACGGTTCAATACCTTTACTGTCATCGTTATCGACGTTTCCTTATTATTAACTCTGGAAGCAAGAGCCTCGCTCGTTGATTTTTCTGCAAGGGTGCTTCTCCGCCGAGCACGCACTCGGTGAAAAGTGAGAGCACTTCGTTATTGCGGAGAGTCACGTCCTAACTTTATTTTATCACGAATAATCTTCATTTTTATTCCCAAAAACGTGATAAAGATGTGATAATGTATTGATTTTTCAAACTATGTCTTGCAAACAATTTGTAACAACTATTATATATTCATTATTAATTCAATTAATTTATTATTTATTATTAATTATTAATTTTCTATTCTTATATTTCATAATGAGAGTAAAAATAAAAAATTCATAACATCGCTTATTACTGGTGCACTTTCCTCTCGTCATTGGCTTACGTCGGCACGAGCATTAATGTGATTTTCTCGACCAGACAGTAGACCGCTGTTGAATATTCAGCGGTTACATGTTACGCATTGGTGGCGATAAATTCGAGACAAGCTACATTACGACGCGCACGGCGCCGCCGTCATCGTTCAGCGACGCATCTCTCGTTTCGCCGCCGTTTATTTCATCCATGGAAGGAATTCTGGACGTAAAACGCGAAATTTATTATCGAAGGGTCGGATGACGTCGGCGCGAGAACGTCGGCCGCGAGAACGAGCTTCCGCCGTTTAACCTGCCGCTCCTCGATTATGCTGACTTTTGCGAAATTGCTCGTAATTCACATTGTCTCATTGTCTCATTGTGGCATAACGGTGCGGGCAATCAACGTTCGCTTTACCGTAAAGGACCCGCGCGCTACGGGTCAACAAGAAGAAGGAACAAAGAGAACATGAAGAGTCGACGGAGTCGACTCGCAACGTCTTCCAACATTATCGCTTCCGTTGAACTTTTCCGGCGCCAACGAGCAAAAAGAGCGCACAATGCTGTTTATCGAAAGATCAAAAGCGTGTATTGTCGACGAAAATTTAACGCGACAAAAACACATGAATGACGTAAAATATAACGCAACTAACCTGAAACAGATTGTAGCCCTTATCGTACATCCACATCTCGTCGGCTGGATGTTCCTTTGGACTTTCCCGTTGACCAGCGTTTGCAACGTGAGGAGGTGATCCTCGAATCAGCTGAATCGCCAGGGACCTCTGCAGAAGCAAGAGGCATCGAGAGGGCCCGGGGCCTCCAGGGCCCGTTCCATCTCCTAAGATCGAGGCCATTGTGAGGGCCCACCTAACGATATCGATAATAGGGCGGTGGCATCATGAAATCTGTAATAAGAAAAAATATATATATATTCAGCAATTTGATCTGAAATAAACTGTTTAGATTAATCAATACGTTGAATCATCAAAAGTGATCAGTGTAAATAAGAAATATTTTAATAAACAATTTCTAATTAATTCTATCTCAAAACAGAACTGATCAATAATCTTTTTATTTATTGTACGAATATAATAAATTGAAGGAAGTAAAAAATTAAGATTAGACTTTGGATTAAACGGAAAAATTCAATGAGAGATGTCAGTACGATTTGTTCCATAAAGTTACATAAAAAGGCGCCTGGACAATTTTGTACAAAGTTACGTAACCGAAAACTGTAGACACGCTTGATAGCGGAGGACTGCGAATGACCTGCAATTTTACGCAACGGAGACCTCCGTCTCTCATCTGCCGTGCTGTCTTACGTCCAATTATTCTTATCGTCGTACCATGGAGAGAGATAAAGTGGCAGCGAGTTCATCGCACTATGTATTATACGAGTTCACGAAAGTTACAGACGAGAGAGACTGCGCGAAATCTCTACACGCGTTTGTCCGTGACACATACAGCTGCTTTATTGAACGTGCTTTGCAGACTAACTCCGCTCACAGGATATACATAAAGAATCTAGGATCAGTGGTTCTCGACTCATGCAGATTTACGTTCAGTAAAACGTCCAAATAAACCAAACACGAATTACGTGTCTTATCAGAACTTCACTAATATCGCCTCTATTCAATATAATAAAAAAATTATATTTTAAATTACATTTTATATCATCAATATATTACATTATATATTATATTTATTGATTTCTATTTTATTTTAGAAAATAATAAAATACAAGCTAGATTTTTCTAAAAAAAAAATTATAATTCGATAATTATAATTGGACCAACGAAAATAAATTAATTAAGAGAAAAACAATCCTATTTTCAAAGCGGATCTTAGTGCTTAAGTATTTCAGTAAGCACGTTGTATACAAATTTACATTGAAAATAGGAGAAATTATTTCTCTTAATTGATTTTTTAAACTCGCATTTGACATGCAAAGATAGTTGAGAGATTCTGCGTCGTTGTTCTTTATCTTCTAAAGGCCAGAAAGCAACGTCACGTATTCCTATATTGTATCAACATTTCCCACCTCGGACGCCTAATTGATTTAGCCTAGCCGCCCATAGCTAGGCCGAAGGGTGAAACCCTTACTCGTGAAAACTTCACTCGTGGCACCACAGCAGAGACGGAACGCCGGGTAATAAGAAAAAGGGATGGATGCTCGTCATCGCCCTGCTCATTGTCGCAGCTCTTTCTCTGGAATCGAGCCAGAGGCGCAAGATAGCTTTATCGATTCGATGGTCCGTAAATTCGATCTGACCTTAGTTACCAGACGGCCCTGAGCGGCCAAATGTATAGCAGTACATTTCCGGATAAGAAAGAGATGTGGCAGATGAGCTTTGACTTACGTTAAATTATTGGTTTCTTTGAAACAAAACACAAATATATTTTTAAGACCAGTGTTCATAATCTGTTCTTATTTTAAGACTGAAATAATGTTTTAAAATGCTAATACGGCTCTGTGATTGGCTTATAACCGCAACTATTGCATTATTTTTTAATCGGACCATAATTGGATAGTTAGTGGTACACGATCTTCTGTATCGGGTAATAAACGATATTGAATAATTCCGCTGATGATATCCTGCAGGGATATGTATCAAGAAAATAAAAGATACACGCAGATAGGGAAGGAGAATAAGATTTAATAGCGCAAATTTCTCGGCGTTGTCCGTCGTGCCATCCGCTCTTCGAACGCACTTTTATCCGCTGTATCTCGGCGTATCTCATTCTCACCGACACAATGGAGCAATTTTCGCAATGTACTTGGCAAATAGTTTATCCTATCTGCTTATCTAGAGAAGGTCGACGATTGATCTCGATGCAAAAGAAATTGTTCTAAAATGAAATTGTTCTAAAATGTAATTCAAGAATGAGGGAGAAGGAAGAAAGGATCCGTCCCGCGAACGTTTCGAGTCGTTAGACCTCCTTCGTGCCGCGAATCGAAGCTCGATTTCACCTTGTACCAGTTCGTCGGGCGGAAGGTGTTCGACCGTGCCGCATCGCGGAAAAAGGACTTCCTGTCGCATGACTCACTCGCCACGCGCGTCGTTGATCGCGACGGACTCTCATTAATGTCTCACCAATTGTGGCCGCATCGCGACACAGCCGCATGCACGCCGATGCACGCCGAGGATGCCGTTGCATCTCTGAACCTGAACCCCGATTCGCGTGGGACCGACGAGGCACTGACAACATTAATTAGCGCCCGCTCGTTTAATTTTCCCTGTCCGCGCGCTTTTCCCAAAGCTTCTTACCGCTGGAAAGCGGAATGTCTCTCTCTTTGATTCCTCATAGCGCGCGAGTCACGAGCGACCTGGATTCCCCGATCTCGTCTATTATAATCGTAATTATAGTAATCACGGCCGTCGATCGATTCACCGACCGGCAAGGCGGCAACGTCTCGTCGGAAATAGGAAGAATGCTATCTGCGTTAACACGACTATTCTCCTTGCGGTCAATCCACGGCTCGATCCCCAACCGATCGCTCGTAGAGACAAGGTAATTTCCTGCGAGATTAACACGTTTACAGAAACATACAAATCGCTACGCGGTGAAACGACGGATACCGTAACTTAATTACGCGCCGCCCCGTAACTCTATAAGTAGGATTACGTCCGGTTAAATCAAACGATAACTGCGCAGATACGTTGAAATGTTGAAGATACGATGTAATACATTCCGATCTCGTCCTATTTAATCGACACCTTTTCTAATCTAGAATACTACGTTTATAACCCTCTCCAAGATATCGTTTTATATTTTTTAAAGCGCTTTTTATACATATAACTCGAATCGAGTTCCGAATCGCTTTTATTATCTTGCTTCTGCTGAAATAGCCGCGTCATTAATTTTCTGCTGGACGACTTGTCCGACAATTTGTCGACAAAATCTCATCGCAAAATCTCATCGATAAATTCCTCCGCCGTCTTTCTCCGAAATTCTTTCCTTTTTTTTGCTTCGTTATACGATACTTGTCGATCGATGAGTATAGCTAGGCCGTAGGGGGTTGTTAAGAAAACAAACTTTCATATCCAATGAGCAAATTCATTCTTCGCGTGACATCGCATGCGGGCTTGTTCTGCGATCCTTTGATGTATCGTCGACCTTCTCGACGGCGAAGACCAACCGCCGGACCTCAGAGTGTCTAGAAAGTACTTCTCGCGCGGACCATTCTCGTAAAACGTGTAACGGGAACGATCAAACAACGTCTCGGCCTAATGGAAGTCCAAATAAAGACAAATCTACGTCCGCGCCGCCGTTGATCCCGCTGGAGATGGCCATTGAGAGCTTAAACGAGAAACGAGCAGGTTATCAATGACTACATCGACTCGCCTTCAAGTCCCAAAGTATGATGAATTCTTACGTCAGTCTGTCGATGAGAACATAAATAGAAAGTTCCGAACGGCTGTCATCTCTGTTTGACATTGTGAAAATTGCGTGGTAGATATATACGTTAATCTACGTCTACGAATTTCTTTTTAATTATGATAACTGACAGTGTTATCAATATTAATATTTCCAAGAACAGGGGCAATTATTGTGAGAGAAAACGGGAGTGAATTATCTCGAGTACGAGAGAATTATCTAGCGAAAAAGCGGAGATTCATCGAGCTATATACCGACGCGCCTTTCGGTGATTCGGGGAAAAAAAAGTTGCGTGACTCTCGCTTGGTATGACCGACATAGCTCGACGTAATAGGATATATCAAGAAACTCAAGACGCGAAATTACCACACACGCCAAGTTTCCATTTAAGAATCACATAATTGTATCCTCCGGACTCTGGGCTTAATTAGCGTTACGAAGAGAGTTCTATCGGCTAGACCTGTCGCATTAGTATTATATGCGCTCGATTATTGCATACTGAGCGATCATTGGTACCATTTGGTACCCACATCCAAACGCGTGCATCTGTTTTGTAATTCGCTTTAAGCCGATCACGATACAAGACGTAAACGAAATAAATAACATTAGCAAGTAGCAATAATAATATCTTAAATAATATTGATATGATATTTCGAATACAGTCAAAACTATAAAATATAAATAATATCAACACTAGAGCTAATATATTTCAACGTAAGTATTAAACACTCGGTAAATTCTTTGAAGTGGAATCTCACTTTAAAGAATAAAAATTAATAGCCAGTCTTGGAAAAGAGTGACTCAATTTTCAATCTTTAAGAGTGTGGCTTCACACTTCAGCTTCACCCTGAAAGTTTCAGAGTGTACGTTGTTGATTTAATCTTTGTAAAGCGAAACTGTATAGAGGGAAACAGACGTCTAGCTTCCTCGTGGCATATATTATACGATACCTAGTGAGGAGGTCAAGCGTTGAGAGTATATTCTAACATATACCCAGCGGCGTATCCCGGAAACCCGGTTCTCACGCCTCCACCTCCGGGACATTCGCGGCAATGTGGAAAAAGCGGAGAATGCACGCTATGTGCGTCGTATAAATAATAGTTAGGGGTATACCCAGGTGAACATAATCGCGGTCTTGGTTTTACGTTTTGCAAGATAGACTCTCACGTATGCTTCGGAGGTATTGACAGGGGGTCACCGAAGGGGGCTACCATGGTATCCCAAGGTTCCTCTCTCGTAATGACAAGCAACGGTAAAGCGCGGATAACATGGGCGACGTCACGCGGTGTGCCTTAAAGGATGTCAATTGTGAGCGCACGGATAATGTGCCGTACGTGAGCATTATTGAAATAACGACAGGGAGAAAGGCCTCGTCGACGATCGACGGTGTCGGTCAGTCAGTTCCGATCGACTCTGGAGAACATCGGCACTGATATCACCGCGGTGAAGTCAAACGATTGTTCAATGACGCGCGGGCTACCGCGTCTCGCGAAAATCGTTCTCCCAGGGAAGCACGCACATCGGAACAAGGAGCACGTGGGAGTGCGATTTCTGATATCCGAGTCGCTGAAATCATCGTCGACATTATCCCAGATCGCTGGCACGTGCGCTACTAGAAAGTTTTAAAACGTAGATACTACGTATGTTCCCTCCGGAAATATGGCGCAAGAAGACATATAATTTTATTACGCTGGAGTCTGATTGTATTAATTTTCAAAATGGACAAATCCAAATTTTCTGATTGGATCTATTATAATTCCTGTTCAACTAATTAGAATTTTAATTGATATGATCAGAATCTTCTGGTTCGTCATTCTTAATCAGCAATTTTTCTCAGAATGTATCGATACTTGTGTGATGTTTAATTAATAGCTAATTAACAATATTTTACTGCAAACGGTTAATCCTTTTATTTTTGTATATAAAAAGAATATTTTCGCGAGAGAAAAAATTATGCAGTAGTGAGGGGTAAATCGAATAGTCGTTGACATATTGACGTCAACTTCCGAGTTCGATTTACGAAAAATATTCACATACTCTAGAAACTGAAACGCGAATTTTGGAATTCTACTTCCATGGCGACGCATTTGGAACATTTCCAGGCACGTACAGAATTATTTGGAATGGATTCCGATCAGAATTCCGTTTGCCTAGAAAAGTACAATAGAAATTTAGGGGAACCGAACAATTCCGCTTGCAATCCATTCCGAACAACATAGTTGTGCACATAATATGTGCGCAGGGTGTATACTATGGAATTATTTAGAATAGATTTTGATCGAAATCCATTCAGTTGGTCTTTAGATTTTTTCCAGATTGTATTTTCTATAGGAAATACAGAATAAAATTCCGATCGGAATCCATGCAGTTCTATGATACGTTTATAGCTCTAAATGAATTATTTACACACAATAAAGATACTTTAAACGTCGTTTCTAATTAACAAAAAACGTTCGAATAATAATGACGATGTATGATTCTCCACGAAGTGGGAAATTCATTTGCGGAAAGTAGATTTCGTAACGTACTAATGAGTAACAAGCATAAATCGAGACACGCGAGCGAGAATTTGTACATGGCAAGGATATTATATACGGCTGCTCGGATAAAGGATGTCAACCGCACTCGAGTGTGACTGTCGGTCCGCGACGAAGGTGGTTCAACCTGGCAGGATAAATTATACCGGACGTAAGGACGGCCGGAGTCCTTGGCGAGGTGATGGCGTAATTTTTCGCGGTTAAAGAATCCCGAGCGAATTATTGCCACGCCGAGATCGCGATAATAACCCGTTAATAGAATACGCCGCACTGTAGAGCGCAGCACGAAGGCATCATCATGAAAATAAAAGTTACGGACTTTCGAAGCTGCGTGGTGTTCCACTTACGGTAGATATTGAGAAAACGCTATTTTCTCGATATGGATAACTTCTCTATATATTCGAGTATAATTATTTTAAAAAGAAATCGCGTGTGATGGAACGGCCTGCGTGGTATTAAAATTGTTTTCCCTGGTGTGCGATATAAAATATACAAATATACGTGCGATCTTCCACTCATCTCAAGCCATAATAGGTTTCGCGTGTATGCACTAAACAATTTTACGTACGCGCGAACACACGTTATTCACGCGCGTGCAAGCAAGTAACGGCAATACGTATAATTCATGTCGTAACGTAATTCGGAACAGCATTTAACGCTTCGTTGTAATAGATAAGACGGTTTAATTCGTTGAATAGTCGGTATTGTAATTGCGAAATATCGATACGCGAAACTTTCACGCGAACAGTGGTCTTTAAGTAGTGCATACACGAGTTTCGTGCTTTCCTGTCGTTTTAATAAGTTTCGATCACACCATTGCGCATTTATTACATCAAGCGCGAAATTAAGCGCGCCGATGCGTTGCTAAAAAAAAGTGAACACGTCTGTTAAATGAAAAAAAAAAATATATATATATATATACTTATTGAACCATCACAAAAAATTTGAGTTACATATAGATTTAAAAGACGATATATACTTAAAAAATAATTAATTACGATATCTGTTTAATAATAGCTCGAGTTAATTTGAATTACTCTGCTCACATGTATGTGTGTGTCGAAATGAGAGAGTCTGTTAATTAATTTAAACATAGGAGAAAGCGAGAGTCGGAATGAAATCGTAATTTCGTGTAATAATTTGTCCGAAAGTATCAAGTACAATCGCTGTAGGAACTTTCCACCGAATCCCACGAAGAAGCAGCGACCATTTCCGATTAGGTTGATATCCCAAGGCGTAAAATCATTTGCGAGACTACCGGAAATACAATACTATAAGGATTCGCCATATGGGGCGAATCGTAACCGATCGTTAACTAACGTCGGTTTAATAAGAGATATTCAGCGACGAAGAAAGCTGTTGTATGTTTTTGTAAGAGTGACTTTTATGGATATAAATCAATGCGGGAAATCTTTAAAAGAGTCGCGGAGATCGTGCAAGGACGCGTACTCGCGTGCATTATTAACGGTAGAAGCGCACACGTACGTAATTACGCGTTATCAATTATCGTTCCCAACGCTTCTCTTCCTACTTATAAGGGAAACTAATGACGACCTGGCGGTGCATGGTTAATTGTTGGCACGTGGATCATTATCAGCTATTCCTACGTCGCACGCACACTTATTGTCACGCAGTATATCAGAGAATTCTCGGAATATTCGTTAATGCATTGTAAACTAAACTCGGTTTCGAAAGTCCGTTTAAGGAATTCGAGGTCAAAGCTAATGAACTTTAATTAACTGAACTTTAATTACTGGACTAATTACTAAGTAAAAAAAAACGAAAAAACAATCAAAAGAGCGATTAGAAACGATAAAACAAATTGACGTAAATTAGGTAACTCGGTTGCAAGCTTAAGTTGTTATGAGAGAGAAATCGATCGTTAATTCTCCTTCATAGAGGAAATCCTACATCACTATAGTATTATTCTATCCAATAAAGATTGACAATGTATAATAAACAGCCTCTTTTAGCGTTAACGTATGCACGATATGGTATGACAATCCATACAGAAGTCACTCGTTTTCACTTTCCATCGACCTCGAGGTTGAGCGTATACTCACTCACGTGGGTACACTCACCACCACAGAGAAGCGTCAATATCGGAGTACATACATACGCGGCCATTATTCTCGTTATTTGCCGTCAAGCCGATCAGGCAGCGACAGATCGAGTCGAAAGTCTATTTTTCCGCGGTCGCTCGAGGAGAGGAAAGTGCGATCGTAGGAGGAAAACAATTTAACCATAGCCGCAAAGCTCTATGTGTTTGTATATGTTTCTATACTCGTATAGAAAAAGCAACCATCAGAAATACCGAAAGTGCTTATGGACGAATAAACAAATGTCATTATTTTGACGATGCGCGAATGAAGAAAGAAATATATCTGAGAAAGTGATTAATAATTTACAATTTTATTTTATTTCCAATCTCGATGAGTTTTATTAATTATTAACCCAGATCTGGACAAAATAAAACTTGAAATTAAACTGTTAAATTTTATCCTTACTTTTGCTCAAATTTCAATGTCTATCAAATGATATTTCAGTTAAAAAAAAACTATTTAGCAATATAATACAGCTGTTGAAAGGTAACTTTAAATTCGTTTTTTTTAAAAGTCAGTAGAACGGTAAAAAAAGCTTCGGTTGAACGAAAAAGACTCAGGATCAATAAATATAGACGGATCGATAAATATTAATTTTTTCAAAGACACGCTTCGCGTCCGCAACAGAAACGCCGTTGATTTTTGCCGAAAATCGAATTATGGGATCGCACACTGCTTCTTCTCCACGAGGAACGTTTGTTCGTGCGCACTTAATAGTCGACTTAGTAGTTGTTTTTGGAAAGGAAAGTCGTAAGAGGAAATCGATCCGTCGATCGACGAGTTGTTGCAAAACAAGCAATGTGTATCTTTGTTATACACGCCGGTCATTAATATCTCGCTGCTCTCCAGACTCGAGATACCGGGCGGCGACTAGACCAATTACCGTTATAGCGCAAACACTGTTGCTGCCGTTAGAAAATGATTTATCGCGGATTGTTCTCGGCGGGGGATTTATTGGAGCAAGTCGCCGAGCTTTATTGAAAACTCCTGCGGGACTTGCACGGTACGAAATCGCTTTGCGCGCCCCGAGCTTATTCGATTTCTGCCGTGGAACACTATCGGTGTCTTTGAAGAAAACACGAATCGATTAGCTGTACGTATACGTGCCGTTACAGCGCCACGTCCAATTTATCAAAACGTTTATTCTCTCTTAGTTTAGAGATTTTCTGGAGCGGATCCGTGACGGTCCGACGATAACTGCTGCATCGATCTCGATGAATCGACCTACCTCAAACTTGTGTACATTTTTTTTGTCTCCATAATCTTCGAGTGTACGCACACATTTTCGAAATTTATTGCTCTCCATTTACGAATTAAATCAAGACGCTTAATTATGCGAATCAATCTAAAACACGTCATAGGACACATTGGAGACTGCAAAGGATTGTATTAGAGAATAGAATTTGATCAGTCAGATAATTTTAATTCTAATCTGTTTAGTTCTGAGTGACTGAACTCTAATTTGCAATTCTTAATCTCCAATGCGTAGTGTGATACGAGTTTAAATGGTATCCGAACGAATGTCGTTCGACATATTAATCTTGAAAATTCACCCGAGACGCGAAATTAGTTTACACGCGGCTGACGTCGCGTATTCATTTCTTGCCATAAACTCAGGTATTTATTACTGGTTTGTGAACATTTACGGATTTTGTCCTCTTACGAAACTCGTTTAACTAGCGTTAATAAATTACTCTATTCAATCGCCATGCACCTAATCTCAGCGTTAATACCTTACCAGCGTTCAATACTGGCGATCATACGGCGAGACATTAGCTCTCAATTTTATTGTAACAGACAAGTAAATGCACCACCATACGTAAGACACTTGTAAACTTTCGCACACGCGCCACTCGATGCGATATATTAATTAATTAGCGGTAATTCCGCGCGACGTAATAATTGTACGGCTGAAATTATCATATTTTATCGTTGCTCGGCAGAACGTTCGATCTTACAAGCGTGATAAGTCTCGCGAGGCGAGAATGCTAAATGCTTAGCGATAAATTTCGCAGCGGTATACCCCGCGTGCGGAAAATTAAGCGTTATTTGTTCAATCGAGCGCCGATCGATCAAACGTTGCGTATGCGCACCGTAAATTCGTGTTACATCGTCGCCGCGTCGTCAATCAACAATAAATAAGCGTGATTAATCGCGCGCACATTGTATCCTGGGTCACCGTGAGATGCGCTGCCGCGAAAGAAAAAAAAAAAAAGATCCGTTCCATTAATTTTCCACGTTCCGTTAAGTCTTCACTCTCTAAGCGCGACGCGGTCGACGAGGAGGCAAATAAACGCGAAACACGCGAGTTTCTCGGTTAAAATCACTCTTCCTTTTCTTTTCTCTCTCTATTTCCTTTCTTTCTCTCTCTCTCTCTCTCTCAGCGAGACCTCTCATTTCCTCCAAGCTTACGTAAAAACCATCATTGAGAGCCTTGTTTTTAAGTGCGAGCTAATTACGGACTGCAGATCGGAGCTACGATCGTAATGTCCAACCGCGAGTCGCCTTCGCGCCTTATTTTTACCGAGCAATTGGTTAAATATCGTCACGATCGTGACATTGTCTCCGTAATTCGATATTCCGATCCGTTCGCGTGATGTAACGCCAGTTACACGGCCGTTAGTCTAGCGTAACGTCATCGTGAACACGCAGAAACGATGCTCGTTTTTTACCTCGCGGAGATTACTCGTTATATAGATTAGGAGGAGGAGCCAACGGGGTTATTTTTGTGCTTCTCGAGCACGCAATTTATAAATATATTATATTACCGTTTGAACGTACCGATGAAAAAGTCGTTTCTCGTTTATTTGAGAAGCGACGCTTTTCTTCTTACTCTACGTCGTGTTATTCTAAATGCAAAATCTGGGTCTTCTCCGCTTCCTTATAACGTTAATATAAATCTCGCTCCAAGGCTTCGCCAACAGCTTCGGGGCATATACGGTGCTTTTATAAATCTCGCAAAACGTCTTGCTCAGAAACGAGGGAGAAACCCCTAAGAGAACGAGGCGAAAAGCGAAAGAGGGATGGAAAGCTTAAGACCCTCTTTAAGGGCGAGGCTGCTCACGGCTGT
This sequence comes from Acromyrmex echinatior, assembly GCF_000204515.1. Next base: position 100,685 of record NW_011627736.1, on the reverse strand, counting down.
ACTGAACACGATTAGCGTTCCTGGTCGTCCGATGAATCCCACAGATTTCTACGTTTCGAGTCGGCTAATCTGGTTCGTTACAGCTCGCATTCACGTGAAGGACGAATCCGAGCGACGTGAAAGGTCAAATAAAGCTTCGTGTGGAAAGGCATATCCGCCTCATAATCTGGATGGTCTCTTGCCGAAAGTGCTCGTCAGGATGATTTCAAATATCTTGGCCATGCTTATAAAAAAATTGTCGGATCTAGACGTGTCTTAATCCGTCATTATTCACTCGGTTTCAAGTGCTTCTCGAATTGGACATTATGAATCGTTAAAAGCGTGTAGCGATTTATCAAGGCGCGATGACAGCGATTATTAGCTACTTTTCGCGGGAATGGTGGGAATATAATTGGCAAACGATTATTTCCACGTAAACGACCGAACGATTAAGTTATCGGCGATAATGACGGCTCAAATAATTCGACGCCGATAAATCGAATTGACGTTCCATTCGTAGGATTGTTTGATTTAACGTGCACTCGTAATTATTGCCTGACTGGTCGATCGAGAAAAGAAGGAACGAGAGTTAAGAGACGATCGTAAATCGTGCCGCGAGGAGAACGATCGTAAAATCCGCCGCAAAAATCTATGCGCGTGGATGATGCACTTACAGTCGGAAAAAAATGTAGATGTTCCCGGAAGTAGTGAGGGCTAGGGGAAGACGTGATGCAACCGGCTTGAAAGACAGGGATTCTGAAGGAGGATACGCGCGCATGGATATTACATCGCTCTAGGCTTCGGGTGTGGTCGATCATAGGATAATATGTCGTGAGAAGTTGAGTAAGACAGACTAACAGGGAAGATGTTTCCGTTTAACGCGCGGAGCAACGTGAAAAATGGTCGTACGCAATTGCATACATTGTCGATCGCGATCAGCCGACCGGATATGAGCCGCCGGTCAATAAGCGTCTCTATGAAAAAAATCAAAGTAATTTATACATAGTATATAGATGGTAAAAAAGAAATTTAATTGTAGCAAACTATATGTATAAATACATATTGAATCATATATAAATATTTATATATCGATCCCTTAAAGGGAAGTAAGGATCAGATATAATTAAATCATAGACAATTTTGTAGATAATTTTTATAGATTAAATAGTAGAAAGTAAAGATTAAATTGTAAACGATTTTGCGAGGATAGGCATTATTGAATTGGAGATTTACGAGATATCCCGTCCCATACGCTCCCAGGGATCGATATATCAATGAAAATATTTTAACGGTTGATAAGTACGACGACGTTTAACCCTCTCGCTGCCGAAGACAGCTGTAGGCGCTAGGAAGACTCCGTTCCTATATAACTTAAAGGCGACTATAGTCGTCCGGGTGGAACTGACGTTTCCTCGAGGCATTCGCCCGAGCCGACAGTTAAAGGTTTCCACTCGTACGATTTACACGCGCGATACTTGTACGCACATTGCCGGAAATTACGTTTCACGCCAGGAAATAATTCTCTTTCAATTACGTCTGATCTTCCATTTTAATTCCGTTCTAACTTAAATGCACATCTTCTTACTTCTCTCCTTTTAAAGAAATAAAATCCACCTCTCCTATACCTATATATACTCCTACAAAATTCTAATTTCTATTTGAAATAAATATACATTTCGATGTAACAGGTTCCTTATAATGTGACAACGAATCGTTGACGTAAATGTAGTATCACAGTCAGTTTCGCACCGCTCGCATCGCGATGATTCGAAAACAATAGGACTCGTTAGAATCCGCGGTTACCGTACCGCTGACAATCTCGGCGCTCATCTTTGGTCGGAGACTTCGTCGGCGAGGAACGCCAGTCCGAAAGGGAATTCCGGAGGAAGATGTACGGAACGTATGCGCGTGCGATTCCACGACGGATTTTCGCTGGAGGGATCGGGTGTGGTCGATCGTAGGATAATGCTCGCGAGGATACGAGGGAGGAGAGATATGAGAGAGGGAAGAACCACGGTTCCTCTTCTCGCGAGATCGATGCCTGAAGGCGAGACGCGCGGTCCTCCTCTTCCTCCTCCACCCATCTAACTATCCATGTACATGCGATATACGTGCGCGCAGAAGGCGGCAGCTATCTTCAAAGAGGAACTTCTCTTTCCTAGGAATTTTTCTCGGCTTTAGCCAAGGCGGTTTCCTCTCTCCCTCTCTGTTCCGTGAACTCTGGATCCGCCTCTGCCGTGTACAGGGTGTTCGAATAGTCGTCGATGCGTACGAGCGATTGCGCAAGCAGTGGCAGGATAATGGCCCATTCAAAGCCGTATCTTTTTTATTCGACGTAGTAGAGATTATTAATTAAATTAATGGAGTATTGGACAGGCAAATAGACACTGACAACCAGCCAATCGCTCGTAATAAATTCATTTCATTTTTTTATATAATAAAAATTTCTCTCTCTCTCTCTCTCTCTCTCTCCCTCTCTCTCTCTCTCTCTCTCTCGCTAAATTTGAATCAGTGAATTTCACTGATTATATACCTCGTGGCATACTTAAGATTGATGTCAGTGATTATCTACTGATTCAGATTTAGAGAGCAAATAAATAAAAGAAATTTATAAAATATAATTATTTTAGAAATTAAAAATTCCAATCTCGCATCTCGTAAAAAAAAAAGAGAAATATATCTTTCCTTCGGGGGCGTTTCCGGTACGAATGCAAAATGACAGTAGCCTGCAAGTGGTGTATTATCCTACGCAATTCTCTGACTACAAAGACGCGATATTGCGACAAAAAGTTGGGCAACAATGCGCAGAAAAAAATCATCGTAGCGCCACGCTAGAAGTGGCGCTTACGGCGCAGCAAGAAAGTCAAGTGGAGGAGCTCGTTACCGTTTCTTTGAACGGACGTGTTAAACGGCGGCTGTACATAATTGAATGGTCAGTTCTATTCAGAATCAAGCATCGGATCCATCAACAAAGAGAAAGAGAGAAAGGCCGAGCGCTTTTTGCCGCCGTTCTGATGATTTGTTCATAGACCGAAAAGAAGATCTTTCCTCAGCTCGACTCTCGGCTTCGAACTAATATCTCGACAGGAGAACGGTTGAATCTCTTGTTACCGTTATTACGAGTCCACGGAGGTATCACGTGCAAAAGCACTTTGCTCGCGAGCCATTTTTCGTCGATTAAACGTGAAATCCGGAAAATCCTGTACTCGGTCTGATCTAATATTCGAATCTATATTGGCGAACATTTTAATATGTTTTTAAATTGAACATTTTTCCACCGTTTATACAGTACTCACTTTGACATTTAATTCATGGCTATAAATTAACTAAAGACATATTTAAATTATCTTTATATCGGAATCTTTATAGAGCGTGAAAACAAAACATTTTTCTCATTAAGCAACATGCTACGGAATGCTATTACGGATAAGATCAGTGATATTTCCGATTCTGTAGCTTTCATAACGACAGTCGGTATCATTATATTATCACTGCGCAACGATATTGTACTAAAAACAGAATAACAGAATTACAGAATTGGGGTACGGGATGCGATAGTCGTATTAGGTGTTGGAATTAATTCGTAGCGTTTTTTAATGAAAGAATGTTATTTATTTCACATGAGCATTAAAAAATACATTAATGAAAGTACTTCCCATCACTTAAAAAACGCTACGAATTAATTCCAACACCTAATATTAAATGATTATGCAATAATTTCCCACGGAAACCTGGCAATGATCTCTCTTCGAACCATTATACATTACGGTACTCGAAGAGACGATAGCACGAAAAAATTAAATCGCGTACAGACCACCATGCTTGATCCATGCGAATTCCACCACCCGCCCAGATGGTATATAACTCACGCCGACGCGGTATCGGGTTCCTCCTCTTTCAACGATAATTCGATTTGGATCTCGATTTAAATCACGACGCCGTTGCGCTCGTTGATTACAGACCGTGCGGTAGAACGTAAGGGCGAAATCGTTCGCGATAACGAAACGAAGTCCGCGTCGTCCTACGCGCGCTACGATCGTCTACGGGCACGATCGATCGGCACGTTTGACCTGCCGTGCCGCCGCGAACGTGAATGATCGATTCTATGCGCGATACCCGCACGGGATTGATATCGTTCCCCGACAGCGATAGCGACGGCCGTTTCCTCTCGCGGAGGTCGGTCCGCTTGATCTCCGGTGTTATGCGGGGTAATTCATGACTTTCCGTGCCGTGACTCCAGGGGACGATTCCTGGGCTTATTCCCGGTGAAAAATTTCGCGCCAGTGCGCGCCTCACGTCAGTGCACGATTCTCGTATACCAATCTCTCAGCAGTATGTCAGAATCTTAATTTGTTTTCCCTCGGATGCTGTAATTTATGATGATTTAAAAAAAAAGTTTATAGATTTTTGCAAAATTAGAATTATATTATGAACAGGAGAAAAAGTGTTTGACTGATTAGAAAGATTAAGAATGTTATATATTGTTGTGACAATTAATGCTGATTTAAATTATATTGCAAAATGTACTTGACACTTTTGTCAGTAATTTTTCACCCTTTTTGCTATCGTGTTTCATCGGCTGAAAGTGTAAAAATGAAAATGAGATAAAGTCTATGCAAAGCTGTTCTTTGTTGCTCAAAAGATTTGAGGTGTCACCACGAAATTTGCACAAAAATATAAAAATATTTAAGTATCATTTTTAATTTGAAATGGACAGATGGGTACTCAGACAGGAGGATACAAAGTTTAAATTTTACAGAAACATAAATTTAATCGAGAAATCGATCGCTTCAAAATTCTCACTAATAAGCGATCCTTTGTACAGTTTTATCGTCACATGGCATGATAATAATTACATCACGTCTCACTGTCGAGTGTCGACTTTGCACGCCGCTTATTTTCCAGAAACGAAAGTCGGCCATTTAATTCGAAGGCAGCGCTTTGATACGCACAACTTCTTACGGTGAAACGAACGGTGATTATTATTATGGTTGCCTTATCTCTTGCGCGTATCGTCATCGGATATGCGCTCAAGATAAGGATATATCTATGCTCCTCGCCGACAGGAACCCGCGTTACTTTCCTCTGCTTAACATTTAATGTACACTCTATTTAGCGTTCAATGTCCGCAAAACTCTGTCCGCATCGCGGCCATTCGTACGAACAAGTCCCCGTTTTCGTATATCGCATCTCAATACGCGGTTATTACTTGCAAGAGCGTCAGCCAACGATGTAAATTTATAAGTAAAAGTAACGCGGTGCGGTCGTTTTCACAGATCCGTGCACAGACACTTTCGTATCGCACAAATTTGATGTTTTTAGCTCACCTCGTTGGCCGAGAGCTCAAGCCGCGCGAAAGTACATCGCATGTGTTTCTACCACATAAGAGGGCGAGATGACTAGCAAGAGAGAGGAGGAATAACGAGAGAGTAGTGATGGCCCCTGCGAATATCCATGTGTGTACAATCTTCCAGCTATATACAGACATACACATATTCGTTCCGTTAATCCTATATCGCTACGTGATTCCATTTTTGAACTTCACTATGATGCCTATTACGGATATTTATATTTTCTCTGCTAGATAAATAATGCATTTTATTATAGGGCAAGTCCTCTAAGAACATACAGAAAATTAAGATGTACAAAGAAAAATGACATAAAAAATAAAATTTTAAAAAATAATAATAATAATGTCGACTAATGCTTATTAAAGCCACGTCTATTTTCTGCGATTATGTATTTATATTAATAATAAATTATAATAGATTAAAAAGAAAAACGATGAGTTGATGAAATAAAATCTTAACGGTATAAATAAAATTAACCTAGTAGCATAATTCATTGACAATACGTTGGTTAAACATTGACATGTATTATTATTATTTTTACGCAAGATCGCCGTGTGAAATAATATCGTTTGCCGATCATTTTAACAAATTAGTGTTAGTAATCAATGAAACTATAAACTGGTCACGGTTCAATGTTATAATGTAAAAAAAAAAAGGTTTCAAAGATAGAGAGACAGATGTAGGTCTAACGGGCCTCACAGACAACAGCTGATAGACGAAGAGTCAAGTGTGCATCTACCATTTTGATGCACCAGAGCAATTTCCCGGCGTTAGAAAATCCGTTGAAGGTAAAAGGAAAGCTTCAGTCAAGATGCCAGTCATCATCAATCGTCAAAGTCATCCGTTGGCCGACATTGTACGATACCGGCGGCGTTATATTGTTATTATCTTTGGCGTCGTAGCGAGTATTGATCCCTCTCCACAAAGTCCATTTACTTTCTAGCTGCAGATAGTCCCGGACACGCGACACTATCCGATTACAGGAAGGAAAGCAGAAGTCCTCGTAGCTGGGAGTTTCTTTCATCTCCGTAAATTAGATCGAGTCGTAGATGACTCTTTGAAATGGTTCCCGACGAGTGTCGAGCCGACCAGCTTCCAGAGTTCCAGGAGGACATAAAAAAAGGAGGACTCTCCAAGAAAGTCTAAACCCTCGCATCGTCATAAGGCCAATGTGACGGCTGTGTACGTTCGTCACGTCTCTCCACGTCTGATCTGTTCAGTCACGCGGTGTACGCAGTAATCGTTTCGTCCACGACCTCGAGAATTCTCGCAATTCGCTACAAAGTATTCCTAAATGTTCTCTAGTTCAGGGCTAAAAGTGTGAAAGTCGCGCTAAAAAACCTTGATCGTTTTGACATGATTGTACACATACACTCGCGAGCGCTATGCCATGTGAATTAATCTAGAAAATGTAAAAAAAAATATATATATATAAATATTATAAGAGAAAGCTGTGAAGTAAAAGATAAACAAATATATCATTGGAACGCGGTTTGTAAAATATAAAAACTAGAACAAAATATATGTACATTTTCTCTATTTCTTTAAATATTAAATTTCACACGTGGACTTCATAGAATATTACTTCATAGAATATTACTTGATATGATTGAGCATAACACTGTTCTAATTAATTAGAAAGATATTCAGACTTTTTTCTTCAATGGAACAGGCGAGACCAGCAGTATCGATCGATTAGCAGGGAGTTTTGATCGACGAGAATCCTGCTGGACGATACCACGAGCTATCGCAGAAACTGGAAGTTTCACCCATTATAACTGCGCTCTTCTTCGATTAGGTCTCTCTCTAAGCGCCTCTCACCGCCGCGTAGCGGCGACCTTCGAGGCCACGGTTGGCCAGTTCTGGCCTTGACAACAGTTCTGGAGAGGGAATCTAAACAACAAATTGAACTAGCAGCAACAGCAGCAGGAAAAGCTACTACTACGTCATCAAGTTCTTCCCCCCCCTCTCTCTCTCTCCCTCTCTCTCTCTCTCTCATCGCCACCGAAATCCGAACTCTCGGCTTATGAATAGCGGACTCCACTCTCACACGCCAGCCGGTCCATTCTCATCGTCAGCTGAATGCACCGGTCGTATCTTTCTTTTCTCCGCCACGCCCCACTCTCTGAAACGGGCTGAACGAAGTCTTACACGAATCTTTAACTTAATTCAGGAAATATCATGTTTAAAATTTTCGTAATGCTAGATGCGAAGGATTTATTCACCAAATTGAATATCATAAATTATCGAGTGATTGTATTATTATTTATTTTCTTAATTTAGGAATATGATAGAATTTTGAATATGTTACAATTTATACACAAGTCATCATGCAATAAAACGGCAGCATTCTATTTTATTTTTTTTTGCAAAACTGCTAGGTATTCTAAAGAGATTAAGTTTGTAGAAATTTCTAATAATAGCTTATTTATGCAGCTACTTTATATGCAAATTGGACGTACCGGCCATTTTACATCCATTCTTGACACTTTTAACTTCGAAAAAAATACAATACAACGATTAAGAAGAACGTTAATTAATGACGATTGGTAGCGGTTGACCAAAAATGGGTACATGACGTAACGTATTACGTAAAGTGGACTGTCCATAAAAGGACATCGGCGAATTTGAATGATGCTTCGCCGAATAAAATTACGAGAGAAGATATTTCATGTGAAGAAATAAACATAAGATGGCAGGTTTTGCGAAATCTAGCAGGACTACTTCACTTTGAATATTTTCATAGGTCAATATTTATAGTCGATTATTATATTTACGAGAATTCTAAGACGTCACAAAAACTAATTAAAAAGCCATATATAGCATCTTAAGATCTTACTTAAAATGGTCTTTAAAAAAAGAATGGATTATGAAACCGTCCTTACTGATAATTTTCTAACAAGAACGATGGATTCTCAATTAAATGAAGTTGTTACAAAGTCCGTACATGTTTTGAAACATTTATAAAGGAAGAAAAATAGATCAACTTTGCAACTTGTAAATTCCACGAAAGACGACTTTATACTGAAAGTGAATCTTACAAATGATAGACTTGTCCACTCTTATTATAAACGCTTCGCATGCACGGCATAAACACGAGACGGACATTCCAGAATTTTTTGCGAGCACGATCGACGGTCAAGAATGAGCGAGGGTATCTTATAGACGTCCCGTGCGAATCGTTTCGTAAGGAGAAAGAGCCGGTTGAGAACCCTCGAGATTCAGGTTCTACACAGGACGACCTGACCGCGGAGAGTCTTGGGTGGCATGAGAGCCGGTGGTCGCGCCCTGCGCTAACCCAACCTAACGTAGCCTAAGATCGACTCCTCTCGGCTAGGATTCTCTCCGTTCGAAACCGCATATCGGCCAGCGGTCCACCGTGTACGATCCCTTAAGTAGTCACGGATATCCGCCGGCTACTTACCCTTGCAAGAACCGAAACCACTGCCGAGCGAAACTGCCTACCTGAGTACAATAACTGCGTTATAAAAGGGGGGTCTGGGAGAATCCGGTCTGAGAATAGATCGGAGGACCGTTGGAATAAGCGCCGACGTTATAAAAATTCAACAGATGCACCATAAAGATCTTCCTAGATCTTCCTAGAAGTGAGATCTTCGTTCTAATTTTTCGGATGAAGATTCCTTAGATTTTTATGTTCTCAGGCGGCACTTTTAGTAGAAGTAACGATCGCTAAAGAGGACTGTGATTGGCTCTTCGAAATCGGCATGAATGGAATTGTTGGAGGAGAAGTCCCATTCGTTTTTAGCGACAAAGAAAAATTATCTCATTTACGGAGAGGGAAGTCGACGAATTGAAGGCAACCTCGTTCGCCCAATTTCTCCCGAACGCGGCCGCCATGTGAAAAGCAAAATTTCACCTGCCCGACTTAAGTGTCATAGCATAAATTATTCAGTTATTGACCGTTTAAGGAAACGTGCATTTGTCATTGATGAATAGTTGAACAATTGAATATAATGTGCAGATACGCGGAAAATCTTTCTCATTAATTTATAGATAATGTGCAAGACATTTCTATATCAATTCTCTTTATATATGTATATTAGTTCTTACTATATAACTGTCCTCTTAAAATTTACATGTAAATCTTTATTATTTTTATTTTATCATCTGACGGCTTGCAAATAACGATATTTTCCGAAGGCGAAGATCTTCCGGATTCTGTCTTTGCCGTGGTACACTGTGAAGCATCAATTTGGCGTTTAATCGATTTTCCACGGCATCCTCTACGCCGCCACGTTCATAGAACGATCATGAGACTACAATACAGCACTAGGAGAGAACTTCATCTCAGCGAGACAGCTCGCGGATGGATTTATTCATCTGGATCTCTCATTCGTCGTGAGACGACAATACATCGGTCCAATTAGTCGCAGTAATAATGATTAACGCAGCCGGATTTCTCGTTACCGATTCACCGCGAAAATCGATCGGACTCACGGCACGGTAAGAGGCTGGTGTTGATGATTCCTTCATTGTGCACAAGTGGTACGTAACTCGCTCGTCATCGTTCGAATCGTACTCTCACGTTATCGTCATAATCGTCTCGCGGCGTAGAATCGCCAGATGGATATCCGGAAAATTACAAGATGAAGATCGATAAATTCGATCTGACGCGAGTGAAGCCGACACGCTCATCCTGGAAAATGGCGAGCAGATAACGAGTTATGAAACGTGATTTGCATACGACCGCGATGCGAGACCCCTCGGCGCATAGGACTTCATTCCGGACCAGTCTCTTTGCGTTTCGGGAACGGGATCCGGTCTCGAAGACGAATGCTATGCCACGCTCGGAACCTGTCGCGATGTTGTGGCTGGTAGGATTATAGCACTCTTTCACGATGCTAGAAATATGATCTCATCGTTTTATCGTGTATCGTGTATCTGATAGATATGCATCTTGTAGTCTAGGCTAAAACTCTCCTACGAATCTAAAAATGAAATGGTGTTAAACCCTTGTATCGCATGCAGTCGTATCGTGAGAAATGTAATGTTAATTGCTATCTAAATCACGAAACGTTAATGGATATATTATATCGATGTCATTTGTCCAGTTTTTAATCTTTCGAGATCTCTGAGAAGGCGGAGGACCGTTAGACCGCTGGTTGCGCTGACAATTATTTTCATAGAGAATCTCGTGCTTAACGATCCACATCGTTTACAATAAATGTTTCGTCTCGACCGCCGGCGAAGCAAAAACTATTCGTTATTCTCTATTATCGTTATACTAACTACTATATCATAGTAACTCTTGTTGCCGAACCGAAGCGACATGTATGCAATACAACCGGCTGTGACGACAGTCAGCGTCTTGTACTTATTTACGTATTCTCGTGTCTCGTTATCTTTTAAATGACGCAATAACACACCGATTGCACGCGTAAGCGTACGATACTTTTTCTCGTAAAAGTTTCGTTAATTCAGACATCGTTAATAATTTAAGATTTAAGATAAGTAATTGGCTATAAAGCACCTGTGACAAAAACGCATGATACATAACTAAACATCGGATTCTTATGCAATTTCGTATTTTTTTAGAAAGCAAATTGGAAAGTAACATCAAAATAAAAATTTGTCCTATTAAAAAAGCATTCTTAAAAATGCATATTTATTTGTGCATATTGTGTAAATTTGCATATTTTGTGCATATTGTCTGCAAAAAAATATCTACATAAAAATCCGATGTCTATACATAACTAACGGAATAGAACCGCCTATAGGAATTGTCCTCTCGCGCTTTATCAACAACAAATAATCCTTGATAAATAAACTCAGCTCATCTGGAAAATCTAGTCCGGTGCTTCTCTGCCAGTAACACATAATTTTCATAATAAATCGAAACGAATAATACAGCATTAATTACAACAATATTTAATCGATTAACTAACAATAGTTGATTAATAGTACTATTATTGTTGAAAAAGGAAGAACTACGCTTGTATGCACATACGAGCTAAACGAATTTATGACGTTTCGAATTCGCGACCGTCGCGCACGACTGAATCGATCGATCGATTGGCGCGTCGCAGTGCAATTAAGTGAATCGCGTCCCAGATCTTAACTGGCGATTGTGTATATACTATCAAAAGTAAGACTGGCTGGTAGACTGACGCGACTTATGACCTCGCGCTTACGGTATCGTTCAACCTTTTTCATACTCAACAAAGAGATCGTTGTCCTCTCACCCGCGAGGGAGGGTAGAATCTTTCGATGCCTACGGCATGAAACTCGTATCGAAATTCAAGACGATGACAGAACGCCACGTGGGAACTAGAACGACGTGTCGTAATTATAGATACACTATAAACGTCGTTGTGACTAAATATGTTAAATACATTTAAATATAAATCTTGCAGTAAGGAAACGTGATATTAGTTTCAAATTCTCTTTTGAAATTCTTTTTTGAATAATAATATTTTTATTCTTGTTTTTTTCTTAATATGATTTGTAGAGAGAAACCTGAATATCTTCCTGCTAAATTTTTATGAATCTTAATCCGATATGTACGTTTTGCAAGGGATTAACTTTGTAACGGAATTAACTTCCGTTGTTGGCAATCGGAACCCCTTCCTGCGTGCGAACGCAAACGGAATCAAAGACGATAGCAGCGATAGCGCACGTGTGGGAACCGGGATGGAAGTAACGGCGCGATATGCATGATCGCCGGTAGCAATACGTGTATATGCAAATGTCCGCTCGCAATTCGTTTACATATGCAAAACATATGGCAATAATGAAACGAGGCGGCAGAAATTCTAAATCGCAAAGATGTACAAATTGATCATCTCGTTTATCTTGTAATCTTATAACTTTAAAATTCAAGATTCTAAACGTTTACGATCCAAAATAAAAATCACCTGTTCGAAATCTAATAGTTCAAGGAACCACAGTCCGAAAATTAAAATGGATGTAGAATCCAACTCTGCAATTCTGTAGGATTTAAGAGCCCAGAAGTCCAAACTCTTCCGCAATCACAAATTCTGATTCATCCATTTTCAAATGTGTAATAATCGCAGGGGAGGAGAATATCAGGTGGAAGATTATTATTCCAGGCCGATCGTCGATTTATCCATCGTCAGTGGCACGAAATTTAGTCTGTTGTAACGGATCCGACATGAAAACCTGGAAACACATATGCAAGCGACACGCATAGCCCGATATTTCGTCCCGTATAGATGCAGGATGCAGACGGGATATGCAGGTTGTACATACATATACGCGTGACACGTGATACATAATACGCACGCACACCCATATGCAACGGAGAAAACACTATCGAGAAGTCTCTCGGTGCAGACACGGCGGTCTCGGCAGGACCGTTAGGAGGCTTCAAGGATATCCTGCGTCTTGCGCTGGCAACCAGCGAGAAAATTATTTTATACACTTAGGATCGTTAAGGATCACCACTCTCGATCACGCTTTTACGGAAAAAAAATGGAAAAAATAAATAACATCTGATTTTTATAAACAAGTAAAGATTCACATAAATTCTCGGCAAAGTGGTTTTATTGACACTGAAAAAAATTTATTACATTCTAATACGTATATTTCTCTCGATATATACTCGAATAGTACTAAGTAAACATTTAATTTTTACTTAAATACTGTTCAAAGAAATAAGTATTTACTCAAATAAAAAAAACTCAATAAATCAAATTAATGAATTTTTTATCAAATAAATATATACGTGTATTATTAAGAACTATTTAACAAATATTTATTAAAATTTAGTTTTGTTTTTCAGCATAGTGTATCTTTACATGAGCAAGCATTAGTTGTCATTGAAAAACATGCGGGAACATTCGCGTGTCGAGTAAGGCGATGATGCCGGCGCAAATAATTGCAATTGCCTTCCGTAATGAGGTATTCCGATCTCGCGAAAGGTGGAGTTTCCAAAACGCGACCGCAGGCTGTGCATGAATAACCGTTTTGAATCAGGCGATCGTGTGTATGTGTATGTGTGCACGTGTTATTTCAGTCCGCAGAGATGTGATAAATAAGACGTAGGTAAAAAAAATTGCGTATCATATAATCATTGTATAGTATGCGTTTTGTGATACATTGTCATAGCGACGCTGCCGGTGAGAAGCGGAGTCGAGCTGATCGCCGAGAGGCAATGATTGGAGAGCGGCTTATATGGCCTACTGGCCCAGTAAGGAGGCTTCGCGCGTGTCGCCCATCGCGTACTTGGCGCCAATCGGCCAATATTTCCTTGCTCCCGAGGCTTATTACCGCCTGTAATTAAGCCCCGGGGTCTCAATCGGGAGGACAAGCGAGTCCCGCGTGCACGCGCGAAGTATCACGCGGAACGAATCCGACTTCAGATTTCGGAGCGGAAGGTGTACAGCGCGGCGGCTCGGCACAAAGAGAAGCGCTAAGTTGCATGCGCGATTAATAACGCTAGATAAAGCCTCGCTAAATTACGCTTGGGTCGCGACATTGAACGTTAGGAGGATGAGGCGGTCATCAATCGACGCCAGCCGCCTTAATGGCGCGTGGGGTGCAACGACATGCTCCAAAAATGCGATAATTCCGAGCTATGCCACGCCTCTCTGCGGTAACGTTACTCTTTCTCTCTTTCTCTCTTTCTCTTCAGTTAGATCAAAGTTATAGTGGATCGAACGTGACAATCCGAGATATTAGGAAGGCAGCTGTTGCTTGCAGGGATCAGTGAATGCAACCAACCGTAAAGGAGTATAATAAAGTGCTAACGACGTTACGAAAGTGTAAACACCGAACGGCAACGGGAACTATCGAAATCTCCGGAATAAAATCAAACAAGAACAGTATTTTTAGACGAATCGTATGTGCTAAGTGAATGCGCCAAGATATGCGTCGTATCACTTGTGTCTTTTTTATTCGACGGTTTGGATAGGCCGACCTCCGCCAAGCCGTGTCAAAATTACACCCACGGCAGCAGTTTATGTTTCTAGAAAGATCTACAAATAATTGTACTACTTCCTTACATCAGTATATGTTACCCACGTGAATCCCATTTAGAAAAAACTGTCTATTTTTATCAAATTAAATTGATAATTATATTTTAATATAATTGGTAATTAAATAAATTGGTAATTAAATTTTAATCTCGGTTCAATTTATACTCTCCATCTTTTTTAATTTTTAGAATTAGAAAAAATGAAGAATTAATCTACAGAGATTAAAGTTCATTCATCTACATTGGTAGAAACGAACATAAAAAAAATTAAGGCCCATTTCTACCAATGTAGATCAATTTTAATCTCGAGGTAATTTTCTCTGTATCTTTATCTAATTCTTAGATGTAGAAGAAGATAAAAAGTAAGTTAAACCGAGATTAAAGTTAATCTCTATTGATAGAAATGGACATAAATCTAAACGGAGGTCTGCTATAATAAGATTAAAATATCGAGAACATCAATATTATAGGCGAATATTTTTACCTGCGCATAGTAATATTATTATAATATTTACTTACTGTATTTATTATGACCGATATATTTATTTATTATTTCGAAATGATCATATGCGATTGTACGTTCCGATCATCACATCTCTCTGGCTCTGCAAGTGATTCTGCAAGCGTTGCTTTCGAATTACTATTATATGCGAAACTATTCCGAAGCAGGTTGATAATGATTCGGCTCCGATTCCATCAACCAACGAAACGAGCGGGAGATTGGCCGCTTCGTTTTGTCGGTAGCTGGAGAAAGCTGGAAATTCGAGAGCTCTCCTCTCTCAGAAATCTATCGCCGCCGATGTTCGCACGTACGCAATGGCGATGGCGGTGGCCGCGACGTCAAAGTGAATTACGCGCAGAACGGAGATCGCACGAGCGGCGATAACGGCTGCATACACGGTATCGCACGTTGTGTGTTCCCGTTCTATTCTCACTCTTACTTTTCATTGCGCGAAACCGGATTTTGAAACTGGAACTTCACCGTGCACCTCTCGGACCTGCGATGCACATCGGCGAACGGAATGAGAAAACGGTGCGTCTCACGAGAGCTTCGAGCTCTTCTTCGCGTCAAGTGTTTTCAAAGGGTGATCAGTATTCTCTAGATATCGAGGCCGGAGCACAGACTTTTGCATAAAGTCGACGTCTACAATGAGACCTCAAGGCGCAAAACTTTAGCCTTAAACCGTAAGAAATTGACCAATCATAATCAATTATTCTTCTTACATTCGACTGTAATTGGTTAATTTCTTACGGCTTAAAGCTTAAAACTTAAATTTTACGCTTCAAAATCTCATTGTGAACGCCGCTTAACGCATAAGTCTCGAAACAATAGGTATATAGTAAGCCTTAAAGAATTAATTAATCACAGTCGAATGTGAGAAGAATACTCGACAATGATTGATCAATTTCTTAAGACTCAAGGCTTACTACATCTATTGTGTTTCCGAACTAATACGTAAAGCATAAGAAAATTAATCAGAGCTTTTATTTTACGCGAAGGAAGAAAATAAAGGATTTTGATTGATCCATTTTCTTTCGTTATGCAAAACTCTGTGCCCTTATCGTAGTTCACGAGGGCTAGTCAACTGACGCACTCGATCCCGAATGGTCAACAACAACGGAAACATTCTCACGGCGAAATTACTTTCTAGACACCGCGAATCCGACCTATTGTTCGTAGCTTTCGTGATATTCTCAAGGGAGATGCACGTATCACATTTAATCCGGCGATAATAGCGCGGCTCATTAAATAGATGATGATCGATTGTGCGATTACGGAAGTGAAACTCCATGATTCTCTTTTGGAGTCTCAGATTTCGAAGATATCTCTTCTTCTTTCCCAAAATCAAAATCGTAGATCGGTATTCATAGTTCGGTTCTTATTTCAAGATCGACTTAAGTAATGTCTTAAGACGCTAATGCGGCCCTCTGATTGGTTCGTGACACCTCAAAACACACAGAACTTAAGACGGTCTTGAATATAAGAATAGATAGGGTTATGAACCGCCCTTAATCAAAATCTTAAATCAAAATCTCAATAATCTTAATAAACTCAGCTCATCCCAATGAGAAATGACAATGGACTTGACATCGAATTGATATCGATTTGATAATCGAAATCAAATTTGGCGTCGACATCAATTCGACATCGATTCCAACCGATTATTTCTCACTGGAATGCCTAAGTATTACTAAAAACATCCTTTCTGAATTTCAAGGTTTTTAAATTCAGGATTCTCTCTTAAATTTTAATAATAAACCTTTAGACTTTATAATTTGGAGGAGATTAAAAGATTCAATTATACATAGAAAAAAATTTCAACCTTTTCATACCTACTACAATATTCAACACGCCACAGCATATATTCTCTGTGCCTTTTGCAATGCAAATTTATTCGGTGGATCCTGCTAACATTTAACAATTCTCAAGAATCACAGTACATCATCGGCAACACACGGAACAATCCGTAAATCTCTACGAAACCACTTGTAAAATTTCGGCGCGTGATTTGTGGCAATTTTAACCGGCGGATCGTAGAAAGTCAAGTAAGAGACGATTTATAACTTCGTTACACGGAAATTCTTCGTTCGTTCATTCCGACGAGTTTCCGCGCGCGCGCGATTCAATCCGTTCGGTCGCACAATGCCTATCTCCGAGAGACATTACGCATCGAACATCAACCGAACGTTGAAGGGAAAACGTACAAGGTGCACTCCTTTAATAAGGAGATACGCCATAAAGTCGCCGGTATCCGTCGCAAAACGGCTCGTAAATATCCCTGCGAATACAACACAACGGCCGTAGTGTTATGGTAATTCGCGCGAATGATTCACGCGTTGCGTGGAACGACAACCTTTTGACAAATTTACGGCTATCGCCGGAAATCGTTACCTGTGCAAAGCGTCCGCGCGTGTATCGTGAGGCCAATTGTACTATGTTGGAGGGAGGGGGAGGGGGAGGGGAGGGGACG
>NW_011627736.1:50536-83403 GCF_000204515.1 Acromyrmex echinatior | reverse complement strand
AGGAATTCTTCGATCGAAGGCGTGAGACACGTCTCTACGTATTTCTACGTCTCCCTTACGTCATTGTTGAGGGTGTAAAGGCGAATTGTATACGCGAGGATAAGGCACACGCCGCGAATTTCTCCCGACGGCGATACACGATTTGTCACTTAAGTGTCGCCCGCACAATAGAATGCAAGGGAGATTCGTCTTGCGAGAGAAGATTCATTCCGCATTTGAACTTGCGCCGGCCGCGAGACTCAGCCTCTCGCTTTTTTTAAGCGGCCCGTGGATGATCGTGACGAAGGGCGTGGGAACGTCATTAACCCTTTCCTCGCGGCACGGCGCGGTGTGCGAGCGGCCTCGCAAGCGAGATTTTCGAGCGCGACGACGAGGGGATGTGTAAAATTTATGGTGGATAACATCTACCCTCGGACGTATTCAATTTCGACTTTCAATTTCTTCACAGCTCTTCTCGAAACGAGAGAGAGAAAAGATATACTTACGCAAAAGGGAAAAAATTAATATTAATCTTAGAACGTGTCGTTTTAATTTTAACTTCATCTTCGTGGACTAGTAAATATAATTAAAAATATCACGAGACTGAATGTTTGTATTGCTGTGACGATACGTTTCGTACGTGTTGAGAAAAAAGAAATTATTCAAATGTTTCGAGAATTCTATGTTGTTAGAAAAATAATCGTACATTCTGCAATTATTATTTCTTATCCCGGAACGCATACTAGAGCTAACATTACCCTTCAACGTAACGTCCATTTCTCAGACTACCGTAGGTTTCGCGTACTGATCAACCTTTGTAATTACATCGGTGAACTACGTAATTCTACTCTCTGGTCTAAGTTCACCGTAACTGTAATCAGATAACAATTTACGTGGAAGGTGTAATGACATATGCATATGCGAGCGTAAATAATACAACGTTATACGCCCGTCTATTGAACAGGCAATGGAATCCGGCAAAGAGATTCACGCAGACCTGCTAATAACGACATATAAATAGCGGCGATCGTTGCAACATTTCGCTATTAATTTACACATTTGAATATCCATTGCTTTTCACACCTGTGAAACGTGAGTTCTAGACATAGATACAAAAATATGACTAGGATAGATTTCATTTTCTTCACACATGGAATGTGTCGTAATCATTTAATTAATTAATTAATTAATTGAAATAGTTTTCAATTAATTAATTAATTAATTAATTGAAATAGTTTCAATATATTTTGTAAAGTAACAGTACAATTAATTTATAATATAAAATACAATTAATTGGTTATTATTAATTATTAGAAATATAATTAATTTCTAAACTACAGGAATGTTTTAAAATCACTGACATCGGAGACGTTCTATATTTTGCATAGCTCGTAATACGACTTCGTATATCTTGTAAAAATATAGGCCTGATCCAGTCTTGCCTGAAATATTAACCCCGTTGAACGATCGAATGCCACACACAAGCCAATTGCGCTCATTAACGTTGCACATAATAGAAATTCCTTCCCGCTAGGACTCGAAAGTCTTCGGCCGAGCGACGTGTCCCTTGCATACATTATTGTAACGTAAAGTCAAGATATAATTCGCACTTTCCACAGTTTCCATACACACGAAACAACGAAGCCAGCGAGCGTTTTACCTGAGCGAGATTGCAAGTAAGCGCCTGTGTTTCTAGCTTGACGTACGATCGATAGAGTAATGACGTACACTCGAGAAAGTCACTAAATTGCAAGTTGCCGTGTAAATTCAGCAAGTTCGTTACTACGGCGAGAATTAACCGTGACCAACACCCTCGGCGGTTCTGCAAATTCGTGCCTTTCGATACGCCGCTAATCGAACAAGTTATGCCCGTCAAATTGACATTTACAGCTTTCGCGCGAGAGAGAGAGAGAGAGAGAGACCTTCTCTCCAACGATGCGCGCAATTTCGGTTGCGCGCGGCTAAATTCGCCGTGTCTAATTGTCGTCCAATTGTAATTATCATCAGCCGATTATCTTCAGTGTCTTAAGAAAGTCGTTTTCATTGTCTCGAGGGTAGAGATACGTGAGATGGCTGGGTAGAGAGGAATCTCGCGCATTCTCACCTCTCGGAAATTTCGAAACGTACGAAGCAGAGTCGCGTGCCTTCGCCTGAAGGCGTCGTGCTGCTGCACGTCGTGTATCCCTACATCGTCCAAAGGTGAGAGAAATAATGAAAAAGTGGGCGGCGGAGATTGTGTCATTACCAACTCGTAAAATAGTTTGTAGGTGGGAATGTATCGAAGCGAAGAGGCGCACGCCGAGAACCTCGTTCCATTTTTGTCGCAGGTACGAGAAGAATACGCTTGCGGCGACCACTCGTGTCGTACACAATAAAAAACATTTTGTATTTATATTAGAATTTATTTTTTCATTGATCCACTTAAGTCCTTGTCCAAATTTTGGGTCGAATTTTTAGTACATCTAAGTGTCAATTTAACATAATATAATTATAATTGAATATAATGTGATAATATTATTTGAATATTTTATAAATGAATATTCAACAATTCTTAGTCTTAAGATAACACAATTTACGAGAAAGTAAACAAATAACAAATAATATTTTTTAAAGAACGTACGTAAATTTACATAAATTTTAAGATAGATGAATAAGATGAATTAATTTAACATATTAATAATAATGTGATAATATTTGAATATTTTATAAATCAATATTCAACATTTCTTAGTCTTAAGATGACACAATTTACGAGAAAGTAAACAAATAACAAATAATATTTTTTAAAGAACGTACGTAAATTATCTTATAATTTACATAAATTTTAAGATAGATGAATAAGATGAGTTAATTTAACATATTAATATAAATGTTAATTTTAATGAAGAAAGATGACTCACAAATTGTATCAGTATACATTTTTTGTGTTAATTTTTTACACAATATTTGCGTTACTTTCCAACGTATTCATCTTACGTTAAATTAACCCAAAAATTGGAGTGAATTATTTGGGACATGTGAAATGTGTTAAATTTAATACAAATTTTCCAACTGCGGCGCATGCGAGCCATAATCAAATACGTGATCCATCTCAGAGAAATTCCCGGCGCGCGCGTTATCCTCTGATAGTGGGGGGATCCTTTTAATTGAAACTTTCAAATCTATCCAAATCGCGCGCGGACGTCAATTTCACAGGCGGTCTCTTCGTCCAAAGCCGCGAGAAACCGTCGAGGTGAGTGGGAGAGACTGATTACTGTCATTACGTAGCACGTAGATTGAAAATTTATCTCGCGTTTCCCCTCGCGAGAGCCGCGAAGCGGAGACGGTAAATAACGGGCGATAAAGGCCCGTGCGCCCGTGATTTGCATTATGGTAAACGTCGTGTGCGTTTTACGCGCCCGTCCCATTTGCGGAATTTAATTCGGACTGCCATAAAGCAGTCGGACTCAGGCGGGAGCATTATAATTTCATATCAACGTCGTATCTAAGCGGTACGTAAGTAGCACCGGCGCGGCGCAAAGTCTATGATCGATAAGTCTATATCATTAATAACGTTGGAACGATTAACGGACTCCGCGTGTATACCGCGGAGTATTAATTAGGACTATTTTCACCACCTGCCGATCGGACGGCGCGCATTAATAAAATCGGCGTGAACGGACATCCTCGCTTTTCCAACCGTCGGTGGCGGCCTCCAGTATAATTATTCCTAATCGGTTTATATAGAAAACGCGCGATCACGAAGTCGACCAGGCGAACGGCCTGATCCGTTTACCATTCCGCTATCTCTCCGCTTTTACGGAATATGTAATTTGCAGACACAGACGTTCCTCTTTATCAGCTTCGACATCGACATGGAAAAGAATCGGCGAGTTAGTTTTAAGATTCACGCACGGCAAATGTAGCACGTCTTACTTTTAATTAGAGGAAAGTGTAAATCTCTTACATCGGTCAAGTTTGACATGCAGATCCGCTGAATTGAGATTCTCGTTAATTTGAGGACATTATGGTGTCAGTGTAATTCCATTCTTATTTTAAGACTGTCTCAAGTAATATCTTTAGATATTAATACGATTCTGTAATCGGCTTATGACATCTCAAAACTGTACTTAAGAAGTACGGTTAACTACACCGTCTAATAATTAAAATTCAGAATGTATCAGTAAGGGACTTGTCAAAAACACCAAATAATTTTAGATCGTCTTAAATATAAGAACCAACTATAAATACCAGCCTATCTGACTTGTCGAAACAGTTCACAGCGTTTCCACTATCCTTTTCGCAGATCTCTCACATCTTGTATCTCTCCTCTGCAAAATTATTCCGGCGAAATCGCGCACATCGACGTGACTTGTCGGAAACGATCTCTCATTAACGACACCGTAAGCCCGAGGTCAAATGCGCGTCGTTATTAGTAGATATCAAGGACCGATGATTCCCGTGTGTGCTTTTACTTCCGGTCGTTCCGACGATCCTTTTTTCTCCCGTCTTTTCTCTCTGGCTCTCGGTCGAGGACGGGAGTCGTCGCGAATCAATTAATTAAGATCCGGCGATCCGCGGGATCGCACCGACTTGTCGTACGTCCTTACTTTTCCAGCCTACGGGCTGGCGTCGACGCAATTATTTCTAATCACTTTAGAAAATCCCCCGCTGTGCGCGTGGTCGATCGACGACGATCCGATCGAGTGTGTGCCATCTTTCTAGGCTGCTCGACCTCCGCTTTCTGAATCGCGCGTCAGAGTTTCCTCGCCGCTTGTCTCCAGCTTGACCATAAACGGTCGATGTCTCTAGCCAACGAGATAGCGATAGATCGCTAGCAGTGTCACATTTACGAGGAACTGCATGGAGATTAATTGAAGCATCGACACGCTCCATCGAACGCGAATATAGCAGTTTTTACGTCCGCTCGAAATACTTTTATCTTTCGTGGGATATGTTATCTAGTATTTCATGTGTTGGATGTGTGTGTGTGTGTGTGTGTGTGTGTGTGTGTGCTTGGTGTATATCAACAATTTAATTATTCTCTTCAAGCTTTTTTCTGCCAAATTTTAAATAATAATTATGTCTCTCGGTCGGGGACGATAGTCACTTTAAATAATACTGAGAGACATTTCAAATAATATTTAGATATATTTTAAATAATAATTATGTAATAGTTTATATGTAGTAGTTATTAATATTAATTATTGTTCGTTTTTCAAGCTTCCTTCTGTCGATTTTAAATAAAAATCCTGTGAGAAAAATCTTGAGGAGAAGGCAGGTAATTTCTATTTATTAAATCTGCCGATGTGTGTGTATGGAGACTTCGATTTACTTCGAAAGTTCCAATTGTAAGAGTGAAACACTATGTTCGCTCAAATCTTTGCCGCACTTAATGCGGATAGTCTGCTGAGTAAGTGACAAGTGAGTATGTTGGCTGCGATCGTACCTTTTCCTACTTGTCTTGTTTTTCCCGCGGAATCTAGCGTAGGAGAAATTACCTGCGTTCGCGGCACTTCGAAAAGCCGACCAACACGATCGTTCTTCCATTAGCCTTGTTACCACCGGGAATAGGTTGAGGAACTCTCTTTCTCTCTCCTTCCCTCGGTCCACGTCACCGTAAGGTCAGCGAACGGGAAAGTCGCGATAAAGATTTTTCGAGGATGTTACATAAAAATGAATTAACTCGCGAAATTGAAGAAATCGGATTGCACATAGCGCGACTAATTTCGCCACCTCTGCATTTCGGATTCGCAATTAACATTATCTAATATAACGTCGCGTAAAGTAAGAGTTTGGATATGAAAATGTAGAGGCCGTATAAAAGAACATCTTTAAAACGTCTTACAATATATGATTTTTAAAAGTGTCATATATTCGTAGTCCGTTCTTATTTTAAGATTGTCTTAAGTAATGTCTTAAGACGCTAATACGGCCCTCTGATTGATCCGTGACTTCTTAAGACTACACTTAAGACTACACTTAAGACGAATTAAGATCTGACTATGAATACGAGTACCTTAATGACGTCTTTAAGAGGTCTTACGTCCACATTTTGAGAACATACCGTTCTCTGGATTGTTTCGAAATCGTACGACAATCGAATTTTCTGAAGCTAGAAATACATATCGCCGGATGTGTTCCTTTTTTTCAGGAGGGAGGAGAGACGCGTGGTAAACGCGCGCGAGTCGATAATTTTCTCTTCCATCGTTTCTGCCACGCCACGTAACGTTCTTGGGAAAGATAGTTAGCTATCGATCAATTACGCGCTCGATGCACACGCCGGTCGCGCCCGTAAAATGGGCTTTTACCGTCCAACTTTCCTTCGGGATATATAAAAGATCCGAGTAAGAGTAAAGGTCGACTATAAATACATCGAGAATACTCGGCGAACGTAACTGCGTGTGCGGGCGCGACAAGAACCGATCGTTCGTGAAGGTCGTTGGGACCGCGCACCTCGTCGGCTTTATCAGGTACAGTCCAGTCACGTATCAAAAAAATACATTTGATGCTTTTACTAAGTCTTAATGAAGCATTCAAACTGTCGGGCGAAACGAATCCGAGTGGAACAAGATAAATCGACTCAAGAAACGCGTTTGACACGATATCGCTATGGTCACAGAAACTCCCGCGAGACATCGTCACGACAACGAACGACGATACAACGAACATCTCTACAAGATGTCGAATTAATTCACAACAATTTTCTAATTATCGCAAAATACTACCGGGATCTAAATCGTTAAGTTGAAGGGTTTATGGAATTGAATAACTTTGAGCCGGCTTATTTTCAACCTCCGGATTCCGCGCAGCCGTATTACGCGAGGAGAAGTCCCTTTCGCGATCGTAGTCCGTAGCTCGGGAATCGTTGTAAACAGTACCTAAATGGCGATTTGAGCCGGGCATAAAAGGCCCCGGCGTAACGATGTACTCAGGGCGAGTACATACCGTAATCTTCTTTTGCGCCGCCACGTTCGCATTTAGCGGCTAATCTTTACGGCGACTCGACTGCCCGTCGACTTACTTAACGATCGACTTCGCGTCCACGGACGATCGCGCATATCGTTTTCGAACTTGTCTCGCGAAGATAACCCGTTTTCCACACCTGTACCTGTTTGCTATATCTCGCAGCACACGCGTCCGATAATTGCAGAGTATGGCAATTAATCTCGCAACGTAGGCACAATTTTTTGTTTCATTTCATTACATTTCTGAAGTAATTATTTATGACAAAATGATTATATTTTTTGTTTTGTTTTAATAATTGAGAAATTCTATGCACCGCATTGAGAAACGCGTACCGAATATTTATAATTTCCTTTACACCGTATATGAAGCAATACGCTGTAATTAATTCACTTACCATTACTATCTCAAATTGACGTCAGAAGTGAGAAAATATAACTTGTAAACATAATAAAATTTCTTACAAAATGTATTAATGTAGAAACTTGTATCAATAAAACAATTCTTACAATCAACAGAACCGGCTCGTAAAATTTATTAAAAACTCTTTATATCTGTTAAATAAATATAATCATACATTTTGAAATAAAGTGTACGTATTCAAAAATAAAATAATATTACATTCAACTACTGAAAAACTGTTAAATTAATACAAAATCTCCCGAAACAAAAAATAGCTTTCAATATATTTTAGGTCTATTTTATCAATTGCAAATGTCGTTTTATTGGAAAATATTTTTATTCTAATTTACAAAAAAAAATGCTTTTATTGCATGTTTTCTCGCTTCTGACATCGTAATCTGACAACAGTGGTAAGTGAACAGGAGCAAAAGTTTCTCACGTATTAATCGCTGATTTTAATCAATCTACATACATCAAAAAATACTGATAAAGATACATGCGAGCACGTATCTTGTACTTGGCGTTACCAGTCTTTCGTAAAAGACGTCAAACGGTACACGGATTTATATTTGATTCGCATGAATCAGGCGTTACGCAATTTTCGCGTACAGTTTTTCACCCGTTCGTTCTAGTCTAATCCCGTTCCCGAAGACAAATCGGAGATTATTATTAAACGATAATAGGAATGAGTTTGGCCAGCCGTTTCTTACAGCTGTTATCATTGAAACGGGAATCGATGTACGCATTGTACGCCATCGTCCCAGTATAGAATTTATATGTGTCACGATAATATATGGGCGCTAAATATCCTCAATTAATACCGCATTGAACGCGTACCCGCACTGGTGCGGCGTTTATGTATTTTTCACCTGCTTGTGCTGTACGTGCCACTTTTGTAACTCCCATGCGAGCGATTTTACAGAGCTACATGAACAGCAAGTTTTCCATGCTGAATGCTAAACGCACGGGTCATAAAGTTCGAAACGATAAACGATACCGCGAAAAAAGAGTAGTCCTAAATCTCTTGTTATTTTTAGTATTTACAGGATAAATAGTAAAAATACGAGAAAGCCGTTACAGGCACTGAAACAGTCATATTTTGAGATAAGAAATACAATAAAATAATGAATTATAACAAATCTCACTCAAGTGTAAAGCTGTAAGATTTTTAAAATTGATATCTGTCGTCTAAAGGTTATTCTTGTTTATTATTGTGAAAGTTAGATAGGCTTTTAAAAGCTCTCCAAGGGGGGAAAGCGCCGTTTATGTAAGAAGAAGATTCAGGCGACCTTTCTTCAGGATGTTATTTTCTACTTAAACGTCCTTTACGATATATATATCGTATTACCGAAGCGTTCTGTGTGAAACATCGACCTGGCGTTCGCTTTCATATCCCACACGATCGACGATTAAATGCCGCAACATTGTGCACGACGAAAAAGTCGCTTTCCCGAGGTAGACCTTTTAATCGGTGAACGCGACCAAAGGTCCGAAAACCGTCAAGATAATTAAGTAGATTGCCATGGAAATTAGATTGAGCGAGTTTCTCGCGAGCGGGGACACACAAACTAGTTTAATTGCCCGGCATTGTGTCGGAAGTTTAATGACTGCACTCATGGTTGTCTTCCTCGGGACACGCCGTCGCCATGTCGCTGAAGACAAGTTGCGACTTTAATTGCAACGCGCGTTAAACACGGAAAGCCGACGCGGAAAGCGAGTCGAAGATCGTAAAAACGAAACGCTCGTGATCGCGTCGAGACTCGTGAGAAAAAGCCACGCTTACGTTGCCAAAATTCGGACGCGAATCAATCGGAGAGTATTATGCTGGTCCATAATTTTTCACCTCTCTCACTCTCAAAATCGGAGTTCCAATCTGATAGCGCAAAAAATTATTGATCCAAAAATGATTTATCTGAATAGAATAATTTTCAGCTAGGATGACAAGATGAAACAATATGAAATTTTTGTAATATAACAAAAAATCAATTAAGAGAAATAAATCTACTTTCTTATTTATACATGTCCAATTTTGCAAAACGTGCTTTGATTTGGTTTGTTGTTACACAATCATGAGCAGAATTATTACAGTAGTAATATTACATACGAAATTGATAAACAATTTAATGATTTTTTTATACTAATTAATTTCTTAAATCTACTCTGAAATGTTTACTAAAATTTGCTTTGACCGAAAATAGATTTATTTCTCTTAATTGATTTATTCTTGTCGGTCTAATACGCATTGTAATTAAAAAAAAGGCTTCATATAATATTATGTGGCATGATTCGTGGAAGCAAAGTGAGAAAGAAAGACAAAGAAAGAGAGAAGAAGAATAGTTCGCGATTAATGCAACACATTAGCGAGAATTGTTGCGACTATACTGTAGGCGATCGTCTCTCTGGCCTCGAGGTCCCACGTTACATTATCTCCGGCTGCTTCAACCATCCGGGATGGTAATTCCGCGTTATTTCCCGAGGTCGAGGTCGCGGCAGGTCTCTTGTCGATTCGTGCGGAAAAAGAGACCATCGACCTCCGCCGAATAAATCGTCGGGACGGTCTCGTCGTGACGAGACAACGCGGTAAATCATCCGGGTTCTCAGGCTTTCAAAGGACCATCTCTCGTCGACTAGCATTAATGAAGACCCCCGCACGGCTTGCCATTATTAACGCTATTATCGTTGCGTTATTGTAAACCGCGTGGCGGAAGCGCGAAGATAGATGTTGTTTTTCTTCCTCTTTTTTTTTCGACGATGAAAGAAAGGCCTCACGTTATTTGTACGAACGAGTATCTTCGGGTAATTTATACGGCAAGTAAGTTAGACAACGTGTTCTGCTAACGAAATGCCAATCTGAGCACGACGATCAATACGATTTATCGCACCGATTAAACGGACAAACAAATTTCATAGCTGAGAATGGATTTAAATAGATTTAATTAATTTTAATTATCACACATATTTCTAATTTCCTTACTTAATTTCTTTTGATACTCTAACATTGTATTTCTACTTGTTTCCATCTCGGACCGTGTGTTTCATTATACAATGATATTACATCATTGAAGTAGAACATTTAATGAGATCTGCTCGTAAAAGTGAAATTTTATGAATAATCGATAATGAGACTAATTTCTCCAATTTCGAAAAACATAAAATGTAGTAAAACTATGTTGTTGAAATAAAACCTTTCTAAGTAAAATCCATTGAGTACTACTAATTAAAAAGTGAAAATTATCAAAAGATCGAAAAGAAAGCGGCGCGTAATCTTCCGTAATCAAAGTTAGAACTCGGCCGTTGAAAACCTTTAGATGTTATCAAGTTTCATAATCCTAAGACTCTGAATTCGCAGAGACGGTCTCAGTCGTCGCACGACGAGAGGTCTGACCGCTCTTGACCCTCGAGACTGGAATCAGGACTCACCTTGTCGCGACGAATAATCGTCGCGCTATTCCGCGAAGTCTGCCTGCTCTCGTCTAATTACCAAGGTTATCACCGATGGAAGTCAGTCCGATACAAAGTCCAATAAACAAAGACGAAGGACAAATTTTCACTTTTATAGTCCAGGAGGGTCCACCTCGGTGTATCCACAGTTCTTCTCACCCGCGATTACTTACTCGCCCGGCGTGCGTCCACCTGGATGCGACACGTGCACGAGTACGTACGCTTTGATGAATCTCGGCACTCGTCGACGACCAAGGGAACGAACGAAGAAGAGAAAGAAAAAAAGATTTGCGATTGCGATTCCCCTCCCAGCCGATCGATCCGTTTCCTTGGAGAGGATCCCGCGGGGATCCCTCAACGGGACGGGAACGGAATTTGGAGACGCGCGCGAAGGTCCCGTTCACAATCAGAAGGAACGCCGACGCGCGTCGCAGGCTTGGCGGAGTACACGATGATCGCGCGTTGTCGAGGACGATGCGGCAGGTGCAGCCGCTGCAGCTGGCACGGTTGTCGGCTTCATACTGAAGGGGAGAGATACACGGCGAGCACGATGCCGCCGCAGGCTGCCGCCGCACGAGCAGCTACGAGAAACTGGCTCCGCCGTCGTCGCCGCCGCCGCCGCCGCCGCTGACTGCTCCGAAAACTCAGAGCAGCGCCGGTCTCTCTTCTCCGTTTCTCTCCACAGATCTCTCTCCGTCCTCTCACTCTCGTCCTGCCGCTGTTCTCTTCGCCACCCCGTCGCTCTTCCCCATCGTTGTGCGTTTGCCATTCGTGGTGGGGTTTTGCTCTCCGCGAATGGAGGGGTCATTCTCTCTCTCTCTCTCTCTTTCTCTTTCTGTCTCTCTCTCTCTCTCTTTCTTTCTCTTTCTTTGCTGAAACGACGGGATCTTTCTTCTTCTTCGCATAAGATCGGGGCCCCGAGGATATTTTTGGATTTTTCTTTCGATACGTTGTCCTGCGAGGAGTCACCCGGTTTAAGACCCGTTCGGAGGGATCCTTCACGATAAATTCTCTCGCGAGAAACAGCTGCACTTGCCACGGCGTCCGAACGAATTTGCTCCGCAATCCTTCGGATTTATAGATTTGTAGGTACATAAGAATCGGATTTGTAAGACGAGAGGTGCGCATCAGTGCTTCAGGTACTTCTACTTCAGCAACAAGCTTTTGTATTTTCTTCAACGTCCACTTTTAATCTAAATTTAGTAGCATGATTTTCTACTTTCGACTGTTGCTAAGGAGGAAGTTGCTCTTTTTCAATGCTAACGCGTTCCTCGCGATTCATCCCAGCATCCATAACGAGATGTTCCACATTGGAATATCTTGATAGATCATTCTTTCACAGACCGAAGCTTGTACTTTTTACAATGACGAGACACAACGACTCAAACGTTTCAAATTATTACTATTTGCATTTTTTTTACGAGATACGAATAAAAATTGTAAACCCCAAGAAACACACCAAGTTGATGTGATTTTATTTTGATGTTATGAAAATCAAAATTATTTTTTGTTATAAAATTTGACCGTTTATTGACGTTAAGAAAAAAAAATGAAGTCATTATTGTTTTTCTATTGACTCTCTCTTTTATGTGTTCCTTGAAAAACGATTTATATTCAATTCCGTGAGAATCTCATCGTGGATCTTAGGAAATGGACGATGCAAAGATTTTACTTTCATGTCCTCGGGTTTATCGATCCAGAAAAAGGAAGCATCGACGAAAATCACAATAAAATTTCCACATGTCCGTTTCGTCTTTTCATACCTGGTCCAGGTTGGGCTCGAGTCCGGCGCGATGCGTTCCGGTAGGTCGGTGACGCCGAAAACCGGACCGGCTACAAAAACGATTACGTTTTGTGAAGAGCGAGAGAGGGGAAAGACAGAGAGCAGCCGTGGGTTACCGACGGGTCCTCTTGCCTGGATCGTAAAGATGCCCAGATGCATCGCCGAATATGGCCGAAAACACCTAAGTGCGCCCGGTAACAAGACGCCTCGTCGCGAAATGCTATACCGAGAGGTGTGAAATTTATCAAATCCCAGAGGTTATTTCCAGCTGATTTATCTAGGCAGAATAAAATTTTTTTATGCTTATTGTTAAAATGTAAAACATACTACACTGAACAAAAATTATTAAAACTTAATATATGTATATTATTCTTTGAATAGTACTAAGTAAATATTTATTTACTGTAAATAAATATTTACTTAGTAAAAAATAATAGTTAAATCAAATTAATGATTTTTGTATTAAATAAATATATGTTTATATTTAGTAAATATTTACTTATACTTAAAATTATATTCATACAAATATTTATTAAAATTTAATATTTTTTTTCAGTGTAAAACGATGATAATTTTTACATGTTAAAAAAGAACTTATAGTTTTAATTTTAGATTTTTTTTAAATGTTCATGATCCTAATAAGTCCGTTCACTAGAAGTGAGAACCAGCTTTGGTCGTTCAGTATTGCACGACTCTCCCCTAAATAAATCATAAATAAAATAGGGGATTGTTTTGAAATTTTTGAAGTAATCAATTTTGAATTTCTTAGATTAAAAAAATGAATTCGAGTCTAATCCACACTGTGATTTGATTCAATTCGATTTAAACTGTTCGCACACTTGTAGGGTGTAATCCACTTAATGCTACAGATACTTCGAAGCATTTGCTTGACTAATCAGAAAATAAAATGTTATCAATCAAAGAATGCTTAAGTGGAAATATTTATCGTTTTCTTATACTTTAAAAGAAAAATATCATGCTAGATTCGGGAAGTTGGAACACTCCATATTTTCAATTTTGATTTTTTAGTATAAAAAATGCGAAAAATGTTTAAAAATAATTGCAGAATATAAATCTCTGCTAATATTAACGAGAAATATCACTGGAATCAATAAATTATTATCAGCACGATATTTTTCCTTCAGTGCCGTGCTGTCTTTTTTTAGATGTATAGACTAATTAATATCTTTTAATTTACATAAATCGAGAAGCACAAACTATCATAGCAATGTGAGAATAACTTGATGTTTTAAAGATATGAAGGAT
Source organism: Acromyrmex echinatior (assembly GCF_000204515.1). Next base: position 69,587 of record NW_011627736.1, on the reverse strand, counting down.
TTCAGACTTCAACTGACAGGAAGTATCGAATGGCGCGAAATTGTCTTGCGATGATCTGGCAATTTTCACATCGCTGTAAAATAATTAGACTGATCTTTGACGGTGAGGGCGGCATTTAGCATCCTCGTGGATATTAGACCACTTCGCACTCGCAGAGGAGCGATAATTAACGATACTTGGACTCATGTACTTTCATAAAGTCCACAACTTTCTAATGTGCTCGGCAAGTATCTCTGTTTAACCGTAACGGGGCTACGTCGCTCCGCAACACGTATAACAATATCTTTTTCACCTTTCGAAATTAAAAAACGGCCATGGCGTTAGGAAAGTTTGGAAAGTTCAGGGCAAGGCGCGTGAATTTCTTCGCGTATCAATTACAATAATCTTTTATAAATATCTAATTATTCGATCAGTCTTCTAATCGTATAATATCGCTTGAGCAATTCGATTGACAAAGGCGATATTGTTATATCCTATTCGGTATATTTCTTATTTTGTCACTTTAATGTGAGCTATTGACTTTTTTTCATGAATAAGCGATTCATACTTTGAAAGTTGACGAAGAACGTTAACTTCGTTTCTTTGCTAATATTTTCATGCAAAAACGAGAGAAAGAGATTGCAAGGATAAAGCATCCTCTGGAGGCGCATGCGAGAGTCGGTCGTTGAATGAACACCCTCTTCGCGTCTTTCATCCCTTCGCGTTCGCGCAATGACTTTATTATACGGCTCGGCTTGCGGAACGACTTTCCTTTAAATCGAAGGGACGTTTCGCGTGCCTTAGGTTGACATTTACAGTGAAATCCCGAGCAGCGGGCGCAGCTGGTTTACCATTCGCTCAATGATGCCTTAAGGATCTACGGTACCGTGGCTGGAACCTGTTTCTCTTGTTCCTGGTTGCGCTGGTTATATTTATGCGCATTTGCACGCGTGTGTCTACGCATACGCGCACGCATATCACCGCCATACAAATTGAATTGCAACTAATTATGAAATATTACCGATGCGTCGTCCCGTGTGAATGCGAGAATTTCACGCCGCGTCACGAAAATGTCCACCTAACTAAGACGCACAATCGTCCTGCGTGAAACTTATGCAATGTAGGCGCGGATAAAGTGGTATTTTATTAAAAAAAAAAAAAAACCGGAATTTACGTGAAAAATTTTGGGATAATAATATTTACGTAGACATTTCTTTCAAGAAAGTAGAAGAGTCAAATAAATCTTTTTTCTTGCATTTCAAGCATTCAAAGAAATAAATTTTAATGTTAAGTTTTAATGTTAAGTTTTTTTCTTTATTATAGGGAAGGCTCGAATTTTAATGTCTTTACAATAAACGCGTAATAATTTTAAATTAAATATATAATATGTATATTTGTATTTTTTATCTTTTCTTTCTCTCTTAAAGTGTTAGAGAATTTTTTTTTTAATTTTCTCAGAGAATCCTTCTTATCATTTCAGATCGGTCAAATTTCATATCTCAGCGACTCAGTCTATCAAAACAACGGAATCGGAGGTGACTTTTGTGTTGCCTTTCACGATTCTCTCGTCAGTGTGTGTGTGTGTGGGCACATTGCGGGGGCCGTTTGGGAAACCGCGACCGGCTGCAACGCGCGCGCGTTTTAATGCCCGGAGATTCACACGTATGTATGGCGGCGGACCGGGCCGAGTTTGACTTCCTGTCGACGGCCGAGCGAGCGGGTCGCACGAGGTATAACGCAAGCCGGATACAGAGCTACGTAATTGTACACATCGACTATGTTTCTGCCGTGTTAATCTTTGTCGTACGAGCGCGTCGTGCGACCCTTAAGGTTGCGCTCCCCCAAGCACGCCACGGAAGTGCGAAATTAGTTCGGCATAAGAGGACGAAATTATTCTACGCAGCTGCATGCACATACAGTGTCTAATTCCATATAACGGTAAAATGCGATGTCTGGCTCTTCGTGCTAATTTCATTAAAAAATATTATATAATATTTTCGTATATATTTTTATTTTTTTAAAGCATTTAGAAATCGAAAGTATGTCTTTCGACTAATCGTGAATGAATAATTGTGAAGAAAAGCTCGTTTTGCATTAAGTGACTCCTTCTTTTCCTTCTTTTAGGTTTTTTTTTTCCTGAAAGCAATACAATTTGTTGAAGTATATACGAGCCATTCTGCTCTATGTACGTTTCAGTCTACGAGTAGTAGTCAGAAGGGGCGAAAGGTCCAGATAGTAACGAGAATAGGGTAAAACGTCCCAATCAAACACTAGCAACTTGTTTCAAACGATCAAAGAGATGTGCATTCGAAACAAGTTGCTGGCGTTTGATTAGGATGTCCTATCCCATCCTTTTTATTCTCTGTAATTCGCCTCTTCTAACTGTCACTTGTTCCTTTCTCTAAAAAATTGTCTTTGTAATAAAAAATTCAGCTCTCCGAATAATATAAAAAAATCGCCTCAATTAGTATTTTATCAAAAATTTTAAATAAAAAAATTTCGAAATTGCGAAAAATTGATATCATGATGAAATTTTCAGAGAAACGTGATGGAGCAGAATAGCTCGTATATACTTCAGTAAATTGTTCGTTCATAAAGTAAAAAAAAAAAATACAATTTTTGGGATCCTAATAATAAAGGAAAATTTTGTATCAATATCAGTTATACATTTGTTTATTTTTTTTTGTTGCTCACTAACTAAAAGTTGCTACATAAGTTTTAATAAGTCATGTCATGTACGCGAAACATTAATAATAAATTTATATGAATTTATAAATTTTATTTAATGAATCTATAGAGCGCAAGAAATGTATCTTCATATTTTAATAAATTTATTTCTTTTGTTGACAAAAAATTCTCAAAAAGTGCATAAAACGGTAACATGATATAGTAATATGGTTATATGGAAATTTCCCATTATCCGTGATGATTAAATAATAATAATTAATTTAGCTAAATATATAAATAATTTCATGTTAAATAACTGTTTACATTTAATTCGTCACCTTTATGAAAAATTATCCAAAATAGTTATAATCTCTAAATCTATTGAACTATGTGTTCTTTTAATATTGATATCCACTATTACCACCGTTTTGTCTATTACTTCCAACATTCGCATTGTCACCGCCAATGTTGTTAGGAGAATTGGAAAAGCCGCCGATATCATTGCTCAAATCACCAGCATTATCTCGGCCAAAGGATTGTCCTGCTATAAAATATAAATCGATTTACAATCAAAGAATTACAAATAATTAAAATATAGATACGCGTAAAGTAATTTATTATTTTTCTGCGAAAATTATATGTTCTCTTTATTACTATATAAACAAAAGTGAAAGAGAGTGAGAGAAAAATCAAATTTTTAATAGTAAGATATTAATACTTCTTAATTTTTTAATTTGATTCTTTAATATAGGATTTAATATACAGAATTTAAATATCTCATTATTATACAAAAGTTTTTCAATACATTCTTAGAAATTTCCACTTGTCTTTCGCGTCACTTTGATTCAATTAAACGGCAGATCGCAATCTTATCGCACCTGGTCTTCCCGACTGATAACCGCTGTTGCCTCCGCTATTAAATCCGAGCTTTCCCTCACCGGAGCCACCACTTGGATAACCACCGTTACTACTGCCTCCATTAAATCCTGAGTTATTCGCAAAGCCACCGCTTTCGCTACCCGGTCGACCAGAAGAATAACCGTCATTGTTATCATTCAGTCCGCCGGAGTCATATTCTCCGTCGGCATTCGCTTCGCCCTCGTATCTAATTTGCGGTTTAAATCCATCCTGATCAGCCTCATACTCAACAATCTGCTTCCTACCATCTGGAAGCAAAACGTTGAACTCGCCTTGAGCATGGTCACCGTCTCTAGTCTCCGTGTGACTGTAATCGCTGCCGGTTTGCTGATCCTTCACTTTATATGAAAACTCGTACTTCGCCGGTTCCTGAAAAAAATGAGATATAACGTGAGATAATTTTTAAGTCTATACTAACAGTAAAAATATGTAGTCTGACAAATATCAGAAAATCCGGTAAATATTTCTGAAGAAAATGTTTCTACAATTTATCTCTGATAATTGTCTCATTCGCTTCTGGCTCAATTATTTTAATGAGATTTATATACTGTACTTACAGTACTCTCTTCTTGCGCGTTGGCATTGTAACCCTCGCCAGTACTTCTTCCTCCTCCTTCTCCCCCTCTGCCAAAACTTTCATCGCCGTGTCTGAAATTCCCTGCGTTTCCATTTGGACTTCCAGAGGGATAGCCGTTAATTCCACCGTTTACAAAACTTCCTCTATTTGAGTCTCCCGATGGATAATGATTACCATTTCCATCTCTATTAGATGGACTGTAACTGGTTGATAATCCCTTGCCGAATCCATTCGGAGATCCATAGCTATTCGATGGTCTTCCGCCACTATTTCCATTGAAGCGACCTTTACCATTCGTATTTCCATTTCCTCCAGGTACGCCGTAATTACTCGAGGGCCTTCCGTTGCCACCGTTTCCGCCTCCGTGGTTTCCGTTCGCTCCGGGAATGCCATAATTAGTCGACGGTCTTCCTCCGATATCTCCGTTTCTGAAACTACCCCCGTTGTTACCCCTCGCATCAGGAGTACCGTAGCTAGTCGATGGTCTGCCTACGTTTTCAAAACCACCACCATTGTTCCCATTCACACCAGGAACACCATAGCTAGTCGATGGCCTTCCTCCGATACCTCCGCTTCCAAAACCTTGGTTCCCATTCGCACCGGGAACACCGTAACTAGTTGACGGTCTTCCTTCGCTACCTACATTTCCGAAACCACTCACTTTGTTTCCATTTGCGGGAATGCCATAATTAGTCGACGGTTTGTCTTCATTGCCTACATTTCCAAAACCATTGCCGTTGTTCCTACTTGCATCAGGAAGTCCGTAACTAGTGGATGGTCTTCCTTCGCTACCTCCATTTCCAAAACCACCCCTGTTATTTCCATTTGAGTCGGGAACACCATAGCTAGTCGACGGTTTTCCTCCGTTACCACGGTTTTCACCAAAACCACCGTTAGGAGCGCCGTAAGAGCTAGAAGGTTGTCCACCCTCAAATCCATTTCCTCGAAACTGACCTAAACCATTTCCGCCAGCATTTCCTCCGATGGGTACATCGTAAAGTTTTGACGGACCATTACTTGCGCCTGGCCCTCCGAAACTTGTTGCGCCACTGTTTCCATTAACATTACCCCTGTTATTGAAATCCGACGCTCTGTACTGGATAGACAAGTCAGTTTGACCGCCATTCGCACCAGAGGTACCCGGTCCTGGAGGTAGATACGAATTAACCGGAGGTTCCGAACGCACCACGACTAACATGGCAATAAACGTTCCACTGATCTGTGACAAGAATTTTATAAATAAAGTATGTATTATAAATAACAAAAGTATTTGAATAATGTTAATTTTGCGTCAAAATGTTAAACAATCCTCTCTGTATCTAATCTCATATTAATATCATCAGATTAAATAATTAATTGTACGATTGTAAGTATTACATAATTTCCATGCTATATAAATTTTTGTCGAGATAAAATCTTAATATAACGTTGTCAAAAAATATATCTAAAAATACATTATATTTATGATTTAAGCACAATATTTGTTATTGATGCCAAAAATAAATATACTTTCTCATGAATACATGATCAACTTCTTCTCAACAAAGTAATTTCTCAATTTCGATATATTTGAAGATACAACCATTAGTTTCATGTTTCGTGTGAAGCTAGATATTATTTTTTCTCACCTTAAGCATATTGACGATTCTCATAATGCTCTCCAGTGACAAAAAGGAAATCGAATTTCTGTTATTCTAGCTATCCCTCTGGGGGAGACTCGCTCTCCCTGTCTCTCGTTGCTACCCTTTTAGCGCAGGATGGATTTCTCGAGGGAATGACAAACATGAGGTCTGCTCCGCTCTTTATATATCCCGGGGCTCATCCGCGTTTCTAGATCATAGTTTGGTGCAATCGGCAAGATTTACAGCAACGTTCGACGCAAGTGTGTCACAAGATGCTGCACGGGATCGATGGAAAAGAATCGGATCGGCGTGTACGTAAGCGTATGCTCACGAGAAGATTCGCGCTCTATATCTCGCCGATCGAGACTCCCGTCAGAGTTGCACCGCAAATCGTTAACTCGTAATCATCTGGAGCGCCTCTAAATCGTCTCACGTAGTATCTTTGACGTGGTCCTTGATATATCGCTCCGATCTATGCGAAAGAACGTAAAAATGTATGCTTAGCAGCATCTTTTTTTAAGCTTTATGATGTAAAACTGAGGAATTGCCTACATCATGTATATGTATAGATATAAGACTTAGAACACGTAGCGCAGACACCGTTGTTCTTTATGCTTAATTTATCATGGTGTACGTAACTGCATCATTCAATTTATTTTATTAATTTTTCCTCTGTCAGTGAAATGAATAGAAAATCCACACTTTAACGCAAGAGTCTTCAATTACAGTGACGTTATTATTTATATGCGTATTATTATCTATCTACTATATTCTATTATTATTATTATTATTATATTATCAGATATTTTGAATTGAATAAAAAATTTATGGAAAGTTTTGATTTGCAAAGCTTAAAATGTTTATATCTGGTCCTTTACGGAAAAAATTAGCCGACCTCTGCTCCTCGTGGTTGACGCGTTTAAATGCCAATGGTAATAACAAGCGCGTAAAATGTATGTTCTCCAATTATAAAAAGCCTAAACATCGCGACTTCTCTGTCTGCACATAGAACTGACGATCCACTCTGACGCAATAGACTTCTCTGTGCTGCAAACTTGCATAACGTATCCCCGTCTCATCTAACGTGCCACCGCTACCGTCACCTGCATTCGGTACAAATGCTCGGATTGCACAAATTTTCCCCGGACGACGTGCATGCACGTGCATACATTTGCACACGAAGTACCAAATAAGTACGCGAGGTAACTTGAAGTAACTCTCTAAGCATTCATTAATCTAATTGATCGTTTTTAACGTCGATTAACTTTTATCTTATTCCAATTATTCTAACCAGGATGATGTTTCAATTTTTCAGTGAAGAACGATAAAAAAAAAGTGCTTTCCTTGCATTCATGAATTTAATATACTTTAAATTTGTTTTATAATTAATGCAATTTTATTTTCGGAATATAATAATACTTAAATAATTTGAATGACGTAATTTATATAAGAATCGAGATTTAGTCTTGTGTAAATTTATATTATTATCTCTACGTTTAGATTATATCTTTGTGACAGAATCACTTCTGATAGAAGGGTTAAAGTAAATAAAATATGATGTAATAACGAGATGAAAAATCCTTTCGATCCTGCTCGATCGCTCGATTATATTTTACGTCAAGCAGACACGATGAATGCAATCTCCTTGAGCGAATACATGTCGAGAGAGGATCTTTTTGTGTATGGCATTCAATTCCTCTCTAGATACGTATCTCGTCGGCGCAAGCTTTGTGTCATCTATGTAAATCAGAATGTATATGCAGTTCTATATACAATCTTCTCCTACATCTCCATCAATTATCCGCATGATAATTCCTTATTTCATTATCAGAAAACGCAATTTCCCGCATTATTTGCTAGTGACAGATTATGGCTGTGTTCCAAATTTTACTGTCAGCGCTGAAAATTTGTAGTACAGTTAATGTAAGCTATAGATCTTCAGCGCTGACAGAGAATTTCGGATATAGCTTTATTGATATTAAAAAAGTATTATTATTGTCACCACAATCCAGTGTGCAAAATATCTAAAAATCTGTGTATCTATAAAATATCTCAAAGATGTTTCTTAAAAATTGAATTTGTAAAGATATCTTAAAAGTTATATTATTTATATCGATTTTAGACATTCTACATATTAGAAAATGCATTACCTATATTATTTCCAATAATAAGTTAAGATTTACCATTGTTTCATACGGCCTAGGTATTATATTTTTATTTTGCAATGAGTTTTTCATATAACATATATATGTATATTTATTTACTATGATTATGTTGAACAATTGATTAAGATTTTAAAAAATTAGGGGAAGCAAAATAGTTCAAAACAGAAAAGAAATTAAGAATTATGAAAGAAACATATAACTTGAGAGGGAAAACAAAAACCTCTCAAGTCTCTTAATTGAAAAGAGACAAAGGTATGTCCGTTCTCGTTTTCTTATGTATTATTCTCACGCATCTTTGTACATTCTCACATCCTTATGTTACACATCGCGCAGACTCACGTCATATAAAAGTCCGCATAGTTTGCATATGCATGATTCATAAAATTATTGGGTGCCTTCCAATAAGCGACTCAGTACGATATAGTGATCATCTCAGCCTTGTTTAACATTGGCGAACAACAAGGACGTAATGATGCACGTGTCACACCGTATGTGCTTTATTGAAAGGCACTCATTGGCTATCGTAAAATAGATGTATGAAAATATAAGATTATTTATAAATACATTGTATGTATACAGGATGTATCAAAATTCACAAATCAAAACACCACAGTAAGAATTAAATTTTCAAAGGCCAATTACTATGTATATACTATGTTTAAATGGTGAAGCGCATTTATTATTAATACTATTACACACGCAAAATTCATGAACAGGTGGCCGTCTAAACGTGTAATGTGTAATTAACTATATTTAAACTCTTTCCTCTCAAAAACTATTGTTTGAAATGAAAATATACATATAACTTTTTTATTTAATTTTTTAAAAATTTTCTTGCTGTAATATTTTGATTCGCAAAAATTTGGTACACCCTGTATGTATACATGAATGGATGCAGCATATATGTCGAATGCTATGTGCATGTATGATGTATATATAACGTTCCCTCCGCGTGTGTATGTAAACACTAAAAATGGCTGCAACGTGAAAACATCGTTCGGAATTGAGGTAAACATCTTGCTTTACAATGGTTAGAGTAAACGTTAACAAATTCTTACATACGTGTATGCTGATCGTCTGCAGTGTCATGTACACGATAATTCGTTTGATACATTCGTACATCAAGAGACTGAATAATTGGTACAAGAAGCATAAATCCGTAAAGATTATGCATCGCAGCGAGAACTTTTTAATAATCGATAAGCCTTACGACATGTATATAAATAGTAATAATCCTGATCGAAAGGTGAGGACATTCTCATTCAAGTGCTTGCAATTAACGTGTCTTTAAATCAGGTATTAATGTTTTCAGAATACTCTTCAAATGGAATTGCGACAGATGCTGCCGGACTTGGTTAATCCACGATTGTGCCATGAATTTCACTTTGTGCATCGGTTAGATTATCCCACGAGCGGCGTCATGTGCATAGCGTTGAATAAAAGGGCGGCCAGAGCAGCGTCGTCCGCTTTCGAAAATCATAAAGTGCAAAAATTTTATTTAGCATTGGTACATGGTCATATACACGAACCTCATATCGTAATCGACAAGCCTATTGGTTAGGAATTGTGATAATGCAACAATGGGTTCCAGCAAAGACTCTACACTGTTAGAGATTTTCTTAAATTTTATTAACTTTTAAGTTACACAATTTGAATTTAATTTCATGACATTACATTAAATTTAATGTATTTTTCATGAAAATTTATGAAATTTAATGTACACGTTCATTTCATTTAAGTAACTATTGTAACTTAATTTTCATTTAAATCATTCATTACTTTTAATTTCGTTCATAATCATGAGCTTCATTTACATGTAAAGGAGGCTCGTGGTTACATTTCTAACAATATATATAGATCTGTTTTTTATTTCTGCATTAGAAATCTCATCACTTTACCAAATATCAATATCTCACTTCAAATTTCAAAGTATATATTAATTTAATCACAAAAAACAGACCTATAACACAATGAATCATTTCATCCTTGTTTAATATCGGCAAATATATGTCCTTGCTGGAAAATGCTAAATATATAGTAACAACTTTGACAAAATCTCATCTTGGTTTCTTTCTTGATCTAGGTGCTGATATTCGAGAAAAAACTGGTAATCACAAGATGTGCATAAGTGACAGTATCTTTTGTGACAAGCCACGCAGATCTTACACAACACTGGTTGTATTGGAACATGGGTTTTGGAAAGGAAAGCCTGCCACTAAAATCTTACTAGCACCTGGTACAGGTAGAAGACACCAGTTGAGAGTACATTGTCATTACATTGGTCATACAGTCATAGGAGATTACACATATAGCGAAGGCAAAGATATAGAACCTCACAGAACTTACCTCCATTCTCTCAGGTACAATTAACATATCACCTTTTGGGATACACATAATTATTTTGTATTAATATTATATTTACTTTCAAGGTTAATATTAAACTGTGATATTGAAAATATAGATGTGAGAACGGCGGATCCGTTTGATGCCACTATATTGTCCGATTATAAAGCGACAAATGTAACAAAAATCTTGGACGAAAATATATTTCGCGATATACACAAACTTGTGGAATAAAGATGTTTTTGTTTTGTATAATACAGATTTTATTCAACTGCTTTGACACCAGATTCTTCCACCTCAAACTGAAAAGTAATCCTCGGCAAATGTGAAGCAAGCATTACGCAAGCGTATCGCGAGGACAGTCTTCTGTAGAAATATATGGAGGTGGTTATCATACTCGACCATGCTAATCCTAAAGCTGGCTGCTCATTCGCACCTTCAGAAATAAGTCTATGACCATCTATAACTGCAGAAACCTGGAAAACAGATATATCAGCACACAATATAACAATACATTTATTTAAAATATGTTTACCTGGTTAATGCAGATCACGCACAAATCATCGTTTTTACAAAGTTCATGTAACTGCCTTCCGATGCTTCTCTTAGTTTTGCATTGTAGCACATCATTCCAATCTTCTATTCTATAAGGGGCAGCTATCGAATCGATAATTAACAATCCTATTTTACGAGTATTCATCAGCACTGGAACTCTATGTTGTAGGCACAATACCAACTCTTCCTTTAACATTCATCAGCAATATACAATTAGAGATATATAATTTCTTTACATTGCTTTATCCTTCAATTAATAGATAATATAATATCTTAATTACACTGGTAGCTATATGGCCCACAAGTATCACATCCCCATTCACAAAATGAGTTTTGGCTATTTCTGATTTCGTTAGCAATTGTTGTAACCGTTTTGAAGGAAAAGCAGTTTCTGTGCAAATGTATATGGCACCTGTTAACATCAGTAATTTCACCATAAACATTTCATAATAGCATAAAATATTTAAAAAGGATTCTAAATAAAAGAAAAAGAGAAAAGGTTGAAAATAGTAATAGTAGAAATTTATTATTCACAAATTTGATCATATTAAATTATCTAATTTTTTTAATATATTAAGTGCTTTACAAGGATAATAATTCGTATAAAGAAATATAAAGGTATTGTGTTTTAAAGCAGAGTATTAAAGTCTTTTGTTTATTCTGACTCGTGGAGGTTCATGCATTTTTCCTAAACTTTTTGAACGTTACCAGCTCCGAGACCGCCAGCGGTTATCGGCAGTTGGACGGTGAGACACAACTGCAGAGCCAATTGTGTCTTCCCAGTACCGGCAGCACCATAAAGTTGTGTGATACCCCTACAAGGTATGCCACCCCCGAGTTTTGCATCCAGTCTCGAACAACCGGTTGTCAAAAATTTATCTTTAATAGAGGCTGCATCCATCACTGCATCCAGCATTAACAATCACACAGATAAATATCATAGTGTATATAAATATATGTGCAGTCGCAAATGTTAAAAAGGCGATTCACCTACTTTTTCTTTTCTCAGATAATATCTGGCAGATCTATCTCGAAAAGGTGATTTCCCAATAGTTTGTTTTTTTTTTATATTATATGTATCACTTTTACATTGTTTACAATTGTTTGACAATTGACATTTCGGATAATCGGTTTGAATTTCAATGTTGTCGAATGTGTTCTGGTAAATTGGATATCAGATGGTACTCATTATTTTCCTCGCGATTGTAGCGCCGTCTTTTGTCAACGACAAGAAATATGTTAGAAGAAGAAAAGTACTAGATAATGTCAAAAAAAGAATATAATACACGTATTTTCTATCAAAGTCAAATTATGCTTGAACATTTTTTAAATCGCGTCTTATTATTCTTTTTTTTTCTTAAAACGTTACTTAAGGGCTTAAGTAAATTAATAATTATCAATGCATGTTACATAATTTTCTTATTTTTTTTAAATACAAATATTCATTTTCCTCCTCTTGATACTTTTATTTTACGTTTCTTCACGTGCTTTTTTATCTTGACTTTCCGCTTCTCCGCCTGCTGTTCTTTGACTGCCTTTTTGCGCGCCTAAAATTGAAATATGGAGATTAATTACACTTGAAATGAATAAATATATAATTACGCAGAAAAATAAATAATACTTACTTTTCTACTTTCGGGACTTTCATTTCTAGGCCTAGCCGAACTTACAAATTTGATCTTATTATTCTCGCTATCCGTTTCACTTTCGTTTTCGCTATCTGAATCGTCACTCTCCTCGGAAGAGGTACAAATATCACTTCCTTCCTTCATACTTTTACTATCTGCCTTGTGTTTATTAGCAAGAATCTCTGGTTTTTCTGCAGGCTTCGATAAGTCCGCTTTTAAGCCTATCAATGTCTTGTAAATCAAATCTTTTCCAGATTTCGCGAGATTTATATCGCGTTCCACATTGATCACCTACCAAAAAATACAAAATGGAATAAAGATCATGCATTGTATACATTTACAATAATCATCGATACCTGTGTCAATCTTTGAGGTATGTAAGCTTGCTTAAAAACTGCCTCCTCTACTTCCTGTTGCTGTGGATCTTTTTCTTCATTTCCCTCCTGCATTTGTATATCCAGATATTCGTCCATGTTATTTTCGTTTATAGTTGGGTCTGTTATAAAGTCAAACAATCCTTGGAGCGTCATAACTCCCACGTTGTACTTTTTGAAAAATGCTGAAAAAATTATATATTTCAAATATAATCTACTTTTTTAACTTCAAGTGATAAAATATTTCTTTGTCATACTTGTAATATTGCTACAGTCATTTCTAAGGAATTCCATTGCGTTACAATGATCACGATCTACAGCTTGCGAAACGTCAATGACTACGATCGATCCATTGTAATACAGCATGTTATATTCGCTTAGGTCAGCATGAACAAGCCTGCATTTGTTGTACATCTTCCACATAATTTCAATACACTCCCTGTACAATGTTCTCGACTTTGAATCTGTAAGTACAGCATCTTTAAGTTTGGGTGCCGCCCAGCCATCTGATCCCAGGAACTCCATCAACAACAGATGACCACCGGACAAAATTGGTCGTGGTGCTCGGACGCCTCCTTGTTCCAAACGCTTTAAATTAGAAAATTCCTTCTCCGCCCAGACTTTCACCATTTTGCGTGGATTGCTTAAGGAATGTACATGGTCAAAACGATATTCACCCCTGATATACTTTTCTCGATTTCTAAATGTTAAAATGGATGTTCTGTATATTTTGATAGCGATCTCATCTTTATTCTTCGACTTGGCATAATAGACATTGGCCTCTTTTCCAGTCGAGATACAACCATTTATCTCTGCCAGTATTCCTTTCTCAAACAGCTTGTGCAGTTTGTTTTTAATGCGCGAATCCAATACATTCTCAATCGTCGCATGATCACTTTTGTCTTTCATCCTTATGCGATCTCTATCGACCCGTTTATCGCTTTCGATTAGCACATTGGCCACGTAGCCTGGTAATGACGGACCCGCATATTTCTCCAAATTAATTTTATTGGCATAACGAGATAACAACTTGTGTTTAGGTTGATAATTTATTACCCTCGTAGATTCAGTTTGAGTGTTGGATCTCTGCGAACTTGTTTTTATGACAGTATTCTTCTTTTCATCCAAATCGTAATCATTATTACAATAATAATCGTCATCGATATTGTCTCCATTATTCTCTTTACTATCTGTAATGTGCAGATTGGCTACTTCTGTTTCGAGTTGCTCCTTAGGATATCCATTAGATAAAGGTTTTCCTTTGAATTCGTTCTGCCTGTACAAAATGATATAATGTAAATAAACAGCCTTTTTTATAAAAATGGATACAACAGATTTGCAAACAATTTTATAAATATTCTTAATCCTCGACTCATAATTTAATTAAACTCTTTTGTGTTTTCATTATTCTTTTTTTCCCATTATCTTCTCTCTCTCTCTCTCTCTCTCTCTCTCTCTCTCTCTCTCTCAAGAATTAAGAATATAAACACATGGAACTTACGCCCAAGGCAGTGTGTCCTCCTCAACGTCGCTGAATTGTCCGTCCTCGAATTTTTCTGACATGATTGTGAATGTCTTCCAATAACTTATTCTAATAGTTATTTATTACTTCTAAACTTTATGTAAACTTTATGTTACAATACGTGCTTGCAGGATATTATACTATTGTCGTCTTGCTCGCGCACTATTAAAATCGCGATATGAATCTTGTTTACGGTGTGTCTAATCTTATCTAAGAAAATTCTTTGAGCAATCTTATGCAATTATAGATTTGCTCACGATTCTGTAATAATGAATAATTATTAGAATGGAGTATCGTTAGTTCATTTGTCACGTTAGGTTCGGTTTTTAATCGCGACTGCTAGTGACTCTTTATGTTTTCCTACTTTTGTGTCCTCTATACATTTTATGTTCGTGGTTAAACACTGTGAAAGATCGTTTCTTTTGTTTACATCAATATTTAAACTACAAAATTATGTCGAGATGACAGAGAGTAAGCATCTTTCGATAATTCTTGTAAAAATACTGTCCTCTGACATACTTATAATTTGTTTCAACTTTATATTGATGTATTTTTATGTCTCTTCGAATTGATGTCGTCAAATCGATCACGCTTTTTAATTTACCATAAATACGGAAAATATTAAATTATTATTTATAAACATTAATTGTAATTAAAAATTCATTTTCTGGGCTATTTACTGCACGAGTAGAACATTGAATACTTTATATCTTTTTTAACAATTAATGCTAACAAGTGTAATATCTTTTTTAACAATTAATGCTAACAAGTGTAATATTTTGTAATATAATTAATATATATATATATATATAGATTGTATAAATAGATGTTTATAAACGAGGACATAAAAAGTATACCCAAGAGTATTACAATTTTATTTACTTTGTTTTTCTACTTTACTGATGAAGTTAAAAATATATATCCAATAATTTCTCATGTAAACTTAATGAAAAATGATTTTCTAAACTATTATATTTGAACAAAGATTCAAATTTTGCACTGGAAAACTATTTATAGTTAAGTGTCGAGCAATTCAGAGTGATAATATTCGATCATGGAGAGTATCATGCGATCCATGCAAGAGTGTAACGCTATTCGTTATCCATCATATAGAACTGCTGCAAAAATGCAGATATTACATAGAGAATTGAATAGTAAGTAATCAATCTTGTCTGATCTTCTGTTGAATGAAATATCACTGGTTTTCTCAAATTCCTTTATTCTCACTTAGTGACACACGTACAATTGGAATTAATAGCAGGAGTATTCGAACGTCATAGACTCTCCATCACTGAAAATTGTGTCAATTTAGAACCGAGTGAAATTGAGGATGTTCTATCTGACATCTATTTCGCAGCACAGAAAGAAAGTAATTTCAATTTTGACGTTGACCTTGTGACCAAGCTTGCCACAAATTATATCCTTAATACTTTTGACAAGTAAGTTTTTATCTCTCCATATAATAGTGTCATATTTATAATTTCTCAATGTAATTTAAAGTATCTCTCTTTAAATATGCACAAGTATATTCTTAATAATTACAATAAAAAGGAAATTTTGAAATAATATGAAAATGTATTTAACATTACAGACAAAATACTGGAAATATTTTAGTATTTTCAGTAAAAGTTGCATTAGTATTGCTGTGTAATGGTAAATTACAAGAAAAATATGGGTATTTATATCAACAATTAGCTGATCATAATGCATGTTTGTCTCGGGCTGGTTTGCATACTTTATTAACAAATATCTGTAAAATAACAGAAATGCTAGGAGAAAGTATAGCATATGGACATGAACAGATTCAGTCACATATAGATGCCTGTTTTATAAAGGTTGTATGAACAGAACTATTTTTGTGTACATTATCTATTAAAAACGAGTTCTTTAATCATTTTGTCAATCCATTTTAGTCTCAGGGTGGTCTTGGGATTACTGAAGTAGAATTTGCTGCATGGATTATGCAGGAACCTTCATTGTTAGTCTGGATAACAACATTCAATCGAATAAAATCTGCAGAACATAGTAAGTGACAAAGTTAAAATTTCGCGTGTATCTAAATGTAATAATGAACAATTTTTACTTGCAGTTGTACATAATATCAGATGTTCCTCGTGTAAGGTAACACCGGTACAGGGACCAAGGTATACGTGTTTAAAATGTACAGGATATCATCAATGCCAGGACTGTTTTCTCTTAGGAAAGACATCGAATAAACACAAATTGAAACATCCAATTCGTGAGTTTTGTGTAAAGGTATATTTAGATTTTTTTTCTGCAATTCCTTTTTTATGTATGAAATATATTACTCAGAAACAATTCTTTCGTAGACTTCACATCGTGAAATTACAAAACTGATCCTTGAACTGATCAGAAATAAGCTGAGATTATGTCCTACCAGAACAGTGCCGGTAGAGGATTCGGTTGTAAATGCTGCCAGGTTTGTTGTTATGTAAACTGCACTTTTACGGTTTTAAAAACAATTATGCAATATTCTTTAGTAAGAAAATACATTTTCTTTTAGTAATGAAACTAGACGAACGGATTACAACTCGTTAAGGAGCACAGTTAAACGAAAAATTCTAACTGATCCACAAAAAGAATTACAAAGTATCATAATGCACTTGGAAGAAGAAAATCGACAATTGCAAATTGAGTTGCTAGATATACAGGGCACAAAAGCAGAAAGATTACAACGTCATAGAGCGACTATCGAATCTCAACTGCAACGATTGAAATTACTTAAGGTACATCAAGTTAAAGATTCTTTAAGCATTGTTCACTGATGTTTAATTTTTATAGAAATATTTATTCACCGATACGGCTCAAGTGCCACAGATTATCACTCGTATGCAAAGTACCCCGATGCTGCCATCCTTAGCATCCAGATTAACGGCTTTGCCTTTAGAATTCGAATTGAGCCCGATTATCAGGCAAGATAACACAAACCAGTCAGGAGCCAAATTGCAACGTAGAAATGACACATTAACATTGGATAATTTTAATACATCGTCACCTATAGAATGTACAACAGAGGAGAATAATGCTAATGCTCTTCCTTGCATCGAAGAGGCTTCTATGAGTACTGGATTCGCTAATATATCAGAAAGTAATCATATAGAATTAAGTACTTGGATTGGAGGTGAGTGCAAAATACATTAACATAATTAGAAAGAAATTCTTAAATTTATATGAATTTGATATATAATACTTGTTAAATTAGGAACAAGAAGGAGAGAATTGAATGCAACCGACAGTGGTTTCTCTCAATGGTTAGTCGCTGGCAACTCATCAAATTGCAAAGAGGACAATTACGTGACCAATACGGCAATTAGTAGTACAGATAACGATACATCACTGATGGCTTCTCAATCTCCGAGTGGCATTCATAGAGACAATACGCCGTCTTCCCTGCAGCGTCCTGACAAACATTCGCAACATAGTAGTTTGCAAAATATTCAAGGAGATCTTAATGATATATTAGATAGATTGCAAAATATGGTTGCCAATGACTGCTTTGACGGTAAGTTATGCAGCATGAAATGTAAATATGTACATAGCTAATGTATACACACGCTTTTGTAGAATCGTACGACGGCAATGACAATTGTAAATTGAAACGTGCCACCACAGAGATGGAAGATCTATTGACTGGCCTCATTGAAGGTATGGAATCTCGTAAAAGTAAACTTACTACTATCGTTTGAGAAGAGACATCTTGAACATAAATCTAAGTATCATATGTTTACAAATTTTTGTATCGCACCGACTGACTTTCTTTTCTTTTGCAATTTTGATATAATAATCTTAGATAGTTGTTTCTAATCCCTCCTCGGCCTGATGTATAAATCGTGCCATTTTTTTGACATTACGCGTTATCCAAAGGAGATCATTACATTATCTAATATTCTAAGCAATATGAAGATTGTATTCGATATTATTAATAATTAAATAATTATATTTATAGTGCTAATTGTGAAATGTGATTATGGACATTATATTTGAAAGGATATTTTTTCATCTTTTTTACATATATATTTATTGTCATATCTGTGCAATCATGAAAGAAACGATCTATTTTAAAGCGTATCGATAATGTGTGAAAAATGGATAATTTTTATAATTCTATATTTAATGTGTCTTAAACAAATCTTTTATGTAGTAATTAATTTACTCTCAGTAATTAGTTACAATGAATCTTTTATAGCACGGAAAACCATTGATAACTCCGTCCATTTAAATCCCTCAATGTCACGAATAATTTTATTATCGCTATTCGCATATATATATGTGCCTTGTACAAGATATTATAAAATAAGTACCTTATAATCTATGTTTAAAGTAATGTAAGTTGTTATGTCAATTTTTTTACGACGCGACTAGATAATTGATATCAATGATGTATAATCTATATAATCGAAAGTATAAAAATTTGTACGTGCATAATGCTAGCGTATAGTACAAAGTCTTTGAAATTTAATACTGAACAAAAATATATCGGACATTACTACATGTCCTTCTCTAGATGTAGCGTATCGGTTAAATAGGTGACTTTAAGGAATCTCGAGAAATGCACTTTCTCCGACGGCCGATTCACCGTCCATGCCATGACGCGGACATCGCGATCGCGCCATCGTTCAATTTCGCGTCTGGAATGAAAATCATACATACATACACTCGTTCTTGTGAATACCTATATAT
>NW_011627736.1:7500-50499 GCF_000204515.1 Acromyrmex echinatior | reverse complement strand
TATATATATATATAAAATGAAAATTTGAGTTATATAATAACATTACTTACGGGTTTACAATGTCCTTGTGCAACAACACGACGGAAATGCCAATCATATAGTAGACAAAGCTCGGTAGCAGCCATTCGTACAAAATTTCCAAGATACAAGCTGCCAAATGCTTAAACAGATTATGATATCGTACTGGGCCGGATGCTTCTAGACCGATGTACGATACTCTTGAAAAAAAATACGGCCTCCAAGCGAGACTCGAAACAATACGCGGCTCTTTCTTCCTAATCTGAATATAAAATTAAAAATATATTCACAGTCGAAGTATATATAATTTAAGATATATAATTTAAGTTATATTAATCAACGTTTGTATTACACATACCATGTATACTACGATTGGATTGAAACTCGACACGACGCCTCTCTGGAACAGTTTTGGGTATTTTTTGTAGGTGTCTAGAATAACTTGCACGACATCCAGCCTTGTCTCTTTTATATCTATAATTATTCTTTGCTCAGTGGTCAGACATTCTTGCAATACATCGTCTAACAATGCGATCCTCTCGCCTTCGGAAAATTTATTCCTTTGGCAAAATAATTATTTTCTCTGTTAAAATACTCTGAGAAACATTATAGACATGTATTTTATACAAAAGATTATGATTAAGCTGAAATACATATAATCGTACTTAAGTGGGTGATTATAAGTTATATCAAATTCCCTCAATTCTTCCCATGTCATTTCACTAATCGTTCCTGTCTGGCCTGTGAGTCTTTCAATTGTTGAATCATGGAATAATATTGGAATGTTATCCTTTGTTAGACGTAAATCAAGCTCCACTGCATTACAACCCTTTCTTCTACTCTGTAAAAAGTTTAGATGATGCACCACAAAATACATCTAAAATAAACATGCTTGTCAGACAATAAGTAAAAAAAAAATTAGTATGTTTAAGTTACAAGAAATATTTAATAATTAAATAGAACAATGCATTATTATACATTTTTAGTTCCTTCTTCCTTACATTATCAAGCAATAATAAATGTTAAACAAGCCAATAAGATCAAGACACACAAAAGACTAACTACTACAAAAATCTTAGACATTGTAAAAGTTAAGCTACATCGAAGGGTGTAACTTTACATTTCGGAAAGCCGACAAACTGTTCTCAGGATAATCATATCCTCCACCACGGTGGGCCACCACTCGCATGCAATATTGTTCTCCATTACCGTGGTTTTCGGACACGGAGTTATCTTTGCTCAGGAGGAGCGGATTCACGCCAAGCACCTCTTGTATAGTGCTGGTGGGCGGAGGGGACACTCGGGCCAATTTCAATGCTACTATGACAATCATTGAGCCCCAAACGATCCAGGGAATGCAAAACTCATACAGGATGGTGACCAGCACACTCATCGCGGTTTGGAAGAAAATCCACAGCAAAACGCTATTTGCGACCAATTCGACAATACGATGCATCTTGACGTTAACTTTCCACCACGCAGGATCACGTGCTTTTGAGAATTCCCTTCACGCTTATTTTGCTATATACAAGAGCGAGAGGATTTAGGCAGGGTGTTTATCGCGTGTCTTTTACTGCGTTACCTCAGAGATAAGATTATTACTTCATAAATCACGACCACAGCTAACTATCGAAAAATGCATGACGTTAATTATGTCAAATGTGATAATTCGCGCAGTGAAAATCCTGGCGGAACACGTCATTCTTCCCCGCTCACTCGAATCAATTTGCGACAATTTGCAGAGTTCATTCGTGTGAATTTCGTACTCTTCGAATAAGTGTCTCTCGCGAGATATTTGTAAAATTAAAGTCGTCGAGTATACGTAATGATATGTAAACACGTTTTTATCTCTTCGAGAAGAGATTGTCGTTTCCCTTATCTCACTTTTTATCTCACTATCTCTCATTCGCTCTTGTCTCTTGGTAGTATGATTCGATCGCGTAGCGTGCAATTTACTCATGCAAACTCCCAAACAAAAACAAAGCTACTTGCAACTTGCGATCATCGCGACGCGAGTTGACGCGAGTAAACTGAGAAGTACCAGACTCTTGCATAGCGCATAAAGTTAGTTCTACATTAAGGCGGAATCAAATTATGCATTGAAGATTGAGATTAAAGATTAAAGATTGAAATTTCACCAAGGACAACGAAGTTTTAGTCTGATTGGTCAAACTTCAATCTTCAATCTCATTCAATGCGTAGTTGATTCCGGCCTAAAAAAATATACCAATCAAAGTCCTTCGTTTCCTTCTTTTCCATGAAATAGAGGACTCTGATGGATTGATTTTTTTATGCCTCATGTTTTATGCGTTATGCAAGAATCTGTGTTCTCCGCTTAACGATACGACTGGATACGACTCGGTGCGTTCGGGGAGGTGCTATTCGCGCTGAACGTAAACGCTATGAACGCTATTCTTGGAGCCAATAGCGCGATAGCATTAGCAAACTCCATGAACGATAGCGTAGCGTTGATAGCGTTTAAGAGGATCCTAAAGCGAAGCTCGAACTCCGACAAAGTCATTAGAGGTCGTGCCACATTCGTATCAATTTTCGTATAACAAATTCGTCGCCATAAAGCGTCTAAGTCTAATTCTAAGAATTCGACGTTATTTGTTCATGTAAACTACGTGTTTGGGAACCACTATTTCATACGTGCAGGTTGCAAAGCAATCATTTCAAGTAAATGTTGTCACGACTTGACAGCTGAGATATATTCCATATTTCATTATAAGAAACAATAAAAAATATATCAATTTTGAATTTTTTGATCGTTCTAGGCATAGACTCCACTTCTCAGACACGTATTAATGCATATACTTTAATCCTGGAGAAGGATTTTCGAATCGGTGAAAGTAAAAAAAGTATTTGTTAAAAAATTACATGATTTAATCGGTAAAACAGGAGGCTTTAGAATCCCCTTAACCAGAGAGATATATTCGTCGAAGTTAAGTTAATGTAGGGATAGTTCTGTTTTCAATCACCAACCAAACTTTTCTCTATAATTAAAATTTGTAAGGTTTTGTAAAGTATTTGTAACGTAAATTTTTAATTTTCTCGTAGTGAATAACAGAATGCAATCTCAATTGCAATCTCTATAATAGCTTGCTGCTAGGCCGAAGTGAACAATGTAAACTAAATAAAAAAATTAATAGTTACACTAAGTAAATTAATCAGATAAAAAAAAGAACCCTTAAGTATTCGTTGTTAATTTCAGAAGAAGAAGCATATCTACATTTAATAAGGACCTTAAGCATCTGCAGCGGAATATCCTGCCGCGCAATAGTAACTTTTTTCCATACGCGGGAATTAAAAATTGCCAGTAACAAGATACCTCTGACTTTTACATTTATAATGAAATTAAATGCACAAGTTGAACTTCGCAGAAACTTTGAAAAGTTAAAGATGATACACAAGCAAGAATTACGTTCACTCCAGCCTAGTGGCAAACCATCAGCAGAGATTAAAATTGAGATTGCATTCATTATAATAATATTATGATAAAATTTGAAATTTACACATTACATACGTTCTCTAAATTCCAAGAAAAATTTGGTGCCACTCGAGAATCGAATCCCCTCAAACATAATAATTAATCTAACTTTGACGAATGTTAAACGCTACCAATGCTACATAGTTAATCATTTTCGATTAACTATAAAATTGGCTACTTAACTTAATGAAATTGCTTAAATTAAAATTTTTTACTATAATTCTGTTATGCTGAAATTAACTTTTTTTTATTAAACAAAAAGTCAATACTTGCGTCCTCATTAAGCTGAAGTAATAAAGTTCTATTCTACTTACGTCCTTTCTCAGAACTGAACACGCTCTTTATATTTTAATCAATATATAAATACAAAAAATAAATATATAAGTCTGGGAAAGAAAAAACATTTAAAGCCATTTAGAAACATTTAAGTCTGTTTCTACAATGTGTTTTTTGTTTCTTGTTTCTTATCTTTTGTTATTTTTTACAACTTATCTTTTTACTTCTTATCCGGTTTATGTTTTATATCGCTCGAGATAAAACTTATTGAAATTTCGAAAAAAACAAGAAATTTATTACGTAGCAAAAAATATTGTTGATAAAACAGTTGCAAAAGAAAAAAAGCAAAAGGTAAAAAATAAGGAACAGAAAACAAAGAGCATATTGTAGGGTTTATAAAAAGGACGTTTATTTTGCAACTTGGAAGTTTTTTCTTCGCGCTGATTGGATTATACTTTTAGATCTAAAAAGAATGATCCTATCTCGGCAAACAATCATTAAATAGTTGCAAAATTGTTGTGTTCTGCTGAACACAGCCAATAATGAAGATATAAAAATTGTATAATAGTTAAAATTATAAATCTCGAATGCAAAAAGATCACGAAGCATTTAGAGCGAGAGGAAAAAAGATCCAATTTTGCAGTTGGCAATTCTGAAGTTTAATCGGCCGACTTAAGGGTTTGAGCACAAGAATTGTCGTAACACTTAGGGGCTCCGCACAATAAAAGGAACAGGGAACAGAGAATAAAGAATAAGAATTTTAACTTATCAGAAATCATGTATTGGGGAATACACAGTTTCTGATAGGTTGAAATTCTTATTCTCTATTCTCTGTTCCCTGTTCCTTTTATTGTGCAGAGCCCCTTAATTAGACTTAAATTGTAGATGTAGTAACACACAAGCTTTCACTTATTATAAGCTATGACGTACAACTTATTGTCATCTCCAAGAGACGGCAATAAATACGCCAAACTTGTGCGTTTTTTACGTCTACAATTTAAGTCTTTAAGTAAGTGTTACGATAATTCTTGTGCTCACACCTTTAGTCGGAATCGGAGTTATAAATTATGTGTGACTGTGTGTTTTGAGATCGATCCTGAGAGAAGTGGGAATTGATGTTTTGGTGGGAGTGCGGAATTTATAAATTCATCGTTCACGTCGATCACTCGACTCTGTTCCACTAAAAATATGTATATCATTGCAGAATAAAAAATCGCTGAGTGAGTTGCAATTCAAAATGCTTGCCATGTTTACCTCGCAATTTTCTTTTTTATAAATAATTATATAATGTTCGAAGGCGCATGATTAAGGTTTTTTTTGTTATATTTTTTTTGGTTACATGTGTGCATGTATTAAAGAGTGATTACATTCTTTAGGATCGAGCAAGAGTATCAGCTTAAATTTAGTTCATCGTGAATTATCTGAGAACGTTTAACGAATTTCCACATAAAAATGGCAGGAGTGAAATCCAAGAAACTAAGCTTTTTCTCGAAGTTGTATCTGGCGTCGTATAATCTCGGCCAGACTTTGGGGTACGTTTTCTCTTGTAAATAACAAAATGAACAATCACAAAATTCTCTGAACTTTTTTTATATAATTAATAATTTTTTGATGCAATATATTGTATAACTTTTTTATTACTCTGTTCTAGAATTTATTATAAAGTTTTCTTTGTGTATTTTTTCTTTTTAAATTAATTTGAGAATAAATCTTCTATTTCAGATGGAGTTACTTATTGTATCAAATTATACAATATTATCTTGAATCTTCCTCCTCAGATAGTACCTTGTGGAATAAAACCAAACTACCTGTAATCATTTTTCAAAATGCAGCTCTATTGGAGGTATTCAATAATCTTAGAACTTGGTTGAATATAATAAAGCAGGCAGATAATTAATTATTTTTATTAATTTCTGAAAATATATCAAATAACAAAAACTATTATATAATAAAAAAATTGTTAAAATTAAGACTAAAATTTAATTAAAATTATTGACAAACATAGCACTGAGATATAAATTTCATGAAATATTTTAGTAGATTAGAGACTGTAAGTATTATCTAGCTTCTATGTATATTTATCTCTAAAGTGTTGTGTCAATTATACATCGTTTATTATATAGAAACTTCTTATTTCAGATAATACATGCAGGAATTGGACTGATACCATCCAATGTTTTAATCACATTGGTTCAAGTCTTCAGTCGTATCATGGTTGTAAACGGAGTCCTTTTGGTTACTCCTTACACATACGCTGCTTCGTCTCTAGGTCTTCCACTAGCTCTCATCGCATGGTCCATTACAGAAACCATTAGATATTCCTATTATTTCATAAATCTCATCTCTGGTATTATGCCACGTGTATTAGTCTGGCTGAGGTAAGTTTAATCTCTTCTATCATTTTTTAAGTCTAAAATTACTTTCATATATATAAGTCGCATTAAATGGAAACATGTTTTTAGATATACTACATTCATCATATTATATCCATTGGGCATTACTGGTGAACTATTGTGTTTATATACCGCCACAAAATACGCTAACGCTAATCCTAATTCTTGGAGTTTTGTTCTACCAAACAAATGGAATTTCACATTTAGCTATTTGTATCTTCTGATAATAGTTATGCTATTTTACATTCCAGGTGAATATAAAAAGCGTGTAGATACAAAAATAAATCGTGAAATTATGAATTTATGAAATTATTCATAACTACTTATATTTTTCACTGCAGGTTTTCCACCACTTTACTTGCACATGTTTGCACAAAGACGGAAAATACTTAATCCTGCTGCCGCGAAGAAAACTAATTAATTTAAATCTATATACATTTGTTGTATATTTCTTATTTCTATAATCATATTTATATGTACAAAAAAGGGATGGAGGTGATATGTCATTATATGAAAATGGGTACACATATGTTAAATACAAAAATATTTTATAAAAAGTGTATGTATTTTGCTGAAGTTGCCAAGGCTTTGTGATAATTTTTTATAGAAATAAGACTTCTAGTTTTGTCCTAATTCGATATCCGTTAGAAAAATTTATAAAAGAAATATTTGCTTACTAATTAGAATTTCTAATTCCATTATATGTATATCAAGTCTCAATCCGAATATAACCTTCATTATCAAAAAGGTCAAGATCATTTTAGGCAACATTATTTTTTCCTTGGAGTTCGGGGAGACGCTTTTATGTCATTTTATGCTTTATCATTTGTAGACATAAAACAAGGATAGAAGAATCCTACATTACCGATATAACTTTTATTGTAACCACAGACTTCTATATATATAGAAATCTGTGATTGTCATGTAGATATGTTACGAACCGGAAGATAGGTTACGCTTTACCCCGAAAATATATTGAAGATTTAAAAAAAGTATTACATACAATTTGATTTCATTACTTCTTATCGTAAGTTACGATATCGAATATTATCATACGATTTTTTATATAGTTTGATAAAAATTTAATATTGATAAAAAGAGAAGCTTTTCTAATAAACCGCATAACCTCGAAATTTTTGCAAAGTTTATATTGGGTCATCTAAAAAGTATCCGCGGTTTTTTATCACTAGATGTGTGTTGATGGTCATATTTTTAGATGACCCAATATTATATTATTAATCTTCCTGTTTCAAATAAAGAACAATGAAGCTCACGGGGGTATTATACAAGCAACATATAGGTAGACAACTTAAAAAATTGTGGTATGTGAAACGAGAACGCAAAGTGAGTGATACCAAAACAGAAGGACAATTGTTGAAATTGGGAATTGAGGTGAAGGATCCCTTAGAAGTGATCAGTCCAAAACAGGAATTTTCAAAGTACTTTTTTTCTATAAAGTTTGCATTTTTTTTCAAATTCTAAACTGCATAAGATATTAATTATAAATTGTATTTTATACAAGGTTAAAGATAGAATTTTTGAAGCCAAGACCAATAGTATTTGACGAAACGCATCCTGACTGGAAAGCTAAAGCTTGCTTGGTATTTAAGGATAATAACGTTTTGCAAGAAGGATTTCGTCAAGCACAGACATTGACGAACACTGTATGTCTGTCGAACAGTTCTTCAAATTATATCCAAGATTTATTTCCAGATTTACCGGAACATGTGGACAACATAGCAAAAAGGTATATTAAATTATTTAATTTTAATTTTATATATATATATAAATAAATATATATATATATATAAAATATTTCTTGTCATTTTAGGATAATTTATACTTCGAATATATTTGATGCTCATCAAAAAAGACTACCAAAGAGGAAAGATTCTGAAAGACCTGCATGGGTGTTTCCTAGAGATTATGGGATAACTAATCGTAGAAAAATGTTAGTGAGTTAAGAAAGATTTAAGTATTATTTTTATACAGCAAAAATGCAAAAATACATTTACACACTTATTTCTTGAATATTTTTGCAGGCAGAATTTGTCTAGGAAATTTTTACAACTTTGCGAGTCCTTGTCGGGTCCAGAAATCGCACAGAAACGATGCATATTTTATAATGGAATCACAAAGTTAAACTTAGGTAGCTTACTTAGATAATTAAATATTGCAATATTTTAATATTGCATTCAACTTTATTCAAATAACATAAAAATGTTTTCTAGATAAGGAATCAGACCTTATTCAATTTACCCTAAGCTCAGATGTGACGGTCATGTCGGCAAATTCTCTAAAACCAATAGAAAATTCTAACAGCAATATGGAAATAGATATTCCGAATATGCAACCACTGCATTACACCATTAAATATATATATATATATATATAAAACAATATATTTCTAATATCATAAGTATATTAATAACAGCTGTCAGTTCAACTATACCTTGGATAAACGTCCACACTATTTTTGTGCATTACGATCCCATTCGTGTGAAAAATAAGACGGAATTACCTGTGACACAGAGTCAGATTTTTAGTCGCACTTTGATAAAAACGTACACCATGGCGGCGTCCTGTGCACGGCAAAAGTTTGGCTCATCCGTGAAAAAACTACCAGAACCTGTGACTGTGCAATGCATTCAATCAGATGGAAAGAATTATCACTTTTTCATATTTCAACTCAATTCGTTAGACGCCAATGACGTCAGTGTAAAGAACTTCTGGTGTCCTTTACCACCGTTGATGCTTTATGAAAAAGCTGAATATGATAATGGTAGACCAGTAGTCGAAGGATACAATCCAGAAGTATTCAGAAGAATACTTGCGCTTTACAGAAATGGAAATTAAATAAAATCTATTAAATTAAATAAAATTGTTAAAGGATTTTCTAATCTTTTCTATGAAGAATATTTTTATTTGTACCAATAACATACTATTAATATATATCATACCAGTCATCGTTATACAATGCTTAAAAGATTTTCAAAAAGCGTGCTTGGTTGCACATTCGGATTGATTTCTTTCGATTTTACGTGGAGACGATGATCCGATGGTGGTTTTATCAGAGTCTTCATAGAGGGATATGGTTTGGAGTAAAAGTATGTGTGACACAATGCCTGCAACAATAATTTCTTATTTTTATTTATGTTATGTCTATATCTTCTTTTGCTTTCTCTTTAATGAAATGTAAGTTATGGAAGAACAGTATAAAAATAATAATTACTAATAAAAAAATCGAGGATAATAGGGATCTTATAACTCTGTGTTATATACCTCATTATCTATATGTCATTATATAATTTTGTATATTACCTGTTCAGCTGTGAGACGTTTCGATGAATTGTAAATCAAAATTTGCCTGATTAGATCGATAGCTTCCGGCTGAGCATCTTGAATAATATTTTCCCATGATGTGCTTTTGTGATAAGGAAAGGTAATTTTGTTGTAATCCGGTAACGAAGTTAATTCAGGCCAGGATTCGGACGTAGGAGAACCCAGATACTTCAGAACAATGGCCAATTGTTCGATATCAGTTTCACCCTGCAATTACAAGCAACAGGATACTGCTATATGGATTAATAATTTATTTAATATAATGGAAAAGGAATTATTTACTGGAAATAATGGGGAAGTGTTCAACATTTCACCGAATATGCAACCGATCGACCAAATATCGATCGCAGACGTGTAATAACGTGCTCCATAGAGCAGTTCCGGTGCTCGATACCACCGTGTAGCGACTTGATGTGAATACGGCTTTGTACCGTCCTTCCACATCAATCTGCTTAAGCCAAAATCCGCGATTTTCAGGATACCCTTCTCACTGATCAACAAGTTCGCAGGTTTCAAATCCTAAAATGCGATTCCAAACTCTTTAACATTGTAAAAGATTCGGATTACATACATTTGAATCTGAATTATTTTTAAATAAAAAGTTGTGTACCCTGTGCATTATATTTTTACTATGCACGTACGCTATGCCCTCCAACAACATTTTCATGTACGTTTTAATTTGTGCCAGTGTCAAAGATATCTCGAAGTCTCTTAATACTTCCCAGAGACCTGTTGGCATATATTCAAACACCATTATGAAGTCTAAACCATTTGGGAAAGCATCTAATAATTCCACGATCTGCAAACAAATGGTAATGCATGCAAATTCCGTTGAATTAATTCAGAAAATTACAGTAAACGCTTTAAATATAATTTTTCCTTGATTTGAAGAAAGCTAAGAAGATATCAGATGAAAGAAAGTTTACATAGGGATGCTTAAGTCGTTGCAGACTTTTTACTTCGCGTATGATGGATGTCGGTAGACCACCCTCAATTTTTTTAATCAGGATTTTCTTTAATGCTACTTCTTGATCTCGAGATGAGTCGTGCGCTTTCAGGACTAAGCCTTGCGCTCCTTCACCGATTTGACCATTGATAATATATTTGTCCATATTCTATTTTATTCAACAATTCATATTATTAAAATTACGAATAATAAATATTTTTTATTACTCTTGTATAAAAATAGTCGCTTATATCAATCAATATAAATAATTAAACTATATAAAATAATTAAAAGTATATTTGTTAAATAATTAAAATATAATCAAAATTATTTGTTAATTAATTTATTGTTATTAATGATTATTATTGTAAATGTAATACTTAAATACATAATATTTTATATAAAATATAATCGACAGAAACTCAATATACTTACTTTTCAAGATTTTTTATTAAATATAAATATATGAAAGGAAGATTAACGTGATTATGTGAACTAAACACTTTTATGTAAAAAGAAAATTATCAGTGTACGATATGATTATCCTGCAGCGTGGAATAAGCATGCTTTACAGTTTCCATGGTTACCATTGTGGTACACTGTATTATCATACAATCGCTTCACAGCGCATGCGCGAATCTGTCAAAGATATCATATGTTTTATCATATTTCGTGATATGCGTCAAGCAAATTTTGCAGTCAGATGCACAGTGAAAGCAATTTTTCTTTAATTAACAATCTAAAAAAAGTTGACGATTGTGTGTTCAAATTGTTTAACTTTTTTTTTTCTGTAAACGATACATTTATACATTAAGTTACATAAGAAAATATTAACTATCCATAATCGAGCCAAAACGATATCGTCGAACAACGATGAAGCAACAGATAATTGATTCCAAAGCGAATCCTAGCTCAACCGGGGAAGCAGACGACTGTCTCTTCGAATATTTACACGCCGAGCTGGTCAATTATGTTTTGAGCAGATCGTCTAATGCTACGGGCACATCTAATGCTGCTTGCTCGTCTAATGCAGTGAGTAATCGATCATGACAAGAGTAACCCAGCAAATACCAAGTTACATGTAACGTACCTATTAATTATAATTTCCTATTCAACAATATAACTATAATCTAATATATTGTGTTATATTATAGTTATATTGTGTTGAGTAGGAAATTATAACTAACAAGTACATATAACTTACTTTTAGCTGAGAATAGTACATAGTCCTGTTATTTACCACAAAAGAACTCTTTTTTTTTTATTTTCAATAGGAAGGTGAGGAGGAGCTCTCGCGTTTAGAATGGATGGGATTTAGCGTTGGATATAGAATTATTGAACGACTGACAAGAGAGTGGAGTAGGTTCAAGGACGAGCTAGACATGATCAAGTTTATCTGCACAGATTTCTGGTCTAGCCTGTATCACAAACAAATCGATAATCTCAGAACTAACCATCACGGAGTGTACGTGTTGCAAGACAATGCCTTTAGGTTGCTAGATAAAGTTGGTACGAGCAATAGTAAGCAATACCTCAAGGAGAGCCCTCGTCTATTGGCTTTCACTTGTGGCCTTCTCCGAGGTAGTTTAGCGAATCTTGGCATTATTAGCACTGTCACAGCAGAAACTACTACGTTACCAAGCTGCAAGTTCCATGTTCAAGTTCAAAAGATTTAATAGCCATTCTGGACGACTCAAGAAATAAGAAGGTACAGAAGTGTAAAAAGGTACATATATAGCAAATCTCTTATGTGAAATATAAGGAAATATGACTAGATATTCATCATACCATGTCATATTTTTATTGTATTTAGTGGAAAAAATATATTAATATTCCCAGGGATGAAACACTTTCTGATATTCATCTTGTATAATGTTTATATCCATTTGTAAACTATGCTCCGATCCCAAAATATAATGAAAAATAAAGAATTAATATGTCTACATTTATACAACGATTTTCGTTTCACATTTTTTTTTATTTTGTTCGTCTGTATTTTGTTCGTATTTGCATTTACATTGGTAAATATTCATAAAATTACTACAAAATTACTAGAAAGTATAACTTAAATATACTTAAAATGTATAAATGTGCCATAAAAGACATTAAGAAAAATCATATTAGTTTAAAAACGACATCTAGATAGATGTATAAATTCCATATTGACAATTCATTATGTATCGTAAATAATTTCCAATTTATACGAATGTAAGAATATAGCATCAAACACAATATTAAAAAAGAAGAAACTTCCTGACGTAATTAATTAATCTTAATTATCTATGAATATACACAATATAAATGACAATCTTGATCACATACAACATGTCAATCATCCTTAGTGATAAAATCAAAAATTTCGCTTCGACTTACAAGTCCGATTAAAGCATCATTGTCGTCTACAACCACAGCATAAGATTCTTTTTCAAGGATACGCGACACTTTACCGATTGTCGTAGAAGCTATGATCTTTGTAAACTGTTTAGTCATGATTTTCTCAGCGAAATCAGTTCCATTCACCGTACCGGATATTAAATGAGATAGAAGAGCATCTAATGTGATAACGCCTAGCACTTTTGTTTCCTTCGCATCAGTTACTAACAATTGCTGAATGTGATTAGAGGATTTCAAAAAATCTATAACATTTTGACATGACATCCCTCTTAATAATATATGCTTCTTTAGTGATAACTTTGATACTGGTAAGTTCCACCACTTTTTATTTGCTTCTGTTGAAGGTTCGGACACCTGAAAGTAAATTGTAACTTAATAAATATTTAATATTTACAATAAATTTACGATATTCTAGAAGTATAATTTATAACTTTACCAAAAAGTCTCTAGCTTCCATCCATTGATCTGACACAAATTTAGTCATGTAATTTCTTATACTGTCCGGTAAGAGAACGACCAAACGTTTATCCGCAGACAAGTCTTTGGCGACTTTCAACGCCGCCGCGAGTGCTGCACCACTACTACCGCCACACAACAATCCTTCTTCCCTAATTAATTCTCGCGCCATTTTTAAAGATTCGTCGTCTTCAGTTTTTTGCCACTGATCAATCATTTTACGATCTAAAACGGTAGGAATGAAATCATAACCAATTCCTTCTACTTCGTAGAAACCAACGCTGTTTTCATTTAATTCAGGTGGTTCTGCCAAAATGCTTCCCTTAGGATCCACTCCGATAATTTTTACATTAGGCGATAATTCCTTCAATTTTCGTCCAATTCCGGATATAGTGCCTCCAGTACCGGCACCAAGTACCACATAGTCTATATTGCCGTCGCATTGCTCCCAAATTTCTGTTGCAGTTTGGTCATAGTGCGCCAATGGATTACCAGGATTTGTATACTATATGTAACATTTAATAGTATTTATATTAAAAATATAATTCATTAATTTAAGGATGTTTTCATTCTTTAATTTAAGAAAGATATTGAAATGAAGATATTGAATAAGGCACCTGATCTAAAATAATACTATTGGGTATTTCCTTTTGCAATTTTTGGGCCACACTGATATGCGCTTCCGGACTGTCCCAAGAAGCTTCAGTCGGTGTTCTAACTATATCTGCACCCAAAGCGCGAAGCACATAGACTTTTTCATTAGACATTTTCTCTGGCATCACGATGATGCATTTATAGCCCTTGACCACTGCGGCCATGGCTAGACCGATTCCAGTGTTTCCGCTTGTTGGTTCGATGATGGTATATCCCGGTTTTATTAGACCCTTTTTTTCCGCATCCGAAATCATTCTCTCCGCTATTCTGTCTTTGACAGATCCTCCGGGATTAAAGAATTCACATTTAGCGTCTGTATAACATATAAAAATTTTCTCATCAGATTTTTCTTATTAAAGAAAATTTCTATTCTATAAAATATAATTAATATAATATCAAATTTGTACTAACACATTTCACATTTGATCCCATGAGCCTTGGGAATTTTATTAAGTCGAACGAGAGGTGTCTGGCCAATTGTACTTAAAATGTTTGGCAATATTTTTTTACGATTTGGAAACCTAGAAAATAACGCAAACATGTTATTATACCTGTTAATATCTTACAATAACTATCTAAGTCATGTTTATTTGCATAGCTCACATTAGTTTATGGCAATATTTATGACAAATTTTATAATGTTCTCTTCTTGTTTCATGACAATGTAGTAATAACACATATTTGTGTAGTCTACTGATAAATTTTGATATCTATAAGCATGTGGTGAAATTTTTCTTCTGTTAAAATTAGCACAAGGCTGTAATGGATATTGTGCAATTGCGAAAAGATGTGTAAATTATATGGACAAAATTCTTTGTAAAGCTTTCAGTTATGATAAACTTACTCCGTTTGTTTCGTATGTGGCGAATTTTCCCCATTCACTTTATATGTACATTTAGATGGTCGGTCTGGTCGTATCAATTCCATTATATAGTCTTCTTTTGTTTATCAATCAAGTAAAAATTAGCTGTAATAAATTATAATAATATAAAAGATGTTTAAAAAAATCATTTATTTGGTAGATATATACTACACAACACTGAATATAAGATCTTAATAAACATAGACCAAAAATTCAACCGTTTCTGAGATATAAACATTTTTTTTTATATGTTAGCATCATGAATGATTTCTTAATGGCTTCAATGTGTTTCATGTGATGTTTATCTCAGTGTTTATAATATATCCTAAATGTCCATTCAATTTCCATAAATACTTCATAACAGAAGATTTCAGGCAGTTATAACTGTGTAATCATCAAATAATATACATCTGCCAGTTGATAACAAATGATTTATTGTTAGTGAAATTTTCTGTTATGAAATATATAAATGATGAAATATGAATATAGGAATTAAATGAGAAGCTAGAAATTGTAGAAGCTAGAAATAAATTATCCATAATGCTAACATACAAGAAAATGTTTATATCAGAAACAGTCAAGCTTTCGACCTATGTTCATTAAGATTGTTTTATACAGTATTGTATGTACTATCTGTCATATATAAATGCTGAATGATTTTTTTTAATACTTTTTATAAATTATATCTCTCAGATATTTAAAAAATATCTTAAATTTATAAATACATCTTGAATATTTAAATATCTTAAATATTTAATTATAATATCTTGGATATTTAAATGTGCATTTAAATATATCTTAAATACTTTAAAAGATATCTTAAAGCTTATATGTATTTTCGTTATTAAGTTTAACAGCGAGACATAAATATCAATGTGGAAATAAATAAGTTACTTCTTTTGCAATTTTTTTTCTTGTTTTTCTTGCACAATTAAATTCAAGTTCAAGAATGTTCTAGAAATAGAACTATATAGAAGAAAATGTGATAACCCAGAATCTGACGAAAACAGATTTGTTACAAACTTTGTCAGTAAATACTTTATCAGCAAAAATAACGAAATTTGTCATAAACATGATAGCAAATCGACTATGGAAAAAGCCGAGCAAACGCTACCATCTCGTGACTATTTAAATGATACACAATGATTTCAATTTACTTACCACTATTATCAGCGTTAATTGATATCAAGATTAATCTATAAAATTAGTATGCCGGTTCTTGCTGGATACAGAAGCACGCTTTATCACAGAACGCGAAGCTTAAA
Source organism: Acromyrmex echinatior (assembly GCF_000204515.1). Next base: position 34,403 of record NW_011627736.1, on the reverse strand, counting down.
GCAAAATACAAATGTGAAATAAAAAGGGAAGCAAATATAAGATTCAAAATGTATCTAGGCTGTATAATATATCACGGTTGCGTTATTGATCACAATGGATCACAACCTAGACCGGAGTTGGACTGAAATGCACTGAAAATCGACTCATACACGTGATTATATTCTCCTTTATCTCCCAACCTTGAATTCTATATATCACATGATCATGTTCGACAGCTGAATTTCAAGCTTCGTCATCGATAGTCGGTTATGTCGGCACTACCGATTATCCATTCGTAAAATTTATCTACAGCTATCACTGAATCTTCAAACATGCTGTTTCCAGCTGTTTTCCGTTGTATTGACTGACGTAACCCGAAGTTACATCGATAGCACGCGATCATGCCGCCGAAGAAGAACGCCGGTGCCGCGAAGTCCAGCAAGGGAAAATCCTCGGAGGAGAGCAGCGGTGGGAAGACAGAGAAAAAAGGAGGAACTTCGGTGAAGGTGAGGATGTATTTTAACATATTTGGAATTTATCTGATAGCGACGTGTGTGTCATATGTAATCAGTCTTTCAATAATTGGTTACTCCAGTTACAAATGTTGTATATAAATAGACTTTTATTATTGACTGTTATGTCATTTACGTCATGCAATTATTTCCCTGAGCATAGGTTAGACATATCTTGTGCGAGAAACAGTCCAAGATATTGGAGGCATTGGAGAAGTTGAAGGCTGGTCAGAAATTCAATGAGATTGCGGCAACATACAGCGAGGACAAAGCCAGATCTGGGGTAACACAAAGAATATATTTATATTCTTTTGATATATGAATAATTGGAGAGGAAATGTATTATAAATCTTTTGTTAATGCATTATTTTAAAGGGTGATCTTGGTTGGATGACGCGAGGTTCCATGGTGGGACCTTTCCAAGACGCTGCCTTTGCATTACCAGTTTCTAGCCTGGGATCTCCAGTTTATACGGATCCACCGGTAAAAACGAAGTTCGGGTATCACATCATAATGGTGGAAGGTAAAAAGTAATCAAAAATAATTGCCAAAACTTTTTTAAACTCTTTTGTGAATACCTTGTCTTGTTACATATCTGATGGAGTAAATATATATTATATCATTTAGGTATTGATTTTTTAAACATCTGTGATACTTATTGTAATAAACATATCTTGAATTTTTACATGAAGAAAGTCAGGATAATTTAACCCGATAATATACTTGCCATAAATTGACATATAAAGTAAAATGATGTTTTTTAATAATAAATAAATTCGTCAAATTATTCATCCATAAATTTATTGCTATCTGAATATATATAATTAGTATAATATTTTAGGAATATATAATTTTTTAATAAAGTGAACTAATCTATAAATCTTGAACTGCAGTCTCTTTATTAAATATAATTTTTCATGTGTATCTATGATTATATCTAGGAATATAAATAGTGATATTTCCTGAAGTTACCATTCATAAAATTTCCATTAAATAATTTATGTTTTTTGGGCAAATGAGAGTATGGAAGTATTAAATACAATAAATAAGATGTTCTATATACTATTCAGTCGCTTCACTGGCGTGTCATATAGATGCGCTTTTGAACGTTGTAACTTTATAGATATGCTTAAACCTGCTCAAACCAAGATAAAGCTGTCATTGCTTAGTTTTTTTTCCATTATATACGAATATTAGGATTAGTGAAGCGAACATATTTCAAAAGAGACTCGTTATCCTCGCAAACCCATGGTTTCTTGTGATGACATGCCACGTCGTGCCAATTCACTCCATCGTTGTAGAATTGATTGAGGATTGCAAGGCAATTTTCAGGAGCGCCGCCCTGAAGAGCCTCACGATTATCAGGTTGCGGTTTGCCGATGCTAAAAATGTACATATTGTCCACAATAATTCTTGCGAGATACATACATTATTGTTTTTGTTATTTTGTGTCGTATATATTTGAGGAAGTTGAGTATTAGATATACCCTGAGTATTGATATGCGTGTACATACAGAGATCATTGATTACAGAACAGATAATAACAGGGATTTACACTGAATAGAAAAAGATCTAATCACAACCGTTCGACATCCTTGATCTCAATAATGAAAGTAGCATTTGTACTCTCTTGGCTCATCTTGATATAAGTATTCTAATAGGCGTTATTTTCACATACAAAATTACAGGTTGATATATGCTATAAGAATGCGTTATAATGCGAATAATAAGTCTTACCCGCCACTCTCAGACCAGTCATTTTGGCTACGATCGTTGGTCGGCGCGAGCTTCTGTAACTCGGCGGTCCAGAACCAGCCGTTGATATGAAGAGGCTGTAGATCCGGCCGGTCACAGCCTTTGAAATCACATAGACGACCGGAGGTCCAGATGTACTTTATGTTGTCTACAAGAGAAACGTTTCATTTCGTCATCCTTTGTTTTTGTTTCCACAAATACAGTCTCAACTTGCAGAATCATGCATACTTTGAACGATGTGGCTCTTGATGAACTCGTTCTCGGCGGAGGTTTCCAACGAAACCAGGTCCATACAACGTTGTCGGCAGAAGTTTCTACCAGACAGCCAATCTACCTCCTGTCCAGTTGTCCTCGAATCGGCCCATGAGAAGTAATAGCCTTTTCCATTGAATCGTCGATGGATGCTTCCTGTGAAAAACCGTAATTAGAAGATGAAGCAAATCAGATAGGCAATAGACAATAGGCCATAATCTTTATGAATATCTTTGAACGCGAGAGTTTACCGGGAAGAGTCGGAGTGAAAGTTACGAAATTAGTGTCAGTCGTGATGGTGACCTCAGGGGACCACAGTCACGACCTAGACATTGGCACCCGTATAGTATGCTGATTACATCGTCACTTTCTAAATAAAGAAAAAGAAAGTTTTTTATGAGGCGTGTCTTGGAACGCGTGGATAGGCTACGCCTAATGAATGAATAATCGGTTATCTGAGTTCCGTACATACCACATTCTTTCGTCTTAGAAGTCTAAAAGCTCGACGATGATGTTCAGATAGTTTTGTATTATGATTTAATTCTTCAACTATTAGATTTTTTATAAGATTTTTATATGGAATAGAGAAAACAAATTCATCTTATTTTAATAAAGATGAAAAATGAATAAAAATAGACAATTAAGAAAATAATATATAATCAAGGCGACTCCATAAAAGTCAACCACAGGTTGTTTATATTTATAATACGAGATATAATTTTAATTAAAATTTTAATGAAAGGAGTCTTTCAACTTATAAGTTGAAATTATTTCATTATCTTTAATAAAAATAGAATTTAAAAAACAGGAATAATTTAAATAAAACTTAATCTTTTTTGGGATATATTTAATATATTCTTCAAAGTAGAAAACTCGATTGATAAATCTTTTATTACGAATTATTTTGATTAATAATATAGCTTATCAGAATCTAGGAACCGGAAGTTTCCTAAAAGATTTCTTATTCTTGATCAAAATCTGGGAACCGATTCCAAAAGATTTCAAGATTATATTCTTGGAAAAAAGGAAAATTTTATTTATCTACGAATTATCTTTGTTTACAATGTAGCTTAGAACCTGGACTGATTCCCAAAAGATTTTCCATTCCAAAGCAGATAAGCATGAACGTTCTAGCAATGATATATTATCACCATTTCGATCCAATCAAAAAACGATGAACATGAAAATGCCAACCGACATTCCGTACTACTTACGAGGACGAGGACATTTCCAATTCAAATGCGTTCGGGTTATACTGCTGTCGGTGTCATCGTCACACTTTCTATAACGAGCGTGAACCCAGAAAGACGCGAGGTATAAGGCTGGATGGGCACGTATAATTAGCCATGGTGTTAACTAACGATAGATCGATGTAAGAGGACGTGTTGGACGGGGATGGCTGAAGAGTTAAACAATGACCTCGAAGCGGACCGAGGCAGAGTAGGAAGTAAAAAATCAAAGTAGAAGGAGAATTCCGTCATAGGATTATGGGTCACGGCCTCTCTTTAATAATAAATATTGAAAATACTTTCTCTAGTTCGAGGTTTTCTTGGATAAACAATCTTCTTGGATAGTCAATTGTGAAGGGAAACAGGAATAAGGAAGACTCTCTCCAGCGTGAATCTTTAAGCATCGCGGGAACACATTACTTATCTAAGTAGAAGATCAACAAAGGTTCTCTAAATGATGATTTCTACGACCAATCTAGTAGCATAAAATTAATAATGACAACAGCAATTTCCTCTATCAGCCGAGAATAATACAGCATCAAATTAATTACTTCTAATTTTTAAACAATATTTTTAAAAATTAATTTTACACGTCATTTTTTTTCATTTCTCTCTCTTTCTCATTTCTAAGCAATATAGAAATTTAAAGGCTATACAAAGGATAAAAAATTTTTAATGTTTTTAGAAGTTATTTTCAAGTTCCTTAGCTAGATTAAAATAATGATACATAAATGTGCGAAAAGTAAACGATATAATTTAATTAGGTATGGTTTATTATTTTGATATACTATATAATTTTATAATTTCTTTCTAGATCAAAAAACTGCAAATAATATGGTCAAAATTTATATTTTATATTTTTTTGTTATGAAATGTTTAATTTATGTTATATAAATGTTTCCGCTACAGAACAAACTTGCGTTGACTTTTATGCTTTTTAATAATATTGACATAAAAATGGGACTTACTCTGCGCGCAAAGTGCTGGATTCGGTGATTCTAGAATTCGACCGCTGGGTTGTGGTTGAAATTGGGCAGAGGACAACGTCACCAAAGCAGTAAGAAGTATGAATGTTATCATTTTTCTTCTTTTTACGCCACGGTCACTAAAGAAATATGAAATTAATGTGCATGAATATAATTTCCATAATCCGTTCTAATTTAAAGAAATTTACATTTAGCCTATTGTGATCATTAGTGCTTTCTTCATTATCTGCGGATTTACATAAATGTCCGAACTTTCATGAAGAAGCAGAACTCTTAAACCGGTTTCGTGATGCCAAAATTATATAGGGTGGTACCTTATGCTCAATCAGCTTTTTTTTTGTGTGACATAAATACTTCAATTAGTGTCAGTAAATATTATTTTTCTTGCAAATAATAATATTAAAATATAATATCAATTATACAGAATCCATTCTCAATAATTTTACTGAATGTTAGATATAAATATTGCAATTTTTTAAATATTAATTACATTGATTAAAATTACTTTGTAATAATTTGATTAATTCGTAATAATTTGAAATTTAACATTTAATATTTTACATAGAATGATATAATAATTGAGGTAATCTAACTTCTTATTATAAATCATCAAAATATAATTTTAACTGCATAATTTACACGTTAAATTATTTACACGTTAAATTAATTTACCAATTTTCATCTGCGATCGAGTGCTTTCCTTGTTAAATTTACCTTTTTTTCTTGTAATTGATTGTAATGATTGAGCGGTTGAATGTCTCCACCAAAGAAATGTCAAAAGAACGAATATCCACTGTTGCCTTGCAGACGTTCTGCAAAGAACTGCAATGCCTTCTTGGCAGGCACCCCTATATATACACAAGGAGGACACGTCGTGTCAGTACTTTTACCACCCAGTGAATAACGTTTTCGAGAGACTCGCCCATCACGAAGACTTTGACGCTGTACGTTTCGTGAACCCCGTTCCCTCCCTTTCTTCCTCTCTTGTGTAAGGAGGACCATGCTTGGGCATGGAGATATATTTCCGATGATATTTCAAGTGATGCTCAAAAACTCTTCCGTCCTCGATACGGAAAGAACCTTTTCTCCAAAAAATATGGAATATTGGAACAGCCTTGTCTTAAAGAAAAAAAAAAAAAACTTTCCTTCTGTTATTGCCATGCGGCAGCAATCGCGCGAACATGAAAGCGGACAATACGCGTAATGACATTTGGATTGCAGAATGTACTTCTAAAAATAAAATGAATAGAACAGTTATTGCAACCACGAAGAGATTTAAAACCCAGAACCATTGCATCATTTGAATTTGATATGGTTCTAATTCCGAGTTCTTTGCGCCTTACGATAGTTTCTAAACACACAATTATTCGGATGTCTGCTTTCGATTTTCACTTATTTGTATGTTAATTAAACTGTGAATAATTATTCATATTGAATGTAGTCAATATTTAATGAATGCGTGCAAAGTTGACGTATACATTGACTATATCATTTGGAAATGCCTTAAGGTCGCAATATATTTAATTTTTTTTCATGTTACTGTTTATCCATTTATAATCATAAGTGATTCATAGATTTTTTCATGCCGAATTCTAATCCGTAGTCAAAATTACTTCATCACATCAGATTTATGAGATATTTTAATCTAAAAATGCCGAAATAGGCCTTTTTGGCCTTTTGAATTCGAATATCTCGGAAACTTGACGCGATGGAACAATTTTGGTTATGGATTTGATTTTAACATGTCGAAAACTTTCAGGATTATATACTGCTATTTTTAGGTAAAAAAAATTTTGTACTCCTCTGTGTAATTAATGGTTATTTCTCATTACATTGACTGCGTTCAGCAGAGAAAACTAATCTGCAGTTAGTGCTTAGTGGTTCTTTAATATGATTTTTGCCTTTAGTTTTTCGCAGAATCCAAGTATATGTATAGGAATCAATTATATTAAAGAATCATTAAGTGTTAATTGATGATATAATTTTTTTCGCAGCGCCATACATCCCAATAAAAAAGTCCAATAAAAAAACAAATTTTGAAGACTTTCAAAAGTCGAGAGTCTGAAGATAATATATAATTTCTCTAAAATAATTCAAGAGAATTTTCTACTGAAACATTAATTTTCACATTTCAAAACAAAATTATTCTTTAAAGTTCAATTTTCGCAGATTATATGAAAAGTGGAAAGTAAAATCTTTGTTTGCCAATGCTGAGTGAAAGGGGAGTAAAGTACACGAAAGCATGAAAATTGAAATAACGCTGCGTCAAAAGTTCTCGGAAAAAGCATACATTCCGCAATACCCGCAAATATGTAGAATTGATTAACGGCACGATCATCAGCAGGACCGTTTGACTGCGTTTGACATGATGACTTTGCGAGAAAACGTAGACTTTCGCTAACACGCCCGTTGAATTTTAAGCGGTTCGTCCAGACATTTTTATGGGACCATCAAATAAATGTTAATGCGCGTGATTGGCTTGTGTGAGCTTCATTCTTAGATCCTGAGAATTTTTCGTTGTGTGAACATTTAATTTCTGCAAATTCTCACTCTACAAAAATTCAATTAGAATTAGAATAAAAATTTAGAATTAGAATAAAAATGTTACTTATTGAAGTTGTCTGTATGAACTTAAACTCAGAAATAATTTTAAAAACAAGATATTTGAGTTTCTTTTTTTAGAAAAGATAATTTGAGTTTCAAAAAACGATTAAAAATATATAGACATATTGGCGCTAATTTCAATGTCTTTTGTTATCAAATAAAATTGACCATTGGCTTTCCTTTGTCTCTCGATTGATGCGCTTAAATAATATACATGATATAACATCATGTAAGACAAGATATTAGAAATCAGGGACTCAGATCGAAATAAAATTTCAGTCCGGTTACAGTCACGGTCAGAGGTTGTATTCAATTTTCGGTTTCAGTCCGGTTCTGGTCTTTTTATCGGATTACGATTTCGATCTTTTTCGATCCCGGATCGGAAAAGTCCGAAATCCAAGCGATTTCAGCTCTTTTATTGACAACGGTGACCGTACCTATTTACATTTCAGTTTTTTTTTTGTTATGATTATGGATATGATTTATTGTAGAAAAAGGTATAATATAATAAGCATAAATTGCATATAAAAATTCACGTTTATTGAAAGAAACATTTTTTAAGGGAGTCTTTTATACATTTGAGAGCCGATTTTAAAGGTATTTTTAAAAAATTTTTTTAATGAATAAAAATTTAAGTATACTTTAAAAATAATAACAGATGTAGAAAGTGCATACATGTAAAAAAATTTTTTTTAATGTTTATTTTTTATAAAATAGTAATAAGTACTGAAGTTAGACCTGCGAACACAGTCAAACTGCGATAAAAGTAAAAGTGATATTGTTGGTCTGGAAGCAAAATTGGAGTTTTTTCTTAATGAGTGGACTTGCAATTCTCGCCTGAATTAGGATAATTAATATCACATACATATTTTCAAAATATTCACAGTTTGAAAAAATGATATGAATTTTACTTATTTTTTCCTTTTATTTGATCTTCTAAAAAAATAGAAAAAAATAACGTAAACTATTAATTCTAGTTCAGGCGATAATGTTCTCCGAGTGTAAAAGTAGAAATCGGACTAATAGGTTTTTTAGAATCATGATCACCATATTCGAAAACACGATTTCGAGAAAAACGCGTTTAAAGTTTTGAAACATTTAATAGACTTTGTCCACTGTCATTTTTAACAGGGACCCGGACCGGCCGAAATCGAAATCGATAACTCGACTGTAACCGTTATTTTATTTAGTACAAGTATCGCTCCATTTTCCGTTAGAAATGAAAGTGACGCTCAAAAGGGAACGAAACTCTGCTCCATTCAGTTTCGGTTCGGTCCGAGTCCTTGTTAGAAACCCAGCAAATGAGAATGGATTGAAATAAATTGAAATGGATTTAAATTTTCAGAAATATTGATTCACGAATATTAAAATGAATGCTTTTCAATGCATTTTTATTCATTTATAGAGAATTGCATGGAGTATATCTCTAAATCTAAAAATATCTTTAAATCTAAAAATAATATTAGCTTTTTCTGTGTGTGCATTGTGAATACTGTACAATTCAAAATTTTGAATAGGAAATGCAGTTTTTCAATTCAATTGAATCTAATTGAATCCAATTGAATCCAATTAAATCCAAAGAAAGGTATTTAAAATACGCATTTGGATAGAACAAAATTTCAATCCATTTTAATCCATTCTCGTTTGCTGGGAAATGACAGTAGACAAAATCTATATGTATATGAGTCTAGCAGTGATACTTGCTTAACAAATCATTTCATCAAATTTAATAAAAAAAGACAATAAAAAAATTGTTTTTATTTTTCATTGAAATAAAAACAAAATTATAAGAACAAAATGAAGGAAAAAAAATGTTTGCCAACTAATTTAATTTCTGTTTTAATAAATTGCTTATTATGTATATATCTCCGTTGTATCATAAATCATTAATCTTCGTGTAATCAATATCTATTGTTTAATTTGCTTTCCATGTGGAACAACTAAAACATCATTCATGATCCATTTGATCCATTTCAATCCGCAAATAATCTCTACTTTCCAAACAGTCATGTTTAATTTTTCAAAACAATTTTATTATCACACTCGACATTACCGACCGTCAGTAAATATGGTCATCAACTATATCGACCAGCCGGATAACATATGCGCGTGCGCACTCGTAAGTCTAATGTTTTTTTTACTCCAAACAAACGCTCCGACGATTGTATATGTTTTCGTGGGACCATTGCGGAGTATATTGGAATACACGGACACACGCGACGTTTTACTCCCTGCTTCCGGGGACGAGGTGGATAATCGCTGAGTAATCCGGCCCGTCGATCAGCGGTGTGTCGCGTAGAGGAGCAACAAGTCGCCTTGCCTCTCATCGCCAGCGCGCCCGTGGTCGCGGTACCTTCGTTGCACGAGCGTGGATACAACATGTCCGCTACGACCCGGGTCGGTGTGGTCCCCGGGATCTCGTACTACGCGTGCGGCGCGATACGATGATGCGCGCGCGACGTATACGATCTTAGGGGGTAAACGCGATGCGTCCACGCGCTACGTCGACGACGGCGTACGACGATCTCGCGTACAACGACGACGACGACGGCGACGACTTTGCATACGCATTGTACGACGATGACGGAGTCGGAACTTTGCCGGCTATGCGCCGAGACCAAGGACAGTCTCATCGGGATCTACGACGCCGAAGGCCAGAAGCTCGCGATCGAGGCCAAGATCGCGAAATGCCTGCAGATACAGGTACATGCAGTTATCACGGTCAACTGGCAGCTCTGTTTCCTCGTCTGCCTGATCTAAGAAGATGAGAATGTATTTTATTGAATGTAACTACTGTTACACAGTTTCTTTTTGAAAGAAAAAATTTTAAATATTAAGAATAAATATCTTAATTTTAAATACTAAGAATAAAAATCTTAAATAATATATTATAATATGTAAGTTCCATTTCACGCAAGTGTGCATGATATATCATTTTATCCTTGTTATTCACCGAATATTAAAGAAAGATAAAAATAATAACATTATGCACATCATGCATGAAACGGAATGCATTCAATATATCCTCTTATTTTGTTATATTTTTATATCCAAGAAATCTAAGTTCTTTAAAATTCATTAATTTATTTAATTCTTGAACGAAAATTGTCTTTTTCGAAAATTTAAAAAATAGAGATGTTAGGTCAAACAAACTTCAATTTTATGCATAATTCTTTTATATTAGGTGTTGGAATTAATTCGTAGCGTTTTACAAGTGATGGGAAGTACTTTCATTAATGTATTTTTTAATGCTCATGTGAAATAAATAACATTCTTTCATGTAAAACGCTACGAATTAATTCCAACACCTAATATTAGAAACTTAATAAATTTTGCAAAGATAATGTTTAAGTTTATATTTCATTAAAATAATAAAACTATAGTTTTTATTTAAGAAATAATTTACTTGTAAACTCAATTTCCTTATTTTGTAAATTATATTACTTCTGATATATTTTTATTTGTAATAATTATTACGATTGCACAGGTTGTAATAACAGATGGCTTGCCACTCATGGTTTGCATAGACTGCTGTGATTCATTGAACCAGTGCAATGAATTCTTTGAGAAGACTAATCAAGCACAAATATCTCTGAAACAATTGCTAATAGATCCAAAGTCTGAACCACAACCGACCGAACCAAATATAGATTGTGTTGAGGAGACCGTAGAGTTTCCAAAGAATGAAGCTAACAATAAGGAGGAGATTATCCAATGTCAATTATCTGGCAATTATATCAATGAAACAGTCAATATCTTGAATAATTCTTACTTCATTGAGGGATGTAATAAAAACGCGAATTCCGAAACTCAAGAAATGCAAGATAATGCAAAACAGAAGAAGTGTAAGATACAGATAAAGAAGAGCTCTCCCAAACAAACTAAGAAAAAATTAAAGAAAAAAGGTCAGATACAAAAGATTGAAGAAGAATCTGAGCTTGATATACCTTCTCAAGTAGACAAGGAACAGAATGATGTCGCAAATGAAGTCATAGATAATTATATGCCTGGTAAGATTAATTTATAAAAAATGTGTTTTTTTTTTATTATTTGTTTTATTTCTTAAAAATTGTCATGTATATATATGTATATGTAATTAATGACTATATCGATCTATCGTAAATCTAATATAATATGTACTTTTAAAGTAGAGACAGAATCAAATTTAGAAATAAGAGAAACACGAACGATAGACCCAACAAAGCATGGAAGAAAAAAGACAGAAGGTTTGGAGAGATATCCTTGGTTATGTACAGATTGTAATGACAAATTACCATCTCTAGAAGCATTAGAGGAGCATCATGAAATGGTGCATAATCAGCAAGCCAAGTATATGTGTGTGCAATGTTGTAAGGTTTATGATAAATATTATGGGTTTCTTACTCATGTTAAAAGGCATAAGAATAAAGCGAAGTTCAGGTAAAAATTATTTGCTGTTATATCAGGATTGTTTAAGAACTTTGTATATATTCGTATATTAATACAATTTAATTTATTTTTAGCTGTGACGATTGTGGAAAATCATTTGTACATAAAAAAGTATTAGACTCTCATAAGACAATTCACAGCGAGGAACGGCCATATGTGTGCCAAACTTGCGGTAAAGCTTTTAGGCAGCAAAGTGCTTTATGTATTCATAATCGATGCCATTTACCTGAAACTATGAAGAATAGATTTCCATGCGATCAATGTGATAAAAGGTATAATCTATTTTTTTTAAATTACACATTTTAGAGAATTTTTATACGTTAATAAAAAAGTTTACTTTTTTAGGTTCTCAACAAAACCAAATCTTGTAACACACAAACGTATTCATTCTGGTGTCAGAAACTTCACGTGCGATCAATGTGGTAAAAGTTTCATACAGAAAGGAAATTTAGAAGCTCATTTCTTAACTCATTCACCAGATAAGCCATACAATTGCTCTCAATGTACAAAAGCGTAAGTAAAAATATAATATTCTTTTTTTTCCTTAAGTCTATAGTTAAATTTAATATTCAAAAATAAAGTAAGGCTCTATATGTATAAAACAATGAATATAAAACATGAGTAGAATAAAATGATGGCAAAGAATCAACGACATAAATAATAAAGAATATAATAAACATAATATAATAATATAATATAATAAACAAAATAATAGCTATAATAATTACATACATTTCGACTCTGATCGGATCATTATCAATGTTACAAAATATAAAAATAAAGACCTTAAGAACAATCAAATAAATTACATTAGTTCGTTTCTTGTTAACTGTTTAAAAAAATTAACACTTCTTGTTACTGTTTAAAAAATTATTTTTATATTTTGTAACATTGATAATGACCCGATTGAAGTTGAAACGTATGTAATTATTATAGCTATTATTTTGTTTATTATATTATTTCTTTATTATTTAAGTTTAATATTATATGTTTAAATTTTTTTACAAATTTTTTTGGTATTCTTAAAAATTTTAATATATATATTTTTTATGTACAATTGAATGAAATTTTGAACGAAGCTGCCTCTTTTATATTTAATACACTTCAGAATAGCATAAAAATATCATCATCATTATGATGAGATGATAAACTGGTGGAATAAAAGTTAGAAATAAATTCGGGATTTTGAAATAAGAGTATAAACTTTCAGATTTAAAACACCCTTACAATTGAAAAAACATGAAACAGTACATACTGGTGCCAAGCCGCATCAATGTGCTGTATGTGGACGAACTTTTAGAGAGAAAGGAACCTTGAGAGAACATCACAGAATTCATACCGGTGCAATGCCGTTTACCTGTGAATTCTGTGGAAAGTGCTTCCGTTTTAAAGGGATATTAACTGTAAGTTATTATTATGAAATCTAATTACACTTTGCTCTATTTAATGCGATTATCTCACATTTGCAGACACACAGGCGACAACACACCGGAGAGCGTCCGTACAGTTGTTTGGAGTGTCAGCATCATTTTACGAATTGGCCAAATTATAACAAACACATGAAACGTAGACATGGAATTAATACTTCTCACACTAAGCATCTAACCAATAATCAACAATTGCAACAGCAGCAGCCGACCGAACAAACACAGACTCCGATACAACAGCAGTCTGCTGAAGAGGATCCACTTCCAATACCTCAAACAGAATCAACGACAGTACAAGTAGATATACATTTTTTATAATATTACATATACATATATATTTTTATAATATTATTAGGTGTTGGAATTAATTCGTAGCGTTTTACAAGTGATGGGAAGTACTTTCATTAATGTATTTTTTAATGCTCATGTGAAATAAATAACATTCTTTCATTAAAAACGCTACGAATTAATTCCAACACCTAATATATATACATTTTCTTATTTGTTAAGTATTGTTTGTTTTATTGCATTACAATGGGTCCTGAGAGGGTCAAAGTTTTCAAATTTATTTCATTATAATTGTAATTTTTATGAGAAAAAGATTATAAGCAGCATCCTATATATTCTCTACTTTGCAGAATTACTGGATTCAAATTTTCTTATAATTTTTTTTAGAAGCTTTCAAATAATGGATATTTAAGTGCCTTTAAAGTTAAGTAGCACATAATTTTATCATTTAGGTGTTGAATTAATATTCTATTTTATGTGTGTACAGCAATAATAATTAAAGTAATAATAATTGAAAAAAATATAAGATAAATCACACTGCATTCAAGATAGACTATATTTAATTGAAAAATGTATGAGAAAGCGCAAATCTTATTGTTTAGATAATTTACAGGTATTTGATTAACGCAAAGGATCATTTTAATGTTGTATTTTTACAGGTAATACAAGCAGTTCCTCATGCTTCAGCATCACAACCGATAGTCATCCAAGCTATTCCAACAACTGCTATTCAGACTTTTCAAACGGATGTCACTAGTACTGTCCAAGAAACGGTATTCAGAGATCGAAACACATATTTCAATCCAGTGCCAGGGTTACAAAACTTTTTGCCAACGAACTTGCCGTATAACTTTTACAGCATTCCTAATGTTACGGAAAATGATTTAATTCAACATAGGTAAAAGTTAAGATGAAGCTTGAATAAAGACGACTATGTTTTTGTGCCGATTGATTAAAGTTGGAAAACATGCGACAATAACGTATTAAATCAATATAAAATTTCTAAATATCTAAATTGGTTTACGGTCTAAAAATAAGATACTTATTGTTTAGACATGCAAACAGAAAAGTCAATAATTATTTAAATATGTTATAATTTAAATAATTAGTTCGCATGTAATCCTCACAGAATCTAAAAGCTAAAAGATTGGAACAAAAACATGGGAACTAGTTAAATGCATAAGTACATAAATAGTATCAGCCTTTTGTATAGAATCAGACAAAATAATTATATACGTTTTATATTGTACCATTATTAGTATTGATAATACTAGATCATTGTATATATATATATATATACACTTGTTTAATCACATTAATTATCAAATATACTTGGTGAACACATTTCGTAAAAATTTTTGTAATAAAAAATGTATATTTTATCTCCCCAACTCATGTATCATTACAAATGTTTGTGTTCTCATTGTGACTTTTTACGATATCTAAAATTTTGTTTCCAAGTTTTACATAATTTATGCATTATGCAATATTAGTATAAACATTTTATTGCTTATCAAATCAATTATTGAATCTTACTCTTCTTTGCTCGATAACTAGACAGTAGAGGGTTCTCTATCAGGGATAGAAGATCACGTGTAGGATTAATGCTAGATATCGAGAGGGAGGGAGACTCGTATCGTTCAATACCGTATCTATGTGTCGAAATCTGATTGCGCAAGCATAAATATTAACATCTGCTTTTTTTATTACGGAGCGGAACCGTTAATTTGAAACATTACGTCATTGATAACGTGCGTTTTCGGGCAGCTGCTATTTTTGTCGAATAATAATTCTCGTATTACTCGAAATACAAAAGAGATCCTTATAAGAATTCCGCCGGATTATACCGTAGATAACCTAAAAGAATCAGTGATTAGAATGGATTTTCATGATGTCACTCATTGCATTTTCGACATGGATGGTTTATTACTAGGTAAGAACATTTTGGATTGTGTGTGTTATAAATAATATTTACACAATTTTGTATTTTATAACGATTTCAATATTAATTGATCCAGCAAACGAGAATGGATTAAAATGGATTGAAATTTTTTTCTATCCGTATTTTAAATAGCGAATACTTTTTTTTGAATTTAATTAGATTCAATTAGATTCAATTGGATGCAATTGGATTGAAAAACTGTATTTTTTATTCAAAATTTTGAATTGAACAGTATTCATAATGCACAGAAAAAGTAATATTATTTTTAGATTGAAAGGCATAGAGATGTACTCCATGCAATTCCTATAACTAAATAAAAATGCATTCAGGATTGAAAAGCATTTATTTTAACATTCATGAATCAATATTTCTGAAAATCTGAATCTATTTCAATTCATTTCACTGTATCATTGTGCTACTGTACAATGTGATGACATATTTTTATAATGACATCAATTCCTTTTGGCGATCGTGACATTGAGATATTTGCAGAAATGCATTTTTTAAAATAATTTATATTAATTTATTTGATTTCCTTTATAATGTAGATACAGAATCTATATATACAATGGCGTACAATCATGTCACTCAGGAATATGGGAAAACGTATGGCTGGGAGCATAAAGCGAAAATTATGGGTAATAAAACTACTGAAGCTTTGCAGAATTTAATAGAAATGTTACAGCTTCCGATTACAGTGCAATCATTTGAAGATAAGCTCACTCCTATATGCAAAGAAGTATTTCTTCAATGTAATCTTATGCCAGGTAAATTATATAAGATGAAAGTGATTTAGCATTATATTCTGATTGATTTTAATTGTATGTAGGTGCAGAAAAGTTGTTGCAGCATCTTAAAAAGAATAATATACCTATCGCATTAGCTACAAGTTCAAGCGAGGAGAGTAGCGATTTAAAAACTCAAAAATGGAAACACTTATTCGATCTGTTCAATCATAAAGTGTATGGTGGTTCTGACCCAGAAGTCATCCGAGGAAAACCACATCCAGATATATTTTTAATTGCCGCAAAACGTTTCCCTGATAATCCTGATCCTTTAAAGGTTTGTTGTATATTTCAATATATATTTTATATATACATTTTTAAATCAAAATTCATATTTATTTATCTATATATAGTGCTTAGTCTTTGAAGATTCACCGAATGGAGTACAAGCTGGTATCGCTGCTAAGATGCAAGTGGTAATGGTGCCAGATCCTCAGCTTCCTAAACACCTCACCAACAACGCAACGTTGGTCTTAGAAAGTTTGGAAGACTTCAAGCCAGAAGATTTCGGCCTACCGCCATTTATAGCATAAAAATATAATTAAATCATTTGCCTTCCTATATACAAAGGAAGTATAGATTGCAAAAGAGAATATTATAACATATTTTATAGGCAGGTTTTAATCATTAATTAGCATTAATTAATTAAAGTCTGACTGATGTACATAGATCTGATTTGAAAAAAGAAAAAATATGTTTCTGCAGATATATATTTTCATATAACATATGGAAGTTACTGCCTGAAATCGAAAACGATGACTGCACATATCGCATACAAAAGATAATTCTTCGTTCCCTCCCATATGTTTATTAATAGGATGAAGTTCCAATTATAGATATATTTATGTATCGATTATATTTACTGAACGTTAACTTTTTAAGTTGACCAGAAAGACGACCAGAAAGTATTAATCGGACCTAGACTTATTTTTCAGATAAAATTTAAAATAAAATACAAAGTTTAATATCATAAAGTGATAATAATGCTTAGCAAAGTTCTTCGAATCGATCAAAAACTTAACACCGCAATATTTAAAAAAAAAATAAGATCGCAAAAATAATACTTTTGATTTTTCAACTCTCCCTTGTCTTTGAGTCTTAAAGTGTAAAGAATATTGCACATATTCTACAAAATATTAGTTATTTAATGTATAAAAATTACACAAAGAAAAAGTAAATATTTTGTCGTAAATATTTTGTTGAGAAGATAATTCTTTGTGCAATTTTTCTTTAATAAATAAAATTTTAATTAATTAAATCTTTTATTAATAAATCTTTAATAAATTAATTTATATCTTTATGTTCAATCCATGTTCTTTCATATACATATATTAACGTACAATATACATAAATATCGATAAAAAAAATTTGTTACCAGACAAAATCTGACAGATTCCTGTCAATGCCTTCTTTCATTTAATACAACTATTTTATTAAAACACTATACATATTATAATACATACAAGATTAACACAATAAAATATATCTATTTTTGACATGCCAATTCTTGAACCCTTCCAAGTATCTCTTCGGACTTCAGGTTTGATAGAGGCATGCAACGTTCTACGCCACATTCTGCAAAATTAGTAATTTACAGGGATTATGATTATATAATTTATATTAAAGTTGCATTCCATTATTCATGTATCGAAAATATAGTATACGTTATGCAAATTATGAAAATTATTTCACTATGTGGAGTGAATAATAGAACAATATTTAAATAAACAATATTTATATTGGAAAAAAGAAAAACAAATGTAAACAATTTGTAAATCAACTTTATTTTAGACTTCAACTTGATATTAGATGCTTTCTATTTAGGAGACATAGTCGACACAAATATCATTCTAATTTTGTTATTCACAGAATGCCAAGGATAGAAAGCCGTTTTTGTCGATTATGGGTGCTTTCCATTTGACACAAATTGACACAAGTATTGTTCTATGTCACTCTCTGAATATCAAGAAGGACAGAACGATGCTTGTGTTGATTAAATGTGTCATTAAATGGAAAGCACTCTTGTTTCTTCATTCCGTTTTTTTAAAGAAACGTAACTATTGTGTCTTTAGATTTTTACATACCGTAACGTGCATACAGCTTTGGCTCAATCGACGAGCATTCCCTGATTAAAACGGGAAATCTCGGATTATTTTTTTTTAATGGTACATACTGTTGCTCGATGAAGTCTCTGCAAGGTTCACACACAAAAATTAGCAGACTGAAATTAAATTGGATCGCTGACAGAACATCCGTCTATATCGTACAACTTTTTTACCTCACGCCTTGACTAGATTTGGATGTTTGACAAAGAAGGATCCTCAACTCTTTCAAGTGCTTTCCGAATTTTACAGTAGCCATTTTTTATAGCTAAGAACTTGGGAAAATACAAATCACTTTCATCACAATTTCAACCATACACAATTTTATGTTTTGGTTAAGTTAGGTTAGAATTCCGTTGTTATATCATCTGATTCACTAGAAAGTCTAGAGACTTTTAGACCACAGACTCTTGCATAATGCATAGTGCATAAACGAATCAACTAAGAGCCATTCCACAAACTTGCATAGCCGCATAAACATATGCATAAAGAAAATCATCCAATCGTATTTTACGTTTGCCTTTATGACAGAAATGTGATTAGATAATTTTCTTTATGCATATGATTATGCGGCTATACAAGTTGTGTAAAATACAAAATATATGGTGGTATGGTGATTCCTAATCAGGATCTTTCCTTTCCTCCCATTCTATGGAAAAGAAGAATTTCGATTGGTTGATTTCCCTTATGTACTATGCATTATGCAAGAGTTGTGCTGTAGCTATTTAAATAAAAGTCTGGGTATAATTCATGAAACTTTTTTCCTAGGATGAAAAGTGAAAAGTGAAAAATTTCTTCATTAATTTCAATGGTTAAAATTTTCACTTTTCACTTTCCATCCTAAGGATAAAGTTTCATGATTGATACTCTGGACATTTTCAACTGTTTCCTGATAGGATAATCTTAAACTTAGACAAACATGGCGAAACATTACAATTAGGAATGAATTTCGTTTCAAGTGCGACTTACATATATGATGTATCAATTGTTTTATCCTTCTTTAATATTTGGTGAACATAAAGGTAAAATGATATATCAATATGTATTATGTGTGAAACAAAACGCACACATAATTTAATAATTAGCATTTTTCTTCCAAGGAACAATTAAAGTCAATAAAAATCAAAATGACAGCAAAATGACTTTATTTTAATGCTTAAAGAGTCAAATTTTGTAACAAAAAAATAATTTTCATGTACATACGTCTATTTTCACTTTCTCTTGATATGTTCTTTAGATATAGAAGAAAGGTCTCTATTATTATATGAGATATTGAATTCATTTTGGATAAATGCTAGAAATTTATAGGCACAATTTAAAAAAATAATAGGTCATTTTGGAAAGAATAATAAATCATTTTGAAGGCAATTTAATAAGCTTTAAAATAATATGATATAAAATTTAATTCAAATTCCAATTTTTTTAAAAATTAAAGAAATGTAAAAAGTCGAGCAAATCGCAAAGTCGAAAAATTGTGCTCTTAATATGAGCTGTCCCGAGAATTCGATAGTAAAACGCAAAGTATATCAGTATTGCAACTAAGAACTTTATTTAATGTTTCTTAAATACAAACAAACATAGCTAGCTTGCGCGAAAAATCAGTTTGCGATACATTATATCCAGAACTCATCTTCAGGTAATTGAAATCAAGCATCGCAGAAATAGGCACTTGACGTTCATTCCGATTGTCTTTTTTGTTATTGTACAATAACATTTATATTTTAGCAACGATTTTTACTATGACATGGGAGAATGGTTTATTTCATATTAGAAATACCCTGGATATCTCATATTATACGATTTCTATGCCTTACGGTTTTATGATTATCAAATCTAACTTCTGTAATTAAGCAATTTAACATGTTTCGTATTTTTCTATTAGTACGATCTTACTCTAATTATTACATTATAAAGAATTTATTACTAAATATTTATAATATATTAAATAATAAATAAGGCTTACAATGACTACGAGCATGATCTAATAATAAATTTTCTACTAAATAGTTTTCAATCCAAGAGCAATAAATTCATGGTGGAACCAATAGATAGCGTTTATTAGTTTAGCAGATACATCGCTATCTCATATTAGGCACTTATCTCATAATAAGGGGCTTTCCTCTATATTTTATATTTATATATAATAATATAATAACTATTATTTAAATGAAGCTAGTTTTATTACTGATAATTTGCTATTACAAGGTGACTTTTACATTACTTATTTCTTCTATTCCATCGAGTAACTATACATTGTAATAATAATATTATTATAAATAGCTTAAATATCATTATTAGCATAAACGATATTATTATATAAAAAATCATATTTAGATAATGTTACATCTGTATCAACAGAGACAATTTAATTACACGTGCTCGGACTGTATTAAATATAATAATCAGTGTACTGCTGGTTATAAAAATATTGATTACTTCAAAAAACATTTCATATTATATAATATTATATGGATTATTTTTCAATACAGAAGATTAACGTATTACATAGATTCTGTTATAATACATATATGCATAGCTTCTAGACTATTAAGAAATTACTATAAATATTATAGCATTGAAAAATATTAGAAATAATTAAAAATACATAAAAAATTATTCACTGGCAGTAACAAATAAAAATAATCTTTTTAGAAAGTTTATGTAGATAAATGTATGTTTTGTACTATATTTTTTTTTGATTGATCAACTCAAGAGTCGATCATTAAAGTTGATGCCCTCCTAAAAAAAACCATTTTTTAAAAGTATCTAGGTATCTTTCAAGTTTATATTTACGCTCTTCTATCAGTGTTTTAATTGCATTCGAAGTTTTCGGATGATAATCAAAATTAACGTCCGAGAATACTTTTATCTGAAACAGATTAATTGGAGATGTTTGATAACAAGTTTAATTTCTTATACCATAATTTAGTTCAGGTTTTAAAATGCACGTCACGGTATTATTCGATTTTTAAATGTGATTTTCTTCAAAAATAGTTTAAAGATGCAAACATAATTAATTGTTAATACTATTATTAATTGAATTATATAAAGTTGAAATAATTTATATCCATCGCGACAAATGATTTTTATTCGAAGCGCGCCACAGTTAAAGTTTTATCAATATGATAGTCAATAAATTAATAAGTATGTAAATTTAGAATTATAAAGTACAC
Organism: Acromyrmex echinatior; assembly: GCF_000204515.1. The sequence continues at coordinate 12,940 of NW_011627736.1, read as the reverse complement.
CTTATCGATTTGTTCATCATAAAAAACATTTCGAAGAATAAGTTTTATTACTTCAATTGTAGTAAGATCTATAAAGACAAAATAATATATTCATGATAAATCTTTATGATTGAAAAAACTATGTTTATAAAAAGAAATGTTATTACTTGGGTTTTACAGTTTCAAAATTGTTCAATATGTAGTCAAGGATAAAATTGTTTTTTTAATGCTTATCAAGAATAGACTTGAAAATAAGAAAATGATTCTTTTCATGAAATAATGAAGTGTTGAATATAATATTTAAATAATTGATGATAATATCAGAATTTTCGGCGCAACTCAAACTGTTCAACAATATTTCTTTCAATTCTTCCTTCTGTGGATCTGTCTTTTGATATAATTCTAACATTTTATCCCAAGTAGTCCTATTGGCAGTCATCATACCAATACATTACATAAAATTATGCCTTGGTGAAAAAGTATGTATGTCTCTATCAAGAAAAGATATATACATTTAATTTATATGTATAATAATTTAATTTATATGAATAATTTCCTATTTTATCAAGTATTATATATTAATGTTCTATGCTTTATTACGCAACTTTATTTTGTAAAATTAAATGTTCTCGTCCTGCGCTACTATTATTGATAATACTTGTTACATAATCATTTTATAATGACGAAACAAAAGAAAAAAGATTCTATGAGTAATGTCACTTAACAATGTATATTTTACAACATTATATTCATTTTATGCATTACGTTATTAGAATAACATAGAATGTTGAGTGAGAGAAAACAATGAGGATGCTTTGGCTATATTGATATGCATGCCTCGTGTTCGCACACACGCACGCACACACGCACGCACGCACGCACACACAAATACAATTTATGAAATAGCTAAAATTGCTTAAAAGTTAAAGTTCAAGATCCGCAAGATGTCGACTTAATTTAAAGGCGATCGTATTCTTACAGAACCCATCACCGAGTGTACATGCCCATTTTATGGCTTCCAGTCTTACCTGCTTCATAATATAATGATCATCAGTACTTTCTAAGTATCCTATTTTTCGAAGAAGGTCACTAAGGATTGTCATTATAGTTTCCTTGAAATTGTGAAATAATAATGAATTGATTTTATATTTGGCTTATTGGTATTTGTATTCATGAAAAATTTAATTTGTGTCTCTCAATGTGCCGGAACGACAAAAAAATTTGCAACGTTTAAGTAGTAAGTTATGTCGAGTATTTTTAAATTTTATAAGTTTATATTGTTAATATTTCAATGTTTTATACTTACACATTATTTTTTCCTTTTTCTGTATACGGAAATATCATAAAACCAGATTTGTGAATACTATGCTCAGACATAATGCCGGCAAAAAAATTTCATATTAAGTATGTACAAACCGGGTGATAAAACATTTTTGAAATTAAATGTTAAAATATCTGTGACATTATTATAGGAATGTTCGATCGGTTTATAAATTCTGTTGTTGTTATTAATTAACGTGGTCGCCATTTCATTTACTTCTAATTCATTAGAATGCAAACTTATGTTATTTAATGATGCATTACGAATCTCAATTTTGACACTGGATTCACTGTGAAAAATAAAATTGCCTTCTTCAAGATTCAGTATCAGAGAAATGTCATAGAGAAGTGGTAATGTATTGTTGGGTAAACGATCAATAATTTTTAAATCATTATTGGCACAAAATACGCTGTTTGTGATCAATATTATATATAAACTGAAATTTAATAATAATTTCAGAAATCCCATGTCGATGCGTATCTGCAATGTTTTAAATACTTTTAACTTAGAAATTGATCATAAAAGTGTATCTTATTGCAATTTATAATGAGGACTGCAAGAAACGTAATAATTTAAGCAAACTGACCAAAAACGTTTTTTTTTTTTTACATAAATTATAGGATCCTTTCGTAGTTTTTTTGAATTTGTCATTCTTTAAATATAATTTTATATTTTATATAAATATATTTTTATATTTTTAACAAGACATAAATACCTACATAAATTCTTTTTTTTTTCAACAACTTTCTTTGTATTACATCTATCTATTGATTAAAATACTGTTAAATTCCAATAATTACAATTGATTAATTACAATTATCGCAATGAGATGTTAATATTAGAAATACATTAGCATAACTGCGAGTTACGTGTTATCACCTCAAAAGATTCACAAATACTGACTCTACAATTTTAATATCATAGGATGTTATAATGAATGTGTTAAGTAAATATTACAAGGACGGATCAATATAAAATATGTCCACATAAATTGACAATGAGATTTTTTTTGTTCTCAGTAACGACTTATATCGACGATTGAACTGGATATCTTGTTGTTAAATCTGAACCGAGCAGAATGCATTAGCTAATGGAACAATATGGACGTCAAGGCTCTTGTTAATCTTACAACAAAATTTTAAATAAAATGCGAATTTCAAAATCAGAAAACAATAATTAAACTTATGCTAATCCTGCAAATAATGCTGTCCTGCAAGAGACACATTATAACGCAGTGATCATTTCATTTTTGTTTAACATTAGCAGAGGGATGGAATGATTTATTGTGTTACACTTCATCAAATTTTCCTTTTAGAAGACATAGAGTGTATTTGGGGAGGCGCGAGTTATTTATACTATTCTATCATCTTTATCATTTATTAGACGTAAACAAATATAAAATACAAATAGCTCTAATAGCGATTTCCTGAACGTACCTCTGGATTGTAACGATGCAGCAGTGTAGACTGCATTGCTTTTTGCGGCGCGCGATTGGTATGAGAATTAACAGCATCGTGATTCAGACTCTCTGCTGATTATAAAATTTGAAAAATCTTGTCGCTCGGCGGCGACAACAAATGTTTCAACGAACACTATAATTCCTAATGGCACCCGCATACTATACGTAAAAACACTTGCTACACGTCAAACGTTTCCGCGTCCAGTGTGCAGAAGCCATAAATTAATGAGTAATTAACAATCATATAACGTGTATTTTATGTGTTTCCACATGTGACAGTTCATTACTAAAAAGCCAAAATGTTTTTTAACATTTTCTCTATAACAATGTTGCAAGATTTGTAAAACTTATGTTAATATGTATTATATATTATATTTCTAATATTTACAATATTATAGCGATATTACAGCGCAATCTATAATATTGCAACATTTCTGCAATGTTACTGCAAGTTTCTGTGCTGTATAAGGAAACTCTTGAGTAAAAGTCTGAACATTTTCAATCTGCTTCTTAATAGGGCAATCTTGAAGAAGACAAACATAGCGAAACATTACAATTAGAAGTGAATTCCGTTTCATGTATATGATTTACATGATACATTATTTTATCCTTCTCTAATATTGGTAAACATTAAAGATAGGATGATGTATTAATGTGTATTATGTGTGTGTAAAACAAAACGCAACACATAATTTAAAAATCTGCATTTTGCTTCCAAGAAACACACAAAGATTAATTGTAACAAAAAAAAATCGTCATTTTGATGTACGCTTATTTTGACTTTCTCTTGACTTGATGTGTTTTTTAGATATATATTTTATATTTATATAATAATAATTATTATTTATATATAGCTATTTTTATTACAGATAACTCATCATTACATTATCATTACAAGGTGACGTCATTACTTATGTCTTATTCCAAATCGAGCAAGTATACGTTGTAATAATAATAGTAATACTGTAATTAGCTTAAGTATCGTTGTTAGAATAAACGATATTATTATAAAAAAATTATATTTAAATAGTATTATATTTTTTAACAACAAAGACTATTTATTTAATTACATATGCTCGAGTTGTATCAAATGTAATAATCAGAATACAGTGGTTATAAAAATATTTTATAAATGACTTCAAAGATCATTTCATATTATATAATATTATATGAATTATTTTTCAATACAGAAAATTGACGTGTCATATAAATTTTGTTATAACATATATATATATATATCGTATAGCTTCTATTAAAAATTACTAAGTATTACAGCATTGAAAAATGTTAGAAATAATTGAAAATATGTAAAAAATTATTCAAGAATGGCAGTAATAAGTAAAATAATATTTTTAGAAAGTTTAGGTAGTTAAATATATGTTTTGTATTATATTTCTTTCTGATCGATCATTACAGTTGATGTTCTTCTAAAAGAAGTATTTTTTAAAACTCTCCAGGCTTTTTTTAAGAAAATTTTCACGCTTTTGTATCAGTTTTTTAATTGCATTCCGAGTTATTGGATCATGAGCAAAATTAGCGTCCGAGAATACTTTCATCTGAAACGGATTAATTGAAGATATTTAATAATATGTATAATTTCTTATACATAATTCAGTTTAGATTTTAAAACGCGCGTCACGGTATTATTCGATTATACGTGACATTCTTCAAAAATAGTTTAAAGATGCAAACATGATTAATTATTATAATGTTATTATGAATTTAATTATATAATATATAATGTTGAAATAATTTATATTTATCGCAACAAATGGTTTATATTTCAAATACGCCACAACTTTTTAGTTTAGCTTTATTGATTTGATAGTCGATAAGTCAATAAATATGTAAATTTAGTAAAACATACCTTATCGATTTGTTTATCGTAAAAAACATTCCCAAGAATAAGTTTTATTATCTCAGTTGTAGTAAGTGATCTATAAAGATAAAGTAATATATTCATGATTAATAAATCTTTATGATTGAGGCTAACTACAACTATTTACAAAGAGAAATGGTGTTACTTGGGTTTTATAGTTTCAAAATTGTTTAAAATATAATCAAGGATCAAAGTGTTGTTCAAATGCTTATCAAGAATAGACTTGATGATAAAAGAACGTTCCTTTTCATGAAATAATAAAGTATTAAATGTTGTAATATTTAAATAGTTGATGATAATATCAGAATTTTCGGAGCAACTCAAACTTTTCAACAACATTGTTTTAAAATTTTCCTCTTTTGGATCTGTCTTTTGATATAATTCCAATATTTTATCCCAAGTAGTTCTATTGGCTGCCATCAAATCAATACAATACATAAAATTATGTTCCGGTGACATTCTAAAAAATATATTTGTCTATATCAATAAAAGATACATACAAGAAACAATTATTCATTTGTATGAATAATTGTTTATTTTATCAAACTTCATATTAATGTACTATGCTTTATTAAGTTACTTTACATTGTAAAATTAAATTCCCGTTATGCGCTACTTTTTCATTCTATATAATACTTGTTTTACGTGTTAATCATTTTATAATGAAAAAACAAATTAAAAATGATGATATCAATAAACTGCTTAATAATTTATTGAATATTTTTACTTACAACGTTATATTCATTCTATGCATTATGTTATCAGAATAACATAGAATTGATTGGAGAAAACAGTAAGGAGA